>CM061227.1:61069155-61593123 GCA_030844895.1 Ambrosia x helenae
TACCCAATTAGGAAACTTTCTGAAATCGATTAATAATCAGTTTATCATACTCGGATCATCATGAACAAGAAACCCCTATCATAACCTTATCATAATCATCCCAAAAACAACCCTAAATCTAACTAAAAACTCCCTTTAATCATCAAAACACCATCAACAATCAAAGGTTAACACGTTTCAATCATAACCCATCATTAATAACAGCCCTAGGTTGTTGTTATCTCATCTATATAACAAATAATCATCAAACAATGCTTAATACCACATAAACACATGTTAAATTGTATGAAAAACTCATTGTTTATGAATAGGTTTTATTTAGAAAGATATTAGGAAAGGTTTTTACCCATAAAACATGTTGATATCAGATCTGGACCCTTGGGGTTTAGATTAAAACAAGTCAAAATTGTTTAAAAAGGATTTGTAATGAAGAACACCACTTAGATTTTCACTTGTAATGATTTAAGAGAGTTAGGTTATGAAAAACAAGCTCAAAAACTCCTTCCCCAATGATAATAGCTGATAGAGAGTGTTTGGAGGCGTTTAGGGTTTGTGAAATGGTGAAAAAAATGGCTAAGGATGGTATTTATACTGTCTGCACGTTCGCCCAGTTTAAGTGGTCGAACGTGGAATTTTTCCACGTTCGCCCCTTTTAGTGGTCGAATGTGGAACTTTTCCACATTCACCCACTTTGTTTTCTTCTACGTTCACCCATTTTTCAAACCCCATTTCCACATTCGCCCAAAAGTTCCACATTCAGGTCATCAGCACATTTTTAACACATGTTAACAGCACTTTTAACACATGTTAACCTTTTTCCAGTTTGTCGTGTTTAACGCATTCTAACACATCTTAACACATAAGCATGCATCCATAGTCTATACTTAGTATGTTTAGGGCACGTATAAATCATTTCGTACATCATTTAAGCAAGTAAAGCCATACAATCCACCACACGACCCATAATCTACACATATACTAAATTAATTCATGTAATGTCACCAACAACGGGACCCGGTACTAATATATTCTCAAAACGACTCCCAATGATCCTCCAGATCATTGGACCCTTGACAATCCTAATCTGACCCGACTCAACTAACCCAGTTAAGTTTGTTTATAAACGTTTCTCGCTAAGGTAGACTTACTAGATTTTTTTAAAAAGTTAGTTACCGAAAGTTGCCGTGTGTCACATCATCCCCCTGTTGAAAGAATTTTCGTCCCGAAAATTTCCAAAAGTCGAGGAGGAAAAATAAATAGAAGAAAAATTTTCCGGGTCGTCACAAACGACAACACTTTTTGCATATGGTACAACAACTTAATAATATTAAGATTTTATTATTGTTTTATTAGTGTTAAAATCCCGTGTTATGACATGCAATTAATAATGTGGTTATTTTTATTGGAATTTTGATGTGGATTTTTTCGCATGGTATTAGGGCTGCAAACAAACCGAACGAACACGAACAAGGCCTTGCTCGTATTCATTTGTTAAGAAACATATGTGTTTACGAACAGTTCATGAACACTTACCGAACGGAATTTTCTGTTCGTGTTTGTTTGTTAAGAAAACGCTCGTGTTCGTGTTCGTTTGTTAACTTTGTTCATGAACGCACATAACGAACAAAAACGAACATTCATGAACATAAACAAACACAAGCAAGTGTTCATGAATGGAAACAAACACAAACGAACATATATTAACTTTCGAATAACATCGTATTCACATATATTAAGACATTAAGTAGATCCACCCAAACTTATAACCTAAGTATCCAAACATACTTTGTATTTACCATAATATTGGTAAACATAACATAGTAGGGTCTAAAAAAACTAAGTTCGTGTCTTATACTTGAAGTCTTCGAATGATCATAAACAAATGAACATAAACAAACACGTTACCGTACGTTCACAGAACATAAACGAACGAACACAAACGAACTTCCCGCCGAACGGTTCATGAACTGTTCGTTTGAAATTTCAGTTCGTTTGCAGCCCTACAAGGTATATCGGTGTATAATCATGATTTGTTCAAATTACAACGTATTTTTGCGTAGTTACGTTTTGATGTTCAGACCCGAGCAACAACTACAATGAACTGAACGTATGTAAATATCATTTTGGTTAATGTTACAACTTTTTTTGGTTTCATTTATCTTTTGTCATAGTGTGCGATGTCGATTGAAGTCTCACCACGTCACCGCCAGCCACAACGCCGTTTAGATTAAAGTATGCATGGTCTGTATTAACTCTCCAGTACGCCATGTAACAAATTTAATTCTCTTTATATACAACGTATTATAATTAAAGCTAACTTTTAACTCTAGACATGCTTACTTGAATGTGTTGCTTGCTTATTTATATTGTCATTTAGAATAAAGCCTAAATGGTATAATATTAATCAATCGATATACGAGATTGCAAATACATCCTCACCACCATTCTCCTATGACACCACCGCAAAGCGCGGGCTCACATACTAGTAATGTAGTATAGATGAATATTTAAACTTTTTTGTTAATGCATGTTTAAATCTATTTTTATTCAACAAAGTTTACAATTCAAAGTATTAGTATTTATTGAACCTTGTGTTCATCTAGTTTTCTAACAACTGAGGTTTTCTTCGTATCTGATTTTGAAACAATAAAGCATGCTATTATAGATCAAATGAATATCCATTTAAAAAAATATATACAAAACGAGTTATTTTCATGAAAATATCAATCGAAGTAAATGTGTTTTCGACAAGAATTGATAGATCAAGACGTCTCGTATTATTTCGTCGCCTATAAAAGTAGATTGTATTTATAATCTTGATTATTCAAACGTAATTGAATTTTTGACTTTAAATGTTTTGATTTTTCAATGTATAGTCTTTCAATTAATATCAGTTTTATGAAACATTTTAAAAAAAAATCAGTTTTATGAAACAATTATTATCAGATTATGATGTGAGTAAGTGATAAGGGATTATAAATTGACTTCTTCTTTGTTTTGAAGTGCAATTAAAATGATCTTCTGACTATTTGGGGCACCCACCAATTGGTTACAAAAGCACTCTATAGTGTCCGTCCACAAGTAGCGCTTGGTAGCCAGAACCCACCAAACCACCAATTCAGGGGAAAACAAGAAAAGCAAATAATTTTAATAAAACAAACGTGTCATAAATTAGAAAAGAGCGGTATTATTTCGACACCTCTTTCTTTAAATCAACACATCCCCTAAACGATTTGTATAGGCCTGTACGGAACGTTTTGTGTGTGTGTGTGTTTAACAATGAAGAGATTTATTGATTCGGACTCACATAGGCCAACGTTTTGTACTACGAGATTCTACCATGTTAATTTAGCAACCAGTGAAACAACAGCAGATGCAAGTCTTCACCTTATCAACTCCTAAAATATGTAGCAACTTGAACAACCAGTAACCAATATCGGTGACCAAAAGAAATTGGTTCGTTATTCACTTAAACTAGTACACACCGGTGAATTACATAAGAGTGCATAACACTTAAAATGTAACGTGGTAATCGTAGCTTATGTCAAAATTAGTGGCTGGATATGCCGAGTTAATCCCTCATAGGACTACATTGGTCATTTGAGCTCAATCTCCAAATGGAGTGCAAGACGATGTACCACAACAACCAAGCGATCACTACCTGCAACAAGATATCGGGATTGAATAACCCTACCATGTAGATTGTCTAGAGGTATAGCTAAATGAGTGTTATTGAGTTGCTACAAATGGGCTGAGAGAGGAACATAATCCTAAATTGTCTACAGAACTGCTTTTATTATGTGTTATGTGAAAGTCAAACTGTCACACCCTCAAATTTCCACTGCGGGGTTTTACCGCGAGGCGTATGACAAACCAGGATCCAATTCAGCGGCCACAATAAACAACACTATATGAAATACGTAAACTCAAAATATAGTTTCAAAATGTAACAACCGTAGCGGAAGCATTTAATCTATTACAAAACCATGTTCCAATGTACTCAGGACATTTATTTCAAAACGTGCAACTAAGCCTAGACGCCAATGCAGACCCGTGCGCCTAGTCCAACCAATGCTACCTTAGCGACCTGAGAAAACATGCCAAAAAGACGTCAACATATATAATGCTGATAAGTTCACAGGGTTGTTCAATATGTTACCAAATGTTACCGTAATGTTACCAAAGTGTTACCATGTGTTACCAAAACGTTACCATGTCCATACTATATCAATGTTACCAAGTACGCTAGCTAGGCGTATGTTTTTGCTACTACTACGATTGGAAACCATTACTAGACTGTTACCAATGTTCGGCCCGAGTGTGTTTAGCAATGTTACCAGTTCGAGACAATATGCACCCACCCGACCCTCCAAGCCGTCGAATGGGGTCTGTCAAACCCAATAGATCTATCCACATTTCCCCCGTAGTGCATCCCCGCACGTTCATGGTTTTCCCCGGGACTTTCAAAGATCGTATAACAACGCAATGTTAAAACCATAGTATGACATATGTTACCAAAATACGTTTAGCGCATGTTGTCTCCCCCAAAAGTTTAAAGCAGTAATAGTGGGGCCGTGAACTCACCTTAGGTTGTGTTGCTCAGTAATATAAGAAAGCCAACCCCTTGATAATCCCAACTACCGGAGATCTATCAAAATGTTCACATAAGTGTTCCGACTAATAACTATAAGGTTATCTAGTCCCTGATTGTCCAGATCGTGACCAAGTATGTTTTAAAACGTGTTTTAAATGTTCAACCGACACACTAGACCGACCCGACATCCCGTTGGTGACTCATTACCCTAACTAATCAAGTATACATAGATTACACACAAGGTTCAAGCATAAAACACTTAGTTTGCATCAAAAATCTCATTTTTGATTCCATAGGGTCGAACCAGGGTTTTCAGTTCCACCTTCGTCCCTTTTCTGACACGCTCGACCCATTTAAAGCCACATTCGACCCATTTGAAACAGATTCGACCAACATATGTCCAGGTTCGACCCTAGGGTTCCACCTTCGACCCCACGACTGGTCGAAGGTGCCCAGGTTCGACCCTGGCAGAATGCTCTTCTACAAAACGCTTCAAAACATCCGAAAACATCACGAAACATCACCAATCACAGCAGTCAACTACAAATACATATTCCTACAAAACCCCACCAACATTGCCCCAAAACCTATTCGTTTTAATCCTTTCCCAAAATGGCAAAAATTATGGAAATGTCACATCATGCATTAGATCTTTACCCAATTTGGAAACTTTTCAAAATTCTTTCTCAATCCTCTTATTATGCTCAGTTTAATGTGTACATGAAAACCCCCAATAGTTTTATTGATGATACTATCATGCAACAAGCCCTAGATTTACCAAAATCCCCAAAATTTGACATAACATCATCATTCATCTAATTGTAACCTCAAACAATCATATACTCATAATAATAGCAGCCCTAGATCATGTTTCTATCATTAATACAGTAGCCAGTCATTAAACAACACATAATATCACATAACACATAATTAACATATGTTTATTGATATGAAACCTATGTTTAATGATAGGGTTTAGGTTTAGGAAAATGTTTAAAAGGTTTTCAATGGTAAAAACATCCTTAGAACAGATCTGGACATTTAGGGTTAGGTGAAAACAAATTAAAATGATTTAAAAAGGGTTTAGGATTAAGAACACACCTTGGATTCTTGATTAGATGTTGTTGGTAGGTTAGATTATGATAAACGAGAGCAAAAACTCCTTCCTCAGTGATTAAAATTGTTTGAGAGTGTTTGGAGGCGTTTAGGGTTTATGAAATGGTGAAAAATGACAAAGTGTGGTATTTATACCTATTCCACGTTCGCCCCTTTTATGGGGTCGAAGGTGCCACCTTCGCCCTTTACAAGGTCGAATGAGATTGTTCATGTGGTTTGTTCCAGGTTCGCCCCTTAACCATGGGTCGAACCAAGACCTATTTCCAGGTTAGCCCCCACGCTATGGGTCGAACCTGGGCTTATGTTTTCTAGGTTTTCTAGTTTTGTCGTTTTAACGCATTCAAACACATTCTAACGTATGATCATGCAATTCTAACACATGTTAAGCACATATAGGCACGTATGATCATGTTCACACCTTGTAGCACGTATTATCATGTTATGTTACACGTATGTTAATAATCTATCTGTCCTACTTGATTCAGTTCATGTAATTTCACCAACAACGGGACCCGGTACTAGTGTATTCCCAAAACGACTCCCAATGATCCTCCAGATCATTGAATCCTGGACAATCTTATCATGACCCGACTCAACTAACCTAGTTAAGTCTGACTCAACTGACGATCCCGTGCGACTGCCATACGGTTACGAATTTGTACGATTTTCTGCGAAGTCACGTATGAAGCTATGTCAGCCTTCATGTTTGGCCACCAATAAAGTATCTTCAAATCCTGATACATCTTATCGGAGCCAGGGTGAATAGAATACCGGGACTTGTGAGCCTCGTCCAAGACAAGCTCCTGTAATCCCCCGAACAAAGGAACCCAAACACGTTCTACGAAATATTGTAAGCCATCGAACCTGAGCTCAAGATGCTTGTCAGCACTGTGCATAGTTTCAGCTTTAAGGTTTTCCTCCTTCAAAGCTTCCAGTAGTGCAGAACGGATTCGGTCCGGGAAAGAGGAATGGATGGTGAGCTGTAAGGCTCGAACACGACGAGGTTTCGCAGATTCCTTCCTGCTCAAGGCGTCTGCCACAACGTTCGCCTTGCCAGGATGATACTTAATAGCATAGTCATAATCGTTTAGGAGTTCAACCCAGCGACGCTGCCGCATGTTTAACTCCTTCTGGTCGAAAATATGCTGAAGACTCTTGTGATCGGTATATACGTCACATTTGGTACTGTACAAGTAATGTCTCCAGATTTTCAACGCAAAAACCACCGCACCCAATTCCAAGTCATGAGTAGTGTAGTTCTTCTCGTTAACATTGAGTTGACGAGAAGCATAAGCAATGACCTTCTCGCGTTTCATCAACACGCAACTCAGACCACGAATAGAGGCGTCACAGTACACAACAAAATCATCCGTACCCTCGGGTAAGGATAGGATAGGTGCCGAACAAAGTTTAAGTTTCAGCATCTGGAATGCCGATTCTTGTGGTTCACCCCAGTCGAACTTTCAGTCCTTCCGGGTAAGAGTAGTGAGGGGTTGAGCGATCTTCGAAAATCCCTCAATGAAACGACGATAGTAACCCGCAAGACCTAGGAATTGCCGCACCTCAGATGGCGTCTTTGGTGCTTCCCAATCTTTAATAGCTTCGATCTTAGCCGGATCGACATGAATTCCCAGTTCATTAACCACATGCCCTAGGAATTGAACTTCGCATAACTAGAAATCACACTTTCAGAACTTAGCATACAACCGCTGTCGTCTCAAAAGTTCCAAGACCAACCGCAAGTGTTCCTCATGGTCCGTCTTGTTCTTAGAATAAACTAGGATGTCATCAATAAACACGATGACGAATTTATCAAGGTTAGGCTTGCAAACGCGGTTCATCAAATCCATGAACACCGCCGGTGCGTTAGTGAGACCAAAGGGCATGACCAAGAACTCAAAATGGCCATAACGAGTACGAAAAGCAGTTTTCGGAACATTGGCTTCCTGAACCCGCAATTGATGATAACCATATCGCAAATCAATCTTCGAATAGTAACTAGAGCCCTGGAGCTGGTCAAAGAGATCATCAATACAAGGGAAGGGGTAACGATTCTTTATGGTCACTTTGTTCAGCTCACGATAATCGATACACATGCGAAGACTTCCATCCTTCTTCTTCACAAACAATATAGGAGCTCCCCACGGGGAAGAGCTCGGTCGGATGAAACCCTTTTCCAAGAGTTCATGCAACTGGCTGGACAACTATTGCATCTCGGGAGGTGCAAGACGATACGGAGCCCGGGCAATAGGAGCTGCACCCGGAGTAAGATCAATGCCAAACTCAACCTGACGATAGGGAGGGAGACCAGGTAAATCTTCAGGAAACACATCGGGAAAATCACGAACCACCGGCATATCCTCGATCTTCTTCTCATCGTCAGTCGAAACGGAAACAAGTGCCAGAATGGCCAAATAACCCTTTCGAAGATACTTAGGCTTTCATGCTAGAAATGATACTCAGCAGAGCACCGCTCTCTTCGCCATGAACCAAAAGAGTCTCTCCATCAAGGAGAGGGATTCGAATAACCTTATTGAAACAAACGATCTCCGCACGATACAAGGATAACCAATCCATGCCCACCACGACATCGAAACTACCCAGGGATACCGGCATAAGGTTAATGGGGAATGACAAACCCGACAGTTCCAAGCAACATTCCCTAAGAATATGCGTCGCTTCGATTTTCTTACCATCAGCCAATTATATCAAGTACTTAGCCTCTAAAGGTGTGGGTACTATATCTAGCAATCGACTAATGTCCACAGATACGAAACTCCTATCGGCACCAGAATCAAATAAGACAGAAACATAGCGATCATTAAGAAGGAACATACCGGTAACTGTGTCTGGATCCTGCCTAGCCTCTGCAGATCCAATGACGAAAGCACGCGTAGTCCTGCCGCCACCTCCATTGTTTCCGTTACTGTTCCTGCCCTTCCCATTCTCGCCCTGTCTCAGCTTGGGACAATCACGCTTGAAATGCCCCGTGTCACCACAGTTATAGCACCCCTGCTTTCCTGGAGTCCCCTAAGCAGCAGGAGCAGGGGTAGCAGTAGGAGCCTGAGTTGAGGAAAGTGACACCCTGCAATCCTTAGCAAGATGCCCCAACTGATGACACCGATGACAACGAGCCCGATCACAACTCCCAGAGTGGTGATAACCACACTTGTTACACTTGGGATGCTTCCCAACATACCCACCCGACTTCTATCTCGAAGAAGACCCAGATGAATCAAACTTCTTCACCGGCTGAGATGGTGCGGGCACGACACTCTTCCCCATGTTGTCCCACTTCCTCTTGTTCCCCCCAGAACCCTTTTACGGTAGTACCCATAGGAGGCAAAACACCTTCTGCCACCTTCAAGTTAGTCATCCGATGAGCCGATCGGACAACTTCAGCAAGTGTGGGAAGATTCTCGGCAGCCACCAACCCTGCAATCTCCGGCACCAACCCATAAACGTAGTGCTCGATCCTCCTGTACTCGGTGTGTGCAAATCAGGGCACAACACCGCTAGCTCGTTCCTCCTCACAGTGTACTCTTCTATCTTAGAGCCAACCATCTTGTAGCTCCAGACCTCATGTTCCAACTTCTGTACCTCCTCCCTTGGACAGTACTCACTCATCAAAAGATGCACAAAATCCGCCCAAGGCATGGCAATAGCCTCTCCCAAACCCATGTTCTGGGCAGTAGCATTCCACCACGACAATGCAGGCCCCTCAAATGTCGTAGTAGCATACATAACTCGGTCCACAGCGGGACGGTTACACATCACAAACACGGATTCAACCATCTCTAGCCATCGGAGCAGTCCCACCGCTCCCTCAGTTCCAGCAAAGTTATGGGGCTGACAGCCCCTAAACTTCTTATAAGAACACTGAGGTGGAGGTGGATTAATAGCAATACCTGAGATGTGACACACGAATAAGACACAAAAGAAAAGACATGATACCCAAGGATGAAGCAGAGTCGATAGAAATCAACTCACTACCCATGGCGTTAAGTCCAGCCTGGAAAGTAGCCATGGCCATATTCACTTGTTGTTGCAACAAGTCATTCAGTTCAGGTTGGGTCATGTTGATGTTACCACAACCACCGCCACCAGCACGGCCACCGCCGCCACCACGGCCGCCGCCGCCACCACGACGTCCACCACCACGAGCACCAGACATGATCTGACAATCAAGAAATCGAGGGATTCAGATTTGCCTCTAGTGTCAACCACTAGAAATTACAAGAATTAACCTAGGGACAAATCCAGGACTGTACATCCAAACTCAAAGCCCACTGGGATTTTCATGCATTTCAATTTATGATTTCGTGTGCACCCGAAATGATAAACTGCTCTACATGGTCCTCCAAATGTACTCCTAGTTCAAACTCCGGTCACCGAATATCATCACCTAGTAACGTGTTACGATAGGTGTAAGTGTAAGAGAGCATGTGTGTGCAAGAGTCAACTAGTCAATCCCTTCCTCTTCAAATCCCGAAGAAGAACACAAGAGTAGGTAAGAACCCGAGTAAGAGTGGATGATGATGTAACACAAAAGTATGATGATGACTCAAAGACACCCCGACAAAGTTAATACGTATCCCACTAAGCGACTCAAAGTATGTGACCGGCTAGTGTGTGTGACTCGGCTATAGACCAGATTCAACATGCAGTCCTAGTTCACTATAACCATTAGCTCTGATACCAATCTGTCACACCCTCAAATTTCCACTGCGGGGTTTTACCGCGAGGCATATGACAAACCAGGATCCAAGTCAACGGTCACAATAAACAACACTATATGAAATACGTAAACTCAAAATATAGTTTCAAAATGTAACAACCGAGCGGAATCATTTAATCTATTACAAAACCATGTTCCAATGTACTCAGGACATTTATTTCAAAACGTGCAATTAAGCTTAGACGCCAATGCAGACCTGTGCGCCTAGTCCAACCAATGCAACCTTAGCGACCTGAGAAAACATGCCAAAAAGACGTCAGCATATATAATGCTAGTGGGTTCACAGGTTGGTTCAATATGTTACCAAATGTTACCAAAGTGTTACCACGTGTTACCAAAATGTTACCATGTCCATACTATATCAATATTACCAAGTACGCTAGCTAGGCGTATGTTTTGCTACTACTACGATTGGAAAACCATTACTAGACTGTTACCAATGTTCGGCGCCCGAGTGTGTTTAGCAATGTTACCAGTTCGAGACAATATGCACCCACCCGGCCCTCCAAGCCGTTGAATGGGGTCTGTGAAACCCAATAGATCTATCCACATTTCCCCTGTTGTGCATCCCCACACATTCATGGTTTTCCCTGGGACTTTCAAAGATCGTATAACAACGCAAAGTTAAAACCATAGTATGACATATGTTACCAAAACAAGTTTAGCGCATGTTTTCTCCCCCAAAAGTTTAAAGCAGTAAAAGTGGGGCCGTGAACTCACCTTAGGTTGTGTTCCTCAGTAATATAAGAAAGCCAAGCCCTTGATAATCCCAACTACCGGAGATCTATCAAAATGTTCACATAAGTGTTCCGACTAATAACTATAAGGTTATCTAGTCCTCGATTGTCCAGATCGTGACCAAGTATGTTTTAAAACGTGTTTTAAATGTTCAACCGACACACTAGACCGACCCGACATCCCGTTGGTGACTCATTACCCTAACTAATCAAGTATACATAGATTGCACATAAGGTTCAAGCATAAAACACTTAGTTTGCATCAAAAATCTCATTTTTGATTCCATAGGGTCGAACCAGGGTTTTCAGTTCCACCTTCACCCCTTTTCTGACACGTTCGACCCATTTAAAGCCACATTTGACTCATTTGAAATAGATTCAATCAACATATGTCCAGGTTCAACCCTGGGGTTCCACCTTCGACCCCACGACTGGTCGAAGGTGCCCAGGTTCGACCTTGGCAGAATGCTCTTCTACAAAACGCTTCAAAACATCCGAAAACATCACGAAACATCACCAATCACAGCAGTCAATTACCAATAACATATTCCTACAAAACCCCACCAACTTGGCCCCAAAACCTGCTCGTTTTAACCCTTTTCCCAAAATGGCAAAAATTATGGAAATGTCACATCATGCATGAGATCTTTACCCAATTTGGAAACTTTTCAAAATTCTTTCTCAATCCTCTTATTATGCTCAGTTTAATGTGTATATGAAAACCCCTAATAGTTTTATTGATGATACTATCATGCAACAATCACTAGATTTATCAAAATCCCCAAAATTTGACATAACATCATCATTCATCTAATTGTAACCTCAAACAATCATATACTCATAATAATAGCAGCCCTAGATCATGTTTCTATCATTAATACAGTAGCCAGTCATTAAACAACACATAATATCACATAACACATAATTAACATATGTTTATTGATATGAAACCTATGTTTAATGATAGGGTTTAGGTTTAGGAAAATGTTTAAAAGGTTTTTAATGGTAAAAACATCCTTAGAACATATCTGGACATTTAGGGTTAGGTGAAAACAAATTAAAATGCTTTAAAAAGGGTTTAGGATTAAGAACACACCTTGGATTCTTGATGAGATGTTGTTAGTAGGTTAGATTATGATAAACGAGAGCAAAAACTCCTTCCTCAGTGATTAAAATCGTTTGAGAGTGTTTGGAGGCGTTTAGGGTTTGTGAAATGGTGAAAAATGACAAAGTGTGCTATTTATACCTATTCCATGTTCGCCCCTTGTATGGGGTCGAAGGTGCCACATTCGCCCTTTACAAGGTCGAATGAGATTGTTCATGTGGTTTGTTCCAGGTTCGCCCCTTAACCATGGGTCGAACCAAGACCTATTTCCAGGTTAGCCCCCATTCTATGGGTAGAACCTGGGCATATGTTTTCTAGGTTTTCCAGTTTTGTCGTTTTAACACATTCAAACATATTCTAACGTATGATCATACAATGCTAACACATGTTAAGCACATATAGGCACGTAATGATCATGTTCACACCTTGTAGCACGTATTATCATGTTATGTTACACGTATGTTAATAATCTATCTGTCCTACTTGATTCAGTTCATGTAATTTCACCAACAACGGGACCCGGTACTAGTGTATTCCCAAGACGACTCCCAATGATCCTCCCGATCATTGAATCCTGGACAATCCTATCATGACCCGATTCAACTAACCTAGTTAAGTCCATTTACAAATGTTTCTTGCTAAGGTAGACTTATGTTTTACCAAAATTTTTAAGCCAAACATGTCGGGTGTCACATCATCCCCACGTTGAAAGGAATCTCGCCCCAAGATTCATTCAGCTTTAGCGGTAACATGCCTAGATTCGAACGCACGTTTCGGAAAAGATGAGGATACTTAGCTTTCATCTGATCCTCCCGTTCCCACGTGAACTCCGGTCCATGATTTGAGTTCCAACGAACTTTAACGATGCGGATTTTACTGCGGCGAAGGCTACGAATCTTATAGTCGAGAATCTCAACAGGTTCCTCCACAATGCGAAGACGGTCATCAACCTTGATCTCTTCCAGTGGTATAATAAGAGATTCATTAGCCAAATACTTCTTCAAGTTAGACACATGGAAGACGTTGTGAACACTAACGAGCTCCGTCGGTAAGTCAAGTTTGTATGCCACCGGTCCAATCCGTTCCAGGATTGCAAACAGTCCGACATAACGACGGTTAAGCTTGCCACGCTTTCCAAAGCGTATGACGCCCTTCCATGGTGAAACTTTCAGAAGTACCCCGTCCCAAACTTGAACTCCAAAGGTTTGCGCCGGCGATCGGCATAGCTCTTCTGACGATCCCGTGCGGCTGCCATACGGTTCCGAATTTGTACGATTTTCTCTGAAGTTTCGTACACCAGTTCCGGGCCAGTGAGCTGGCTCTCGCCCACCTCGGCCCAACAAAGAGGAGATCGACATTTCCGTCCGTAAAGAGCTTCGAACGGAGTTGCCTTGATACTAGAGTGATAGCTGTTGTTGTAAGAGAACTCCACCAACGGTAGGTGAATCTCCCAAATTTTGCCAAAATCGATGACACATGTCCGAAGCATGTCTTCCAATGTTTGAATCATCCGCTCACTCTGTCCGTCAGTTTGCGGATGATAAGCCGTACTCATGTCCAACTGTGTACCCAAAGCCTTGTGTAGAGCCTTCCAGAAACGCGAAGCGAAACAAGAATCACGATCAGAGATAATAGAAACAGGCACCCCGTGCCGAGAAACCACCTCCTTAAGGTAAATTCGAGCTAACCACTCGAGCCCATCAGTTTCTTTAATAGGTATGAAATGCGCCGATTTTGTCAACCTGTCGAAAATCACCCACATCATATCGTGACCACTTGGAGACTTCGATAGCTTGCTGACAAAATCCATCATGATTCGTTCCCACTTCCATTCTAGAATCTCTGGTTGTCGTAGGAGACCAGACGGCTTCTGATACTCCACCTTGACTTTAGCACAAGTCAAGCATTTGCTCACGTATGAAGCTATGTCAGCCTTCAGTTTTGTCGTTTTAACGCATTCAAACACATTCTAACGTATGATCATGCAATTCTAACACATGTTAAGCACATATAGGCACGTATGATCATGTTCACACCTTGTAGCATGCACTATCATGTTATGTTACACGTATGTTAATAATCTATGTGTCCTACTTGATTCAGTTCATGTAATTTCACCAACAACGGGACCCGGTACTAGTGTATTCCCAAAACGACTCCCAATGATCCTCCAGATCATTGAATCCTAAACAATCCTATCATGACCCGACTCAACTAACCTAGTTAAGCTCGTTTACAAATGTTTCTTGCTAAGGTAGACTTATGTTTTACCAAAATTTTTAAGCCGAACATGCCGGGTGTCACATCATCCCCACGTTGAAAGAATTTTCGTCCCGAAAATTGCACGAAGCCCAAAAATGAAAGAGACGAAAAGAAGGAAACGAAAAGAAAATTTACCGGGTGTCACATTCTCAGCATCCCTGATGAGGTATGCACCCACCATCCCGAACGACACAGGAGTGGCTCTGATACCATCTGTAACATCCGACCCCTCTCACCACCAATATTGTCCGCTTTGCCCCGATGGGTTGCCCATCCAGAGCTCACGGATTTGCTTTTTGTTGCCCAGTGGAGACTTCCCAAGAGGTCACCCATCCTAGAAATTTCTCCCACCTGAGCACCCTTAACTGTGGAGTTCTCCTCTCATCCACTAACACTAAGCCCCAAAACGCATTGGTGATTTAAGAGACATGACATTACTTATGAACCAAGGATCTCTCCTGGCCACGACCGATGTGGGATTTTCCTAGGGTGTCACACAAACAGGCTCGTAGTGTCTAGCATCATATACATGCTATCTTGATAGAATTATTTAACAGTGATCTGAAAAGACATTAGGCTACTTGATAAATGTAGATTCAGAGCAACAAAATGTGAAAGTCTATTGAAAGAGTCATTGCTGATCCACCAAATCACTTCTTGATGTTCATTTCACTAAACTCCAAGTTTAACCTAATAAGCTTTCCACCACCAGTGATTTTCTTTATTTTGACACCCTTCTTTAGACAATCCGGGTTAATGTCATTTCCATTCCTGAAATCCGGACTACCAACAAACGTTTTTGTCTAAATCACTTGTATATGGTACTCATGAATCTTGTGGTTTTTTTTGGGTTATGATCATAGAAAACGAAGAAATTTGATGAGGTTTGAAGATGATAACTACAACACCCTGACATCACCACCTGGACACAATTCGTACTTTTTAACCATCCAAACAAACAATCCATTATATGAACTGCATTCATATGACACATAATAAATGCACTTCTTTAGACAATATGTACATTCAGAGCAGCACTAGGTTAACGTTTATGGCGCACCAGGTTAGCATTATTAGAATAACGTCGTTTCAAGAGCACCTGGTGTAGGGTTCTTCGGTCTCGGTATCTTGATGTGAAGAATTATTTGGGTTTTCATATGGATTAATGGGCTACATTGCGTCTTAATGGGTTATAATGGACAATAGTGAATCCTATGTGGATTAACGGATCATATTGGGCCATAATGGATCACAATGGATAATAGTGAATCCTATATGGATTAATGGTCATATTGGGCCTTAATGGGTCACAAGGGACAATAGTGGATCCTATATGACCTAACAGGCCATATTGAGCCTTAACTTGTCACAATGGTAAAGTTGTGAGTGGTGGAGTTGTGTCTACTTACGATTTTGTTTATAAAGAATTTGATTGACTTTTCATATGGAAATGTTAAATATGAAATGTTGTTGTGAAAGACAACATCCAAATGAGTGCAAAACGGTGGACCATGACACCCTTCCATTTAGCTGGTATAACCTAATGTGGGTTGAAACAATATCCGTAAATGAGGTTTGTCGACGTTTGATGAGATTTGGAGATAATAATCACAACAACAAATGGAAAGTTGTTGTGAAAGATAATGTTAAGTCATTCTATCCAAATGGAACATTTGAGCTCAATATCCAAATGGAGTGCAAGACAGTGGACCTCAACACCCTAACATTTAGGAATGCATACATTTTTTATGATCCAAAGTCTGGATAAACTCCGAAGATATGTGCCCACTATTACAACACATGTAACATTTTACATCAGACGCTCTTAAAATTTATGGAGTTGTGAATGGTGGACTTGGGTCTGCAAGATACCAAGACCAAAATTATGATCAAGAACTTAATACGTCAAATAATCTATTTATAACCTATGAGATTATACCCCCTGATCTTATTCATGTGTGATACAACACTGATACTTTACGGATAACAAATATCTGATGTAAAGACACTACAAGACCGAATAATCCAACCACATGGGGCATTTGTACTCAATATCCCTAGACATGTATCCACTCTCACCCTACAACACCAGGTGCTCTTGAAACCTATGGGGTTGTGAATGGTGAAGTTGCGTCTGCAAGATACCAAGTCCGAGATCAAATAATCCTCCTTTGACACTTTGTGTTGAGATATTAGGAGAAAGTCAAAAAGCTATTTGAGTTTCATATGGCGCATGATAAAACACTTCTTTAAACAATCAGAGATTGTGTTCCAATATATGTCACCTTTGACCCTTGGTGTTGAGGTACTAGGAGAAATATCAAAAAAGTTATAGATGTAATGTTCTAAAGAAGTGTTTTATCCTGGATTGATCAATCCTTGAGCTTCTCTCATGGTTTGATTTTCTTATTGACCTAGCAAGAAACCTAATGAAATTTTATCCGAGGAATTGGAGTCAAAACGACATTATTCTAATAATGTTAATTACCAAGTTTAAACAAAATATTTTTATAAAAATCAACACATGTTACCATTTCTTATCAAAATCAGCAAAATATATTATTTTAACAACTTTTACAAAAAACAATCCAACTACAGACAACCCAATCCCATAGAACTTAAAAAAAACACATATACAATCCGTATATGAATCATATGGGCACCACGTTGATAGTTAACATCGTACCTATGCGATCCTGTAGGCCTATGTGGATCGTATAATGTTGAAACAAAAAATGTGATGTCAAAATAAACAGACTCTTAGAAAATCATCACAGTTGTAATTGTTTTTATAATTGTGTTACGAAAAAATACGTCTATCGTGATGTGATTAGAAGGTACACTCACGTCTCTAATTTTACTCAATTATTGGATTTTATTCTTGTTAATGTGTAACTAGTGGGGTTTCCGCGCGCGTTGCGGCGCGTATGTTGTCATTATCGTTTTGGTTTATTAGGGTACCAATACGACAATGATAGTCTAGGCAAAAAAAAAAAATATCTGAAAAAGGAATTGCCCTAACCAGGTTTTGAACTTGTGATTTCTTTTTAAAGAAATACACCTCAAACCACTACACCACCAAGACAATTCATGTTTTAATCTCAAACCAATTGTATTTAATATAGTAAAATGCTGTATAAATGGAAAAAACAAAATAAAACACGATCAAGCAAGTCTTGAACCTGAGACCTCATGTAGGATAAATGCTACTCAAACCACTACACCACCTAGCCAAGTTGTGATTAATTATGAAACCATTTATATTTAATGTAAAACAAAATGTTGTTAATGTAAAAAATGGAAAAAAGCGGCCTCTACATATCTCGAAATTGAGACCTCATTTGGGATAAATGCTCCTCAAACCACTACACCACTTAACCAACTTGTGTTCAATTATGAAACACTTTATATTTAATGTAAATAAAAGGTTGTATATTAAAAAGATATAAAATAGCACCACCCCTCTCCACTAATAGGAGAGGGGTTGCTTAAAAAATGGAGAAAAGCGGCCTATACATGTCTCGAAACTAAGGCCTCATGTAGGATAAATGCTCCTCAAACCACTACACCACCTAACCAACTTGTCATGAATTATGAAACACTTTATATTTAATGTAAATAAAAGGCTGTTAATTAAAAAAATATAAAATAGCACCACCTCTCTCCACCAATAGGAGATTGGTTATTACTATTCATGAACAGTGGAATTCAATTCCAAATTAACACATAGTTTAATACATGACCTGGTAACGTGTGTAGCCCTTTCACTAGTCTAGCATTAACACACTTATTTTATGTGGACATAATTGGGAAAAGTTAATTTCTATGCAAACTTGACTCACGTATTGTACATTTTCATCCCATAATTATACCTGAAATTGAAATTTTTGGATCTCAAAGATATATAGGGGAGGGTTATTTTGATAACGATAAATATCGCGAGAACTATGAGAACAAATAAGAAAACCAATCAATTTTTTTTTTCAATACAAACCTAATTATAATTAAAATATAAGATTAAAAAAACGAATTTTCTTTCCATATAATTCATCTTTTCTTGCAAAAACACTCTTAAATTAACTTTTTACATATGTGTAAATAAAACAGTTTACACATGTATAAACAGTAAATTTACACATGTGTAAAAAAAATATTTTCGTATATGTTTAAGTTTTTACGCGTAAATTGTGTTTTTGAGACGGTGTTTTAATAATAAAGACAAGTGTAAAAAGAAATTTTGAATTTGAATGGTTTTAGATAGCGTTCTCGCGGTTCACACGAAATATATGTGTTCTCAAATTAGCCTTCATATATATATATATATATATATATATATATATATATATATGGGATGGTTCAATAGAAAACTCATTTTATTGAGAGAACTCGAGAACTTTATGTTACACATGTGTAGTATATATTGCACATGTGTAATATATCATATGTTACACATGTGTAGTATATATTGCACATGTGTAATATATCATATGTTACACATGTGTAATATATATTACACATATGCAATATATGATATATTAAGTGTATTACATATGTGTAATATATATTGCACATGTGTAACATATGATATATTGCACATGTGCAACATATGCAATAATAATATATTACATAAGTGTAATATACAACATATGATATATTACATATATGTAATATAGAGTTCTCAAGTTCTCTCCCTAACTATGAGTTCTCAATTGAAATTTCCCTATATATATATATATATATATATATATATAGGGGGGATATATTGAAAACCTTCCCCAGGTAAGAAAACTTTGAAAACTAAATCATGGCCTTTCAATCACCAGGATCAATGCTCAATAGTGATTATGGCTTTTGGTTTCTTTAGTTTGGATAAAATAATATGTAAGTAGTACATAAAGGGTAGAAATGTCCTACATGATTTGTAAAGGCCAATGTACTGCACAAACCCATCATATCCACCCTTTTCCTGACATAAAGAGATGCTTTGTTTACATTTACATGAGAGAGGAGAGAGATTACAAATAATAAAAATTTCACTTTTTCTTGAAAAATAATAAAGTGCACATGCTCCAATATATGATAATCTATCTTAAGGGGGACGGGGCGCTACCAGATTTGGTCACGGGTACCCCACTACCAGCACGGTAACACCGCCGCCACCCATGCTGGTAGTGGTCCCGTGAACCAAATTCGGGTTCTAGTTACCGTGCTGGTAACGAACCGTGAAGCACAAACTTTCACACAAACTGTCAGTGTTTTATTTTTTCTTTACTTCAATAATCAATACTACCTTCAATGTTTTTTTATGAACAACCACCTTCGGTGGTCGAACGGGTAGCTGGAAATCTGGGGAAGAAGATGGAAGAACGTAAAAGGCACCCTCTAAAAAACATCAAGGCACCCAACAAGAAGTTTTTCAAGTAGCGAAGAAAATAAAAATTTAAGAATAGCTGAGAGGTGTAATTTGCAAATTACTCTGTTTTTCTTTTGGTTGGAAAAGACTATCATCGAAGAAGATGATGTCTAAAGTAGCTGAGATGTGATATTGTTAATTTACAATTCTATCCTTGAAAATGAAAGTGATTTATTGCTTCACATCCACACATTTCTAATACATATTTTTATAAGATTTTATTATTTTAGTTTACTTTAATAATCCATGTGAATTTTGTTTTCAGTATATTTTATATATAGATCATTTATTAAGTTATTATATATACTATCTAATTTATTTAATTCGAGTTTAATTATTTACCATATATCTTTTTTTTAACTTGAAAATATATCAAATACCAACATTTATGAAAAAAAATAAAACGAAAAGAAATTTAAGCTTTGTTTCCTTTGTTTTATTATTATTATTATGTGTGAAAATAATTGATAGTTGGGTAGAGAATCAGTGGAGTGCTGCCTCAAAAAAAGTGTTTCAGTGAAGGAAATCAGTGAAGTGATGTGGCAGTGCAGGATTGGTAGAAATCAGTGAAGTGAAAACATCTTCAGTGGAGCGCCCCTTCCCCCTTTACTTTTTTATTCATTCAAGATGTTATCATTCCCTCTCTGCATTCTTCATTCAATATAAATTCAATTTTTTTTTTTTTTTTTTTTTTTTTTTGTAAAATCTGACTTTCTTGTATCTGACACAAAAATTACATAAAAATGTTACATAAACTGTTACATTGTTACTACCTAATTATTTTATGAATAAATTGTTACATGTAACTAATAAAAAAAATGTTAGAGAAATTATTGTGATGTTATATTTCTAATGTTAGACTTATGTAACATGATCTATATTCAAATAGTACCTTATAAATTGTAACAACGAATAAAAAACATGTGAGACTTCTTATGTAACATGATTTAGATTCAACTACTATGATACATAAAGTGTTACATTGTTATGATCTACTTATGTTATATCACTTAAAAAAAATTATACATAAGTGTTACATAAAACTGTTAAAACATAATTCTCGCAATGCTAAGACCCCATTACATTTGGGTTAAATAAAAATGTTACACAAAATTGCTACAAAAGAAGTCTAACATTCTTTATTAGATTCTTTTATGTAACTACAAAAGACATAACTGCATGTAACATTACTAAAACACAGTTACAAAATATGTTACATAAAAAAAGGTAGGACCCAATTACATGTGTGTTCTTGTTACAAATCTGTCACATAAAAATGTGCAATCTCTAATATATGTTGTACAAGTCATTATAGCAAAATGGAGGCATGATTTAAATAATGAGATAATTGTTACATTTATTAAAAAAAAAAAACCTTGTCCAATTCTTCTCCATCTTCAATGACAAAACCACCTACCCAAAAACAAAAAAACAAAATTATCATTATAAATATAAAATAATTCACTCATTTGTTTTACAATCTATATATAAAAGGTCTTTTTAATTATCTAATTATTACAATTACTTTCATAAACCCATCCAAACTAATGCCCTGTTCTTCATCAACAAACCACTAATTTGTCAAAATATCTCAACTTGTATTACAAAAGAGAAAAAAATTGTCACACCCTCAAATTCCACGTGCGGGGTTTTACCGCGAGGCGCATGACACACCAGAATCCAAGTCGACGTTCACAATAAACGACATCTATATGATATGAAAACAACGTAAATTGCCCATTAAGTTTCCAAAAATTTAACCATCGCTTGCGGAAGCGTAAAACTTTATTACAACTTAAAAGTAAAACATGAAAGTCTGATAATACTCAAAATGAAATGCAAATGGATCCTAGACGCCGTGAGACTGCGTGCGCCTAAACTCAATGCTGCTACCTTAGCGACTTGAGAAAACATGCCAAAAAGACGTCAACATATAATGCTAGTGAGTTCACAGGTTTTAAGTTCACAAAGCGTTACAAACGTAAAGAATTTCATCTCAAAATGCCAAGTGTGTAAAACCTTCAAGTAAATAACAAGCATTTCTTACTACTACGACTGTGTTGCCGAAACCATTACTGACAAGCGTTGTGTGTGTTGCCGCCCATGTTTGAGTTGCCGAAAAATAGAGACAATATGCACCCGCCCGGCTCCCAGCCGTCGGGTGGGGTTCGTCAAACCCAATAGATCTATCCACATTTCCCCCGTTGTGCCCCGCACATTCATGGTTTTTATTAGGTGTCACACCCTCAAATTTCCACGTGCGGGGTTTTACCGCGAGGCGCATGACACACCAGGATCCAAGTCAACGGTCACAATAAAAGACACTATATGATACGTAAAAAATGACATAAGCAAACCATTAAGTTTTCATAAATGATTCATCGCTGCGGAAGCGTAAAACTTTATTACAACACGAAATCAAAAGTACTAAAGTCTGGAAATACTAAATGAGATGCACATGAATCCTAGACGCCGTGAGACTCCGTGCGCCTATCGACAGCTGCTACCTTAGCGACCTGAGACAAACATGCTAAAAACGTCAGCAAATAATGCCGGTGAGTTAACAGGTTTTTGATGAATACCGACTCCAATGAATACTAACTCCCAAATGAATACCCATGATCAATCCAAACCACATGCATGCAAATCATATGAATACCTGTTACTACTGCGATTGGAAAACCATTACAGGACTCGAATACTGTGAATACTGAATACGTGCCCGAATGAATACTGAATACTGAATACTGCATACTGAATACCTAAGAGACAACATGCACCCGTCCGACCTCCAGTCGACGAGTGGGGCCGGTCAAGCCCAAATAGATCTATCCACATTTCCCCCGTTATGCATCCCCGCACATTCATGGTTCTCCCCGGGACTTCCAAAGATCGCATAGTAATATAATGAATACTTTAAAACATAATGAATACTTGAAAACATAATGAATACTCCAAAACCCAATGAATTCGTGAATACCCAAACGTAGTTGACACACCTTTCATGAAAACATAGTTGAAGCGCCTTTTATGAAAACATAGTTGACACACGTTTAAAGAACACAGCATGTTTTCTCCCCCGAAAATGTAAAACCAGTAAAAGAGTGGGGCCGTGAAACTCACCTTAGAGTGCGTCTTCCTGATAACTAGAGATCCAACCCGTGTATGATACTCCCGACTAATAACAACCTATTAATGAGTTTACATAAGTGTGATGACTACTAACCCGACAGCTAACTAGTCCCCGATTGTCCAGATCTTGACTACGTGTGTTAAAAAGTGTGTTTAAACGTTAACCGGACATCCCAGACCGACCCGACATCCCGTTGGTGAGCCATTACATCAATTAGTCATACACATAAAGTTAACACATAAGTTTCAAGCATAAAACACTTAGTTTGTATCAAAAATCGCATTCCGGACATCAGATGGTCGAATGTGGTTTTTACTATTTCCACGTTCGCCCGTTTGAGCCACGTTCACCCGTTTGAGCCACGTTTTGCTCCACGTTCGTCCGTTTGAGCCACGTTCGCCCACACGAATGGTCGAAGGATAGCCACTTTCGCCCGTTTGCATCAGCATTTCATAAAACGCACCAAAACGCATATAAACGGTCCGAAAACATCACGAAACATCACGAAACATCACCAATCACAGTAGTCAACTATCATTAACATATTCCTACAAAACCCTACCAATTTTATCCCGAAATCCGTTCGTTTTACAAGTTACCCGAAATAGCAAATTATGGAGATGTCACATCAAACGCATGCAATCTTTACCCAATTAGGAAAATTTCTGAAATCGATCAATAATCAACTTAATATACTCAGATTATCATGAAAAAGAAACCCCCAATCATATCCTTATCACTATCATCATGAACAAGCCCTAGATCTATCCCAAAATCCCCAAAATGAAAAAAACATCATCAATAATCAATTGTAACCTATCTCAATCATAAATCATCATCAATAACAGTCCTAGATCATTGTTATAACATCTATACGGCAATCAATCATCAAACAATACATGACACTACATAAAACACCATTAACACATGTTAATTTGTATGAAAACTCATTGTTTATGAATAGATTTTGTTTAGAAAGATATTAGGAAGGTTTTTATCCATGAAAACATGTTTGAATCAGATTTGGACTCTTGGGGTTTAATAAAAACGAATTGAAATGTTTTAAAAATGATTTAGAATGAAGAACACACCTTAGATCTTTGTGTAGAAGATGTTTGTAGGTTAGATTATAGGAAAACAAGAGCAAAACTCATTCCCCAATGTTTAAAGTTGCTAGAGAGTGTTTTGAGACGGTTAGGGTTTGTGAAATGGTGAAAAATGACAAAGTTTGGTATTTATACTATGTCCACATTCGCCCCTTTCACCTGGGCGAATGTACCCACATTCGCCCCTTTCCCAGGGTCGAATGTGCATGTTCTGGTCGAATGAAACCTTTTCATTTCCATATCCCAGGTTTGCCCCTTTGACAAGGATTGAACCAGGAGTATTGTCCAGGTTCGCCCATTCGTTTGGTCGAACCAGGACTCACGTTTTTCTAGTTTTCCAATTTGTCGTGTTTAACGCATTTTAACGCACCTTAACATACGAGCATGCAACCTTAGTCTATGTTTAACATATTTAAGCACGGATGATTATCTACACATCATTTAAACACATCTAAGCATATAATCCACCATACGACAATTAGTCTACACATACACTTAATTTGTATATGTAATTCACCAACAACAGGACTCGTAACGTGTGTGTGTAATTAACCCAATGATCCCCCGAATCATTGAACCCTGGACAATACGGACTGTGTTCCGACTCTACTGACCCCGTCAAGTATGTTTAATAAACGTTTTTCGTTAAGGTAGACTTATGTGTTTACAAAATGTTGACCCAAACATGTCGGGTGTCACATCATCCCCCTGTTGAAAGAATTTTCGTCCCGAAAATTTCCCGAAGTCAAAGAGAACGAAGCGATACAAAGAAAAATTTTCCCGGTCGTCACATCATCCCCCTGTTGAAAGGAATCTCGCCCCGAGATTCACTCTTCGACAGTAATGAGTGTCGACCTAACCCAAGTAACGTTTCCCAGAATGCAAACGAAATGATAACCACGAACGAAATATGATATCAACAAATACTCTATGACGGGGAACCGCCCTCCCCCAAAGCGAATACAAAACAATGAATCCTCCTGGTCGAAGGCCTACTAGAGACTACTGTGATCGGTATAAATAACACACCGGTACCGTCCAAGTAGCATCTCCAAAGGACCTACACCAGACCCATGAATGCAAAACGATGACCAAGTACCGGACTGAATGCACATGATGAATACGAAATGGCAAACAATGTAAATGGAAATAAATACGATTATAACGAGAGTGAAGAAAAGAATACTCACGAGTAACAGTATCAGGATCCTCCTGGTTCTCCCTAGCACCGATGACATAAGCACGAGCCGGAGCAGTTTGACCGCCACCCTTGCCTTGCTTCAACTTGGGACAATCTCGTTTGAAGTGTCCAGTTTCCCCATAGTGATAACATCCCTGCCTCCCCTGAGGAGCAGTGGCAGTGGTAGTAGCAGTAGTGACCTGTGCCGGTTGTAGCTGAAGAGTGGTACTACAATCCTTAGCATGATGACCAAAACGCTGGCACCGACGACAGCGAAACTTCTCACAATCACCCGTATGATGAAATCCACACTCACCACACTTCGGGAGTTTCCCAGTATAACCCCCAGTTCTCTGCTCAGATGACGCTCCCACAAGGTCCTGCCTCTTAACCTGCTGTTGAGACGACCCAATGTTCTTTCCAGCACTCTCCCATTTTCTCTTGTTGTCCGTAGGGGCTTTCACAGCAGCACCCCTCAGAGGTAGAATGCCCCCAACAACCTTCATGTTGGTCAGCTTGTGAGCTGCCCGAACAGTGGCCAACATGGTAGTGTGATCAGCAGCGGCAACAAGCCCAGCAATCTCCGGCACTAGCCCAGCAACGTAGTGCTCAATCCTTCGGTACTCCGGTGTAGCCAACCCGGGGCACATCACAGCCAACTCGTTGTGTCTAGCAGTAAACTCCTCGATCTCTGACCCAACCATCTTCAGATTCCAAAACTCATGCTCTAACTTCATGATCTCGTCCCTCGGGCAATACTCCGCCCGCAACATCTGAACAAACTCGGACCACGTCATAGCATTGGCCTCACCCAGGCCAAGATTCGCAGTGGTGGAGTTCCACCAAGTCAAAGCGTGTCCCTCAAGAGTAGCAGAAGCATACTTGACGCGATCAGCGTCGGGACAGTTACACATAGCGAACACCGATTCGATCTTCTCCAACCACCTAAGTAGTCCCACTGCCCCATCAGTCCCATTGAAGAAATGGGGCTTACAGTCCATGAACTTCTTGTAGGTGCACCCAGACTACACCTGATTAGTATTTCTCAGGGTCTGCTGAGAAGCCTGGAAAGCAGCTAACGCAACGTTCAACTGCTGCTGCAACATGTTCTCCAACTCCGCCTGAGTCATGGTGATATTCCCACCACCTCGTCCACCGCCATTGCGACCCCCGCCGCCACCACGGCGTCCACCCGCACGTCCACCAGCGCGACCAGACATGTTCTGCCAACCATGAGACAAGACACTCAAAACAACAAACAGATCGAGCTACAAGTGACCAAACGAACTCAGAACGTGGTTCCAGCATGACCATTAGTCCTAACACGAAGTCCACCAAGATTTTCATGCATTTCGATTTATGATTTCGTGTGCACCCAATATAGCAAATCGCTCTACATGGTCCTCGAGGCGTGCTCCTAGCTAGAACTTCAAATCACCCGATACCCACATTCTTAAAAGAAACTGTTATCGCACGAGGATCCCAAATAGAACAATCACTTAGGGGTGTACTATGACAAGTACTAGTGCATGATAGTGTGTGTGTTGGCAAGTATGTACATTAGAGCATAGAGGGGAGATATCCAAATCCCGGAAAAATCTCAAAAGTGTGCCGAAGCCACCCCAATGCACACTACTGCCAAGTATAAGCGAATAGCCCCTTCATCTTCAAACCCGAAGAAGAAGATAGAACCAAGGTAGGAATAACAAAAGATAGATAATGTGATACTGCGTGATGAGGACACCGACACCCCGACAAGGTTAGTATGTTTACCATATGACACGACTCGTAAATATGTGTGACCGTCTAATGTGTGTGATACTCGGCTATAGACTAGACTCTACATGCAGTCCTAGTTCACTATAACCATTGGCTCTGATACCAATCTGTCACACCCTCAAATTTCCACGTGCGGGGTTTTACCGCGAGGCGCGTGACACACCAGGATCCAAGTCAACGATCACAATAAAAGACACTATATGATACGTAAAAAATGACATAAGCAAACCATTAAGTTTTCATAAATGATCCATCGCTGCGGAAGCGTAAAACTTTATTACAACACGAAATCAAAAGTACGAAAGTCTGGAAATACTAAATGAGATGCACATGAATCCTAGACGTCGTGAGACTCCGTGCGCCTATCGACAGCTGCTACCTTAGCGACCTGAGACAAACATGCTAAAAACGTCAGCAAATAATGCCGGTGAGTTCAAAGGTTTTTAATGAATACCGACTCCAATGAATACTAACTCCCAAATGAATACCCATGATCAATCCAGACCACATGCATGCAAATCATATGAATACCTGTTACTACTATGATTGGAAAACCATTACTGGACTCGAATACTGTGAATACTGAATACGTGCCCGAATGAATACTGAATACTGAATACTGCATACTGAATACCTAAGAGACAATATGCACCCGTCTGACCTCCAGTAGACGAGTGGGGCCGGTCAAGCCCAAATAGATCTATCCACATTTCCCCCGTTGTGCATCCCCGCACATTCATGGTTCTCCCCGGGACTTCCAAAGATCGCATAGTAATACAATGAATACTTTAAAACATAATGAATACTCCAAAACCCAATGAATTCGTGAATACCCAAACGTAGTTGACACACCTTTCATGAAAACATAGTTGAAACGCCTTTTATGAAAACATAGTTGACACACGTTTAAAGAACACAACATGTTTTCTCCCCCGAAAATGTAAAACCAGTAAAAGAGTGGGGCCGTGAAACTCACCTTAGAGTGCGTCTTCCTGATAACTAGAGATCCAACCCGTGTATGATACTCCCGACTAATAACAACCTATTAATGAGTTTACATAAGTGTGATGACTACTAACCCGAAGGCTAACTAGTCCCCGATTGTCCAGATCTTGACTACGTGTGTTTAAACGTTTACCGGACATTCCAGACCGACTTGACATCCCGTTGGTGACCCATAACATCAATTAGTCATGCACATAAAGTTAACACATAAGTTTCAAGCATAAAACACTTAGTTTGCATCAAAAATCTCATTCCGGACATCAGATGGTCGAATGTGGTTTTTTCCCATTTTCACGTTCCCCCGTTTGAGCCACGTTCGCCCGTATGAGCCACGTTTTGTTCCACGTTCGCCCGTTTGAGCCACGTTCGCCCACACGAATGGTCGAAGGAGAGCCATGTTCGCCTATTTGCATCAGCATTTCATAAAACGCACCAAAACGCATCTAAACGGTCCGAAAACATCACGAAACATCACCAATCACAGCAGTCAACTATCATTAACATATTCCTACAAAAACCTACCAATTTTATCCCGAAATCCCTTCGTTTTACAAGTTACCCGAAATAGCAAATTATGGAGATGTCACATCAAACGCATGAAATCTTTACCCAATTAGGAAACTTTCTGAAATCGATCAATAATTAACTTAATATACTCAGATTATCATGAACAAGAAACCCCCAATCATATCCTTATCACTATCATCATGAACAAGCCCTAGATCTATCCCAAAATCCCCAAAATGAACAAAACATCATCAATAATCAATTGTAACCTATCTCAATCATAAATCATCATCAATAACAGTCCTAGATCATTGTTATAACATCTATACAGCAATCAATCATCAAACAATACATAACACTACATAAAACACCATTAACACATGTTAATTTGTATGAAAACTCATTGTTTATGAATAGGTTTTGTTTAGAAAGATATTAGGAAGGTTTTTATCCATGAAAACATGTTTGAATCAGATCTGGACTCTTGGGGTTTAATAAAAACGAATTGAAATGTTTTAAAAATGATTTAGAATGAAGAACACACCTTAGATCTTTGTGTAAAAGATGTTTGTAGGTTAGATTATAGGAAAACAAGAGCAAAACTCCTTCCCCAATGTTTAGAGTTGCTAGAGAGTGTTTTGAGATGGTTAGGGTTTGTGAAATGGTGAAAAATGACAAAGTTTGGTATTTATACTATGTCCACATTCGCCCCTTTCACCTGGGCGAATGTACCCACATTCGCCCCTTTCACAGGGTCGAATGTGCATGTTCTGGTCGAATGAAACTTTTTCATTTCCATATCCCAGGTTTGCCCCTTTGACAAGGGTCGAACCAGGAGTATTGTCCAGGTTCGCCGATTCGTTTGGTCGAACCAGGACTCACATTTTTCTAGTTTTCCAATTTGTCGTGCTTAACGCATTTTAACGCACCTTAACATATGGGCATGAAACCTTAGTCTATGTTTAACATATTTAAGCACGGATGATTATCTACAAATCATTTAAACACATCTAAACATATAATCCACCATACGACAATTAGTCTACACATACACTTAATTTGTTTATGTAATTCACCAACAATGGGACTCGTAACGTGTGTGTGTAATTAACCCAATGATCCCCCGAATCATTGAACCCTGGACAATACGGACTATGTTCCGACTCTACTGACCCCATTAAGTATGTTTAATAAACGTTTTTCGCTAAGGTAGACTTATGTGTTTACAAAATGTTGACCCAAACATGCCGGGTGTCACATTAGGGACTTCGTGTTTCGTCGTATAGTAATTTAAAACAAGCGTTGCATTTCAAAAGTGTTACGTTTCAAAAGTGTTGCGTTTCAAAAGCGTTGTGTTTCAAAGGCATTGTGTTTCAAAAGCGTTGTGTTTCAAAACATAAACGTTGTGTTTGTTAAAACGTGTGGCATGCTTCTCCCCCGAGAAAAAGTGTATAAAAGAGGGGCCGTGAAACTCACCTTAGAGTGCGTCCTTAGTAAACTAGAAATCCGATACGTGTGTAATAGTCCCTACTAGTGGCGACCTATCAATGAGTTTACATAAGTGTGATGACTATTAACCCGAAGGCTAATCAGTCCCCAAATTGTCCAGACCGTGACCGTGTATGTTGAAAACATGTTTAAACATTAAACCGACCAAACCAGACAAAACCCGACATCCCATTGGTGACCCGACATCGCATTGGTGATCCGACATCCCACGTGTTAGCCACATACAAGATTTCAAGCAACTTATGCAATTAAACACTTAGCATGCACAAACATTCACCCTATCTAGCATAACACCCAATTAACGCATAAACAAGTCCGAACACCTGTTACCAAGTTATTAGACATGTCACGGGGTTACTAACATGTTCCTAAGTGTCAAACCGTGTTTCGGGATGTTAAAATATACATATAGCAGCAGTACACGCGATTAGGAATCAAACATGCAATTAGGAAAAGTCAACTGGTGATTAGGAAAGTCAAAATGGCGAATAGAGTTGTAATTGCCAGACATACTGGCGATTGGGCTCTCAATCGCCTACAGTTCATGCGATTGGGGGCCAATCGCCCTTAGTACATGCGATTAGGACTCCCTAATCGCCCCTACTGCACCGTGCCGTCTTTTTGTGCGTTTAACCCTCCATATCAGATCCGAAACATGTGAAAACACCCAATATCAAACCCAAAACATTAATCAAACTATTTTAAGAAAAAACCCCTAATTTATTATCGCCCTAACTGTCCAGAATGCAAGCGTTTTCCCAAAATAGTATAAGTAGCATGTAAATATCCCATCAATCATGCAAAACTTACCCTAAATAGCAAATATCCAGATTTCATCACATAACGACGTTGTCCGACATTATCCTACTGTTCTAGCATCATCCTAGAGTAAAACCCTAACCTCAAACAATCAACAAAACACAACATATCATCATCAATCCTTCAAAATCATTCAAACGGGTCAAAACGCCTAATATCCATAATACACATCTATGGACCTTCAAATTCCTAGGTTAACATCATATTAACTCATTTAGATCAGTAACATATTAATAATACAAGAACAACCATGTTTAAACGATAAAAATCATATCTTGCATGAATACATCACATATAACAAGCATAGAGGTTTGGGTTTGTTTAGAAATCAGGTCTGGACTTTTAGGGATCAAATCAATATTATTACAAAGGGTTGGGATGAAGAACACAACTTGAAATTGTAAGATTATGAGATGTAAAGCTTGGAAATGTGATTTCTTGATCAAAAACGTGTTGCAGAGGTTGAATAAGGTGTGGGGTGGCTTTGGGGTTTATTAGGGTTTCACAAATGATGTTTTAAAACATAAGGGGGGTATTTATAGGCGTTTCTAGTCGTTTAGTACACGTTAGGCGATTATAGTGCAGTATAGGCGATTAGAATTTGTAATCGCCTATACCAACTAGAGATTAGGCTCTAATCGCCTATACCTACTGACGATTAGGCTCTAATCGCCTATACCTATTGGCGATTAGGCTCTAATTGCCTATACCTATTGGCTATTAGGCTCTAATTGCCTATACCTATTGGCAATTACGCGTAATCACCTATAATGTCATGCAATTACGCGTAATCACTATTTTAACACATATAAACACGTATTCACATACCGGAAAGTCATATAATGATTGTAAGCACATAATGCATGATAACTAACACGTTCCCATCCATTCACCAATTCGTGGGACTCGAGATTTACGTGTGTGCGTTAAACCCGACGATTCTACAAATCACCCATCCGTGTTCACATGGTTATGGACCGACTCCCAGTGATCCCGTGGATCATAGTAACGACTCCCGATGATTTCCCGGAACCATCATAACGACTCAACTGACCTAGTTAAGTATGTTTGAAAACGTTTTTTTTGCTAAGGTAGACTTATGTGTTTTATAAAATGTTAACCTAAACGTGTCGGGTGTCACATCATCCCCCTGTTGAAAGAATTTTCGTCCCGAAAATTTCTCGAAGTCAAAGAGAAAGAAGCGATAAATAGAAAAATTTTCTCGGTCGTCACATCATCCCCCTGTTGAAAGGAATCTCGCCGCTAGATTCACTCTTCAACTGTAATGAGTGTCGACCTAACCCAAGTAACGTTTTCCAGAACGCAAACGAAATGATAACCACGAACGAAAGATGATATCAACAGATACTCTATGCCGGGGAACCGCCCTCCCCAAAGTGAATATAAAATAATGAATCCTCCTGATCGAGCGCCTACTGGAGACTACTGTGATCGGTATAAATGATACACCGGTACCGTCCAAGTAGCATCTCTAAAGGACCCACATCAGACCCATGAATGCAAAACGATGACCAAATACCAAACTGAATGCACACAATGAATACGAATCGCTAAACAATGTGAATGAGAATGAATACAAGCATAACGAGAATCAAGAAAAGAATACTCACCAGTAACAGTATCAGGATCCTCCTGGTTCTCCCTGGCGCCAATGACATAAAAACGACCCGGAGCAGCTCGACCGCCACCCTCATTGTTCCCAGCACCACCTGCAGTCCCTTGCTTCAACTTAGGACAATCCCGCTTGAAGTGTCCAGTCTCTCCACAGTGATAACATCCCTGCCTCCCCTGAGGAGCAGTAGCAGTGGTAGTAGCAGTAGTGGCTTGTGCCGGTTGTAGGTGAAGAGTAGTCCTACAGTCCTTAGCATGATGACCAAACCGCTGGCACCGACGACAGCGAAACTTCTCACAATCACCCTTATGATGAAACCCACACTCACCACACTTCGGGAGTTTCCCAGTATAACCCCCAGACCTCTGCTCGGATGACGCTCCCACAACCTCCTGTTTCCCCTAAGGAGCGGGAATAGGGACAACCGGCTGAGTCCGGGCTGGTTGAAGATTGACTTTGCAGTTCTTGGCAACATGGCCCACACGCTTACAACAGTTTCAACGAAACTTCTCACAGCTCCCATGATGATGGTACCCACACACGACACATTTTGGATTCTTCCCAGCATACCCACCGTGCTCCCGACTAGACGATGAACCTGAAGCTTCGAACTTCCCTATCTGCTGCTGTGGCTGGTTTGGAACCAGGTTCTCCTCGACGCTCTCCCATTTCCTTTTGTTGTTCCCAGTCTCGCCTAGGATGTGGGGCTCGTACTCTATAAACACCTTAAAAGTACACACTTGCTGACCGAGAGGAGGAGGTGGTGGGGGATGAACGACATTCCCACCGAGACCTTGCTGAGTGGTCTGATGTGCGGCAATAGCAGCTTCCACATGCTCCTGAATTAGGCTATTTAGCTCAGCCTGGGTCATACTAATGTTGCCACGACCCCCATTGTGTCCACCGTCATTCCGGCCACCAACCCGACCATCACGACGTCCCCCAGCATGACCAGACATGTTCTGCTAAAACACGAAACAAGATACTCAGCACCACTATTAGATCAAACTACTAGTGATCAAGGAATTCAGAACAGGGTTCCAGCATGACCATTAGTCCGAACACGAAGTCCACCAAGATTTTCATGCATTTCGATTTATGATTTCGTGTGCACCCGAAATAACAAATCCCTCTACATGGTCCTCTAGGCGTGCCCCTAGCTAGAACTTCCAATCACCTGACACCCACATTCCTAAAAGAAACCGTTGTCGCACGAAGGTCCCCAAAGTGAACAATCACTCAGGGGGGTACTATGACAAGTACTAGCGCAGGATAGTGTGTGTGTAGGCAAGTATGTAGATTAGAGCATAGAGGGGAGATATCCAAATCCCGGAAAAATCTCAAGAATGTGCCAAAGCCACTCCAATGTACACTACTGCCAAGTATAAGCGATAAACCCCTTCATCTTCAAACCCGAAGAAGAAGATAGAATAAGTGTAGAAATAGTCCAAGGATAGATAATACGATACTGTGTGATGAGGACACCGACAACCCGACAAGATTAGTATGTTTACTAAATGACACGACTCGTAACTACGTGTGACCGTCTAACGTGTGTGATACTCGGCTATAGACTAGACTCTACATGCAGTCCTAGTTCACTATAACCATTGGCTCTGATACCAATATGTCACACCCTCAAATTCCACGTGCGGAATTTTACCGCGAGGCGCGTGATACACCAGGATCCAAGTCAACGGTCACAATAAAAGACATCTATATGATATGAAAACAATGTAAATTGCCCATTAAGTTTCCAAAAATTTAACCATCGCTTGCGGAAGCGTAAAACTTTATTACAACTCAAAAGTAAAACATGAAAGTCTGATAATACTCAAAATGAAATGCAAATGGATCCTAGACGTCGTGAGACTCCGTGTGCCTAAACTCAATGCTGCTACCTTAGCGACCTGAGAAAACATGCCAAAAAGACATCAACATATAATCCTGGTGAGTTCACAAAGCCAAGTGTGTAAAACGTAAAGAATTTCATCTCAAAATGCCAAGTGTGTAAAACCTTCAAGTAAATAACAAGGGTTTCCTTACTACTACGACTGTGTTGCCGAAGCCATTACTGAAAAGCGTTGTGTGTGTTGCCGCCCGTGTTTGAGTTGCCGAATATGGAGACAATATGCACCCGCCCGGCTCCCAGCCGTCGGGTGGGGTTCGTCAAACACAATAGATCTTTCTACATTTCCCCCGTTGTGCCCCGCACATTCATGGTTTTTATTAGGGACTTCGAGTTTCGTCGTATAGTAATTTAAATCAAGCGTTGCGTTTCAAAAGTGTTGCGTTTTAAAAGCGTTGTGTTTCAAAAGCGTTGTGTTTCAAAAGCCTTGTGTTTCAAAACATAAACGTTGTATTTGTTAAAACGTGTGGCATGCTTCTCCCCCAAGAAAAAGTGTATAAAAGAGGGGTCGTGAAACTCACCTTAGAGTGCGTCCTCAGTAAACTAGAAATCCGATACGTGTGTAATAGTCCCTACTAGTGGCGACCTATCAATGAGTTTACATAAGTGTGATGACTATTAACCCGAAGGCTAATCAGTCCCCAAATTGTCCAGACCGTGAACGTGTATGTTGAAAACATGTTTAAATGTTAAACCGACCAAACCAGACAAAACCCGACATCCCATTGGTGACCCGACATCCCACGTGTTAGCCACATACAAGATATCATGCAACTTATGCAATTAAACACTTAGCATGCGCAAACATTCACCCTATCTAGCATAACGCCCAATTAACGCATAAACAAGTCCGAACACGTGTTACCAGTTTATTAGACATGCCACGGGGTTTCTAACATGTTCCTAAGAGTCAAACCGTGTTTCGGTATGTTAAAATATACATATAGCAGCAGTACACGCGATTAGGAATCAAACATGCAATTAGGAAAAGTCAACTGGTGATTAGGAAAGTCAAAATGGCGAATAGAGTTGTAATTGCCAGACATACTGGCGATTAGGCTCTCAATTGCCTAGAGTTCATGCGATTGGGGGCTAATCGCCCTTAGTAAAGGCGATTAGGACTCCCTAATCGCCCCTGCTGCACCCTGCCGTCTTTTTCCGCGTTTAACCCTCCATATCAGATCCGAAACATGTGGAAACATCCAATATCAATCCCAAAATATTAATCAAACTATTTTAAGCAAAAACCCCTAATTTATTATCGCCCTAGCTGTCCCGAATGCAAGCGTTTTCCCAAAATAGTATAACTAGCATGTAAACATCCCATCAATCATGCAAAACTTACCCTAAATAGCAAATATCCAGATTTCATCACATAACGACGTTGTCCGACATTATCCTACTGTTCTAGCATCATCCTAGAGTAAACCCTAACCTCAAACAATCAACAAAACACAACATATCATCATCAATCCTTCATAATCATTCAAACGGGTCAAAACGCCTAATATCCATAATACACATCTATGGACCTTCAAACTCCTAGGTTAACATCATATCAACTCATTTAGATCAGTAACATATTAATAATACAAGAACAACCATGTTTAAACGATAAAAATCCTATCTTGCATGAATACATCACATATAACAAGCATAGAGGTTTGGGTTTTTTTAGAAACTGATTTTAATGAGTTTTCAAAGACACAAATGTTTAGAAATCAGGTCTGGACTTTTAGGGATCAAAACAATATTATTACAAATGGTTGGGATGAAGAACACACCTTGAAATTGTAAGATTATGAGATGTAAAGCTTGGAAATGTGATTTCTTGATCAAAAACGTGTTGCAGAGGTTGAATAAGGTGTGGGGTGTCTTTGGGGTGTATTAGGGTTTCACAAATGATGTTTTAAAACATAAGGGGGGTATTTATAGGCGTTTCTAGTCGTTTAGTACACGTTAGGCGATTATAGTGTAGTATAGGCGATTAGAATTTGTAATCGTCTATACCAACTAGCGATTAGGCTATAATCGCCTATACCTACTGGCGATTAGGCTATAATCGCCTATACCTATTGGCGATTAGGCTCTAATTGCCTATACCTATTGGCAATTACGCGTAATCACATATAATGTCATGCAATTACGCGTAATCACCTATAATGTCATGCAATTACGCGTAATCACTATTTTAACACATATAAACACGTATTCACATACCGGCAAGTCATATAATGATTGTAAGCACATAATGCATGATAACTAACACGTTCCCATCCGTTCACCAATTCCCGGGACTCGAGATTTACGTGTGTGCGTTAAACCCGGCGATTCTACAAATCACCCATCCGTGTTCACATGGTTATGGACCGACTCCCAGTGATCCCGTGGATCATAGTAACGACTCCCGATGATTTCCCGGAACCATCATAACGACTTAACTGACCTAGTTAAGTATGTTTGAAAACGTTTTTCCCTAAGGTAGACTTATGTGTTTTATAAAATGTTAACCTAAACGTGCTGGGTGTCACAAAAATAAAGCGAGACCATAAAAGAATTAAATCCAAATAGAAAAATTAAGAGAATTTGTATTTCATTTTCAACAAACATGTACACATGAAAATTATGAAAAGTTTCTACTGAATATCTTATCACAAAAAAAAAAAGAAATTAAATCCAAACAATTGTATAGTTTTTTTCTCCATTTTTGGTACTGCACTCCATAAAAGAATAAGAAAATAAAAACCTACTTAATTTGTTATAAATTCCTACAAGTACTTAATACAACATAAAAAAAACTTACAAGTGAAGTACGCCAGATCCGTTTGGACCACACGAGTCTTGACTAGGTCCCCGCCGTGGTATGTTCATGGATCGTCGCCTAGCATAATCATTGGTGGTCTAGCAAGTGAAGTACGCCAGATCCGTTTGGACCACCTCCGGATCTAGGACCATCGGATCTTGACTCAAAAAATCAAAGATCTGTTACCCCACCATTTGGATCTTAAAACCATGAGAAGAGATACATGGGAGGAGAGAGAGATAAGATAGGATGTATACAAATGAGAAGATGGACAGAGGTATGAGAGGAGAGATAATGTGTCAGGAGTTAAAGTAGTGAGGTATTTAATGGTGAGTAAAAGACATACATGCCCTTGGTCATATCTAGAACAAAGGATACGTAGAGGAATAAGAGCCATGGGTTGGGTTTTTTAAGTTTCTTTAACTGGGATGGGTTTTCTAGTTATACTTCCCCTATATATATATATAGTGGAGAGTTCAAATGAGAAGAAGTTTTATTGTACGAAGAAAAAGAAGAAATTTAAACCAATAGAAATCTTGCATTTAATAGTTGTATTTAATGTTAAATAAATTTTTAAGTTTTTGTAACTCCCATAAACTAGTTAAATAAATGAAATCATAATTGTTTTTCAAATATATATCTTTAAAGCAAAGATAATTTATAGTGAAGGATAAATTTCGGTATGTGTAGGATGAATTTCTACATGTGTAGGATAAAAGTATGACAATTTCGATGTGTGTAGGATGAATTTTGATATGTGTAGGACAAGTTTTGATGTGTGTAAGATAAAATATTTAAAAGTAATTAATTGAATAATTAATGTAAATTGAGTTAAAGTATTTAATGTTATTTTTTCTTTTTCTTCTCAAGTTGAAATTATATATATATATATATATATATATATATAGGGAAAGTATAAATTGAAAACCCCCTTGAGTTAAGAAAACTTAGAAAACCCATGTAAAAACCATCTAAAAAAACTTTTTATTTTTTGAAAAAATTACAGAAGGTAACATATATGTATTTAAGTGTTTTGGCCAAAAAAATTAAAAAAAACGCCGAGGGAATTTAAAAAAATAAATAAACAACCCAAATTTTGTAACAACGCTGTTAACATATGTTAGAAAGCAACAAAGATATGTTAACAGCGCTGTAACATATGTTAAAGGGCAGAAAACATATGTTGGCAGCGCTGTTACAAAGATTGCGTTGTTTATTTTTTTTAAAGTATCCCATCGGCGCTTTTTTAATTTATTTGACCCACAACGTTTAAAAACATGTATGTTACCTTGTATAATTTTTTCAAAAAAAAAAGTTTTTTTAGATGTATTTTACATGGGTTTTCTAAGTTTTCTTAATTCAATGAGGTTTTCAATTTATCCTTCCCCTATATATATATATATATACATATATATATATATATATATATATATATATATATATATATATATATAAATATATATATATACATATATATAGATATATAGGTCAAGTATAAAATGAAAACCCGCTTGAGTTGAGAAAAACCTTCGAAAACCTATGTAAAAAACATTTTTTTTCTTTTAAAAAAATAACAAATGTAAAATATATGTTTGTAAGCGTTTTAGGCCAAAAAAATAAAAAAAAAACGCTGATGAGATTTTTTTTAAAAAATACACAAAGTTGCTAAAAACATAGGCAAATAGCTGAAAACATATGTTTTTTAGCAACTTTGTTATTTTTTTTAAAAAAATTCTATCGGCGCTTTTGTTATTTTTTTTGCCCAAAATGCTTAAAAAACATATATTTTACATTGGTTATTTTTTTCAAAAAACAAATATTGGTTTTTAAAGGTTTTCTCAACTCAAAAAAAAATATTGGTTTTCAAAAAATATTTGTTTTCAAAAAAAAATCCTATCACTTCCCTATATATATATATATAGGGTAGGGATCATACGAGAACCAACTTTAGAGAGAGAACCAGAGAACCATTGTCAACACAAACAAAAAACAAAAAACCTAAAAACCCCACCTCCACCCCCTAAAAACCTAAACCCACCCACCTCACTCCCTAAAAACCTAAACCCCCCATTCCCCATACCGCCCTAACCCCCCCCCCCTCCCAATTGTGAAATGCACATGTGCAACTAACCCCACACCCCCCCAAAAACCAAAACGCTCCATCCCATCCCCCCAAAAAGATACCCCCTCTTCCACCATACCCAAAAACTAAACCCTAAAGCTAAACCCATTAAAAAACTTAACTATAATAGTGAAATGCACATGCGCATGTAGTACAATTATCTTATTTTATAGTTTTATATAGAGGTTTTTTATGTTTATTTACCAACAACCCCAAAAAACCTAACCCCATTCTCATCATACCTAAAAACTAAACCTTAAAGCTGAACCCATGAAAAAAAAACCTAACTATAATAGTGAAATGCACTTCGCGTTTATTTAAAGATCATTGAATAATTTTTTTTCCACCTTATATATCATATCATGTCCATTTAATGATCATTTCATTATAGCAATTGATAATTTATTCAAAAGTGTGCTCTAATAGTGAAATGCATATGTGCATACGGTATATGTATGTATATATATAACAGCAAAAATGCACATGTGCATAAGACCTGACGTAATTATGACGTAAAAAAGGCCATTTTTTTGTTTTTTTTTATCTTTTTTGTATTTTTTTATTTTTTTCAGAAAGATTAACACTAAAAAAAACATTTTGGTGTTTTTACTTTTTTAGTTTTTAATTTTTTTAGGTTATATAATTTTTTTATTACTTTTTTTTATTTTTGGTGGAGGGGTTTTTGTGTACAAGCACTGTTCTATTTATAGACAGACTCAAAGCACTGATGACCTAGGCTGACGTCACCTAAGACAGTGACCTCTAACAGAATAACAAACATAAACATCTGCCTATTACAAACTACTGTTACATTGAAAGCACTGATATTAAACAGCTGTTGTAGATAAACTCTGATGGTCTTGTATCCACTGCTGGAGCCTAAGTGCTGTTGGTTCCAGCAGTGCTTTGGTCTTCAGTAATTGTATCAGCAGTTGTTCTTCATCAGACCTTTGGTCAGCAGTTGTTCTTCATCAGTTGTTTACTCAGCAGTTCTTTGTATCAGCAGTTGTTGAGCAGTTGTTTGGATAGAACAGTAGTTAGGGTCAGCAGTCTTTTGGGAGAAGTAAGTTGTAAAGACTGTTTATTCAAGGATCAAACTGATAGCATGTTTTGGCTTTCTAATCATATGTTATTCTCCAGGTCAGCAGACCCAACAATCTCCCCCTAGAACAGATGATGCCAAAACTCAGCTTTATTTATTGATCTTTATTCCTCATCAGACTTTCTCTGATTTGACCTTTGAATTGTAATTCAAAGTTCAGAGCAAATAAGTCTTTTTCATCTCTTTCTAAGTCCAGATTTAGCAATGTTTGGTGATCTTCTGCACATAGGCTGTAAGCATCATCCATGCTGATCTTCTGAACCCTTCCATCTGACCTGAGCAATGTCAATTCGTGGTTGTCTTTGTTGACTTTCCACTTTAGAATTTTTGAGTCAGTGGATTTGCTGAGATGAACTTTTATTCTTGATGAGTTGGGTGAGGGAGGTCTTCCAATGAGCTCTCTGAGCTTCTCTGTTGTAGGATCAGAGAAATAGTGTATTTGATTGAAGAGCCCTTCCTTGATGAATGTATTAGCAAACTTTCTTTGATCTTCCTCTGACATCTCCTTCTGCTTTTTGAACTGTCTTCTTGCAGCAGTTGTTAGATCAGAGGTTTCAAGTAAGCTGTCCAAGTTAAAGGTCTGTTGGGGTCTCTTCATCATTGGTTCATCAGTGTAAATTGGTTTCCTTGGTAGGTTGGGATCCTTCTTCCTATTTTCTTCCAGACTTTTGTAAGTTTCAACCAGCCTTAACTCTGACCATCTAGAAACTGACCTCATCTCCCCATAGTTTGCAGCTACAATCTCCTGCCTCATCCTTTTGAATTTCAAGGCTCTGACTGGGTCTCTGCCTTTGCCAAACTTAGGAGTAGAGACTTTAGCCTTGGGGTCTTTGGCCATTTCTTCAATCCTGAGCAGTTCTTCTCTCAAAGCATGAGTAGTCCAACCATTGAACTGCTTTTTGTTTGCTTTGTAAGGCTTGGTTGCCATTATCTGTTCAAGAAGAGATTCCCTTACCTCCTTTTCCAAATCTACACTGAGAGGCATGGAGGACATGGAATTGCTCAGGGTCTTAGCAAAATCTTCAATCCTTCTGAGTTTGCTAAGCTCTGCTGAATGGATGCCCTGAGCAGTCCTGTCATCCTTCCCTTTGCATTCTCCTTAATGATGGCATCCACCTGTTCACCCTTGTATTTCAGATATTTATCAAGGTTGAGGGGAACAGGGAAGTTTGGGAGAGATGGGAAGGATCTTTCTGATGGCTGTTCAGTATTGTAGAAGGATTGTATTTCTCCCTTGAGTAGATCAAGTTCAAGGGGATATTGAACAACCAATGGTGTAATGGTTGGTGGTGGTCTATGGGATTTGAACTTGGATGTGTGTGGTGAGAATGATGTGATTGGAATAGCTGTGATGGGAGGAGTGGATTGGGCAGTTGAAATGGTGGTTGGTGATGTGTGTATGTTTTCATCATGTACAACAAAGGTTGATTTTCTCTTCCTTGTGTACATGATTTTTGGTGATGGTGATTTGGTAGCAGTGGTTGGATTAACATCTGTTGGCCTTTTAGTAGGTCCAGCAGATGTTTGGGATTTAGCTGGTGATGTATGTTTGGTGGTTGTATGTTCAGGTGTGTTTGTTGGTTTGGGTATGTTTGTTGGTTTGGGTAGCAGTGTTTTGAGTAGTTTCAGTGTTTTGGGTGGCAGTGGTTTCAGTAGCAGTGGTTTTATCAACAGAGGTGTTCAACTTAGATGGTGGTTTTCTAACATGCTTGGCAGGTCTTTTCATCCTTTTAGAGGATCCCACATCTTCAGTTTCCCTTTGTTGTTTCTTTTTGAGTTCAATTAATGACTCTGCTTTAACTTCCAAAGTGTCAGCTCTTTTCTGTTTCTCTTGAGCAGCCTTTTCAGCTTCTATGTTTGCAGAGTCATCTACTGCTTTATTCTTCTCAGTGGTTTGTTGTGGTGGTGCTGTTGTTGCTTGTTGTTGTTGTGGAGCTGATTTGGTAGACTCTGGTTTCTTGGCTTGGCCTTTTTGAGAAGGAGGACAACCAAAAGGATCTAGTTTTGGTAGCCTATCTCTGCCACTCTCCCCCTTTTTGGCATCATCAGCCGTGAAAGCATCATCATTTTCATCCCTGAGGATGGTGGTAGGGGCAGAGCCAGTAATCTTCAGCAGGTGGTCCTTGATGGCTTTGATATCAGCATGGGTATCTTTGTACCTTGCATCTACCATATTCCTGATCTCAGCCATGTAAGTTTCATGTGTCTGATCAGCCAGTTTTCTGTGAGCTATGATGATGGGGGAAACTGATTTCCATAACTCACTGGCTATATCAGCTGTGGATGGTTGACTCTTAGAAAGATCTGCAATTGAGCTCAGTATAAGCTTGACATCAGATTTGATGTCAGCAACAGAGGTTTCAATGACAGAAACTCTGTCCGTCAATTCTTGGTATTTTGACCCATCTCCTAAATTAATAGGATCATCTGAGTCCCTACCAGTGGTAGTTCTACCTGATTCAGTCCTAATAGGTGAATCAGATGCCCCTTTGTCTTGGTACTGGGGACTTCCAACTATTTTTGGAGACACTATAGTGGCTTCAACAGTTGTTGCCTTTAAGGGAGTCTTAGCTATGTAATCACTGTCCTGATGTGAGACAGTGGTCTCTACATCAGTAGTGACTGCTCCACTTGAAAACTCACCTAGAGTTTCATTGAACTCAGGTGGTGTAACCTCCTCTTCTGTTTGTGGGATAGCAGATTGTATATTCTCAGGACCAGTCACTTGTTGGAGTATACTCTCAGTGACAGGTGAAAGAGAGGAACTGGGATCTTCCTGAGATTTGTCAATTGCTTCAAACAAAGGTTGCATTGTTTGTGGGACATGTGATGGTGAGGGTGGAGGAGTAACAAGAGAATTAGCCCTGGGAGAGGGGCTTGTGAACATTTGGTCAAGTGACTCAAATGTATCATGATGTGTGTCCCCTTGGCTTACAACATGATCCTTTTGAGAGGAGTCATGAGGAGTTTGGTCAGGTAGAGGTATGTCCAACTGTTGTGAGGAAGTAACAACAGTGGTTTCAGGTTGCATTTGTTGTGCAACAGAGGTTTCTTCTGGTACCTCAACATCCAGAAGCCTCATTTGTGGTTGAGTGGTGGTTTTTGTGGATGGATGTTTCTTTTTGGAAGTGGCTGGTGTGGGTTTCACAGCACTGGATGTAGTGCCATGATCACCAGGAGCAGTGGGCTCAACAACAGAGGTTTTGACAACAGTTGTTGCCTTTGTCCTCTTTGTTTGTGTTTTAGAAACTTTTGACACTTTAGACACTTTTTCTTGGGTGCTTCCACCCAGCATTCTTGTGAAAGTTTCATCAGTTAAGCTTTTCATTTGCATAGCCTCACCCTTTTTGAAAACTTTTTCTGGTAAGACTTTTTGTAAGATTACACTAAGAATTCTTGGGTAAATAAGAAAAGCATTGTTTGACCCAGACTTAACTGCTTTCACATTTGATACCAAGTCCATGAACAATCCCTGGGAAAGATTGAAGTCAGAGTTTGACAACATGGCATAACCCAGATATTGCATCCTTAAGGATGTGGACTTAGCAGAGACACAAAGAAGAAGAGTATGGAAGAAAAATTTCATGACTGGAGGGAAAAACTTTTTGAAAAGAGTTGATCCAGTCATCTGACCATCATACCCTCTTTCTTGGAACTCAGTGTGAAGCTCTGTTTTAGTAAAGGAATCCTTACCTGCCAGGTCATTCAGTGTGAAGGTTGTGGATATGGTTTCAGGGGTAATGACGATACTGGTTTCTCCAATTTTGGAAATAATGGAAGTAGGCTTTTTGTCTTGTAGTAGAAACTCAACATTCATCCAAAATTCTTGGAGTGTATCAAGATAAATGGGGGCGTTAGCGGTTAGGATGGGTAAGTATTTGGAGTTAAGGAAAATGTCGATGGTGGAATGAAATGGAGTGTTGTCATCTGTTTTAATCAGATAGGGGAGACAATTGTGTGTAGCTTTGGCTTGAAGATCCATTGTAATGGATTTCGAAGGTGAAGATGATAGAAGATTGATGGAGGGTATGAGAATGAAGAAGGCGGTTATCAGTATTTTGAATACAATGAGACAGTGTAACGTCTGTTGTGGTAAAACAGGGTTTTTATAGGCTCAATGAAACCGCTGATGTGGCCAAACCTCTGCTTGTATGAGCAGACGTGGCAATCATCTGATGGATGAAACATCTGGTGGATAACAGCTGTTTTTGGCAAACAACTGATACAAACAGCTGATGGATCCAACTGTTTTTTTTTTCAGATATAATATATATATATATATATATATATATATATATATATATATAAGCGGACAGTTGTTTTATCTGAACAGATGTTCTGAAACAGATTTTTCAACTAACAGTTGTTTTATCTGATCAGATGTTTTGAAACAGACTTTTCAACTAACAGTGGATATGAATGAAACAGTGGTTGTCTATCTGATCAGATGTTATAAGCAGATTTTTCAACCAAACAGCTATTTAAAAATTTGATTTGCAGAAACATTTTATTAAGATTTATTGAAACTTTATTTGTTTAATCCATGTTTAACATACCAATTCTGGAAATCAGATTTGTAAAGGTAGATGTGTCTAAAGCTTTTGTTAACACATCTGCCAACTGATCCTCTGTTGGAACATGGTGTAAAGAAATCAAACCTTTTTCATAGCTGTCTCTGACAAAATGATGTCTTATGTCAATGTGTTTGGTAGTGGAATGAGAGACTGGATTCTTAATGATATTTTCAGCAGCTTGACAGTCCAACATGAGTGGAGTCTTAAGTGCAGTTATCCCAAAATCCAGTAGTTGATTTTGAAGCCACATGAGTTGGGCTGTACAGCTTGCTGCAGCAATGTATTCAGCTTCAGCTGTTGCAGTTGAAACAGCTGCCTGCTTTTTGCTTTGCCATGAAACTAAGGCATTCCCTAGAAATTGGCACCCTCCTGAAGTGGATTTTCTTGTGGTGTGACAGCCAGCAAAGTCACTATCTGAATAACCTGAAAGCTCAATGTTTCCATTAGCAGGATACCAGATACCAAGTGTGGGAGCACCTTTAAGGTACCTGAATATCCTTTTTACAGCAATAAGGTTTGACTTTCTGGGTGAAGCCTGGGATCTGGCACAGACACAGGTAGCAAACATAATGTCTGGCCTAGATGCAGTTAGGTACAATAAAGACCCAATCATACATCTATAATGTGTTTGATCAACCAGTTCATCCTTGTCATCAATAGTGAGCAGCTTGACTGTACTCATGGGTGTGCTACATGGCTTACAATCATTCATCTCAAATCTGGTTAATAAGTTCTTTACATATTTGTTTTGGTGAATGAATGTGCCATTTTGCAGTTGTTTCACTTGAAGACCAAGGAAACACTGAAGCTCACCCATGGCACTCATCTCAAACTCTGCTGTCATGAGTTTTCTGAATTCTTCACACATTTGGTTACATGTGGATCCAAAAATGATGTCATCCACATATATTTGAACAATCATTAGGTGTTTCCCTTTCCATTTAAGAAATAAAGTTTTGTCAATTTTACCTCTTGTGAAGCCAATGGATAAGAGAAATGTGGAGAGAGTTTCATACCAGGCCCTTGGTGCTTGTTTAAGTCCATACAAAGCTTTGTTGAGCTTGTAGACATAGTCAGGATGGAATGTGTCTTCAAAACCAGGTGGCTGACATACATAGACCTCCTCCTGAATTTTTCCATAAAGGAAGGCACATTTGATATCCATCTGAAACACCTTTATGTTATGGTTGACAGCAAAGGCTAAAAAGAGTCTGATGGCTTCTAGTCTTGCTACAGGAGTAAAAGTCTCATCATAATCTATTCCTTCTTCTTGTCTGAAGCCTTGAACCACAAGCCTGGCTTTATTTTTGACAACAATACCCCTTTCATCAGTCTTGTTTTTGAAGACCCACTTTGTTCCTATAGGACAAACATCCTTAGGAAGTGGTACAAGCTCCCATACTTGTTGTCTTTTGAATTGAAGGAGTTCTTTCTGCATGGCCTCTACCCAACTGTTGTCTTTCAGTGCCTCTTGGTACTTGACAGGTTGTGTGAGGGATAAGAAACCTGCAAAAAGACAGATATTTGAGGATTGGCTTCTTGTGAGCACACCCTCTCTGATGTTGCCAATGATCTGGTCTGGTGGATGAGCTCTTAAGTAAATAAGATCTCCTTGGTATGGAACAATGGCATTTTGAGGTGATGGACAGAGGTTTGGTGACTCTGTTGGTGTAACATCTGTCGGTACTTCTGTAGTGCCATCAGATGTTTGGAATGGTAATGGAGGAATGGGTCCAAGTGGTGTGAAACTTGACTGACTTTTGTCAACAGATGATTGACTTTTGTCAACAGATGATAGGTCAGTGGTTGTGAGGGGTGAGGGAGTGGTTTGAGGATAAGACTGGCCAACAGTGGTTGACACAGCTGTGGCAGAGTTTTGACAATTGTCTTGAACAGTTGCTTCCTCTGAGGCAGAATAGACTTTGTAGTGACTGGGGATCACAACATCTGTTCTGTAATCTTGCTGTGGAGACTGTGGAATACCTGCAATGTTAGCTTTAACAGTGATATCTTCAAATATGAATTTATCTAAATCAAATAGTTCAGCAGGGTTTGCAGGGATTTTTAGAGATGAAAGTTCATTGAACTTTACATTCAGAGTTTCTTCTATTGTCTTAGTCCTTGTGTTAAACACTTTGTAGGCCTTAGCAGTAGAAGAATATCCCAGAAAATAACCACAGTCTACTTTGGCTGCAAATTTTGAAATGGAATCTTTGAGATTTAAAATGAAACATGGGCAGCCAAAGATTTTGAAAAATGAGATTAATGGTTTGATTTTGAACAAAATTTCATAAGCAGTTTTTTGATGTCTGGGGTTGATCAAAACTCTGTTTTGAACATAGCAAGCAGTGTTTACAGCTTCTGCCCAAAAGGACAGTGGCAAACCAGAATCTGCTAGCATGGTTCTTGCAGCTTCTATAAGAGTTCTATTTTTCCTCTCAACCACCCCATTTTGTTCTGGTGTTCTTGGGATGCTGAACTGCCTCACAATCCCTTTTGACACACAGAAGTCATCCAACTCCTTATTTTTAAACTCTGTTCCATTGTCACTCCTGAAGACTTTTACTGGCAAGTCATATTGCTTTTCAACTTTGGTGACAAAGTCCTTCAATATACCTGCAGTCTCATCCTTAGAATGTAAAAAGTAAGTCCATGTAAACCTAGAAAAATCATCAACTATGACAAGACAAAATCTTTTTCTTCTTAGACTCATGATTTTAACAGGGCCAAACAAGTCCATGTGCAACAGTTGTAGACACTGACTAGTTTTGGACTCATCAATGGATTTGTAAGAGCTTTTATGTTGTTTTCCTTTTAAGCAAGAAACACAATGCTCATCACATTTAAATTCTTTTGATGGTAAACCTCTGACAAGGCTTTGTTTGGAGAGTGTGTTGATAGTATTAAGGTTGGTGTGACCCAATCTCCTATGCCACAATTCTGTCTCCTTAGTGGAGGCAGCAGAAAACAGACAGACATTTGCCATAGGATTGTCCTTTAACATATCAACAACATACACATTGCCACTCCTATGAGCAACAAGTTGTGCTTTGCTCTCAGCAATAATGGTATCAATCTTTTTCACCACTTCTGGCCCAATAATCTTACAAGTTTTCTTTGTGAAAAATGAGCCATAACCTTTGTCACTCATTTGTGAAACACTCAGAAGATTGAACTTGAGATTATCAATAAGATTGACATTTTCAAACTTGAGTTTTCCAGCCTGTACAGTCCCTGAACCCAACACCTTACCTTTAGAATCATTACCAAAGGATATATCACCCCTTCCATGAGCCAAGAAGTCCAGAAGCAGGGCTCTACATCCTGTCATGTGCCTGGAACCTCCACTATCTACATACCAAAGACTATCTAAACAAGCAGAAGCTCCCTGCACATCAGTAAATGATTAGTTTTGGTGAGTGTCCAAAGCCAAGTTGGCTTTGGATGGGTCCTCAGACCTTTCAGACTCAAGCTTTGGAAGGTGATCAGTGGTTTGGACCAATTTCTGAATTAAGGTCAACAACTGCTGCTGACCATTTGCCAGTGCTTGGATGTCAACACTTGGGGCAGCAGTTGTTTGATCACTTCCTGACAGATGATAATACCCATATGGATTTCTGTTCACTCTTGGTTTAGAGGGTCTTTTTGGCTCCTCATAAACATGTGGCAGACTGTGACATGGAGGTTGACCATAACCTCTTGGGTATTTGCTTGTGGGTGGAGCATCTATTACCTGGACATCTCTAGAAGCAGATGTTTCAAGCCTTTTTGTAACAGATGTTTGGACAGGGGTGAAGGTCTGTTTGGGCTTTCCTTTTGGAGTACTAACCACAGGGTTTGCAAGAGTTTTAGCTTTGTATTCTTGTATTTTTACATCAAAATTTTTGAGATACAAGCACTCTTTGGTCTTATGATTCTTTTTCCCACATATTGAGCATGTGGCTTTGGAATCACATTCACTTGTTCCTTTGTTAATATCATATGCTTTTAGAAGAAAACAGTTTTTGGTGACATGATTCTTCTTTTCACAGAAATCACAGAACAAGTTGACAGTCTTTTCTTTCTTCTTCCCCTTTTCAGCCTTCTTATCAGCAGATGTTTGAGCATCTGCTGGAAGATCTTTCAGGGGAATGACTTTTGCCAAGGGAATGACCCTTGCCTGAGGAGCTGTCTTTCCCTCAGGAGTTTTGAAATCAACAGGTTTATAATTCTCAAGAGTATCACACTCATCAGACCAAGTAGGTTTAAATTCATACTTTTCGAGTTCAGCAAAAGATGAGGAACCTTCTGGTTTTTCAAGAACAATTTTCTTACCATTTGGTTCAGTGATTTTAATCTCTTGACCCTGCATGTTTGTTGGTACTATCTCAACAGACTTTGGACTCTTTGTGTCAATGTTTTCAAAAGCTGGAGCAGTGGTTGCAAAACCAAAGCCAAACTTCACATGACTTTTGGTTTGTTTGTTGAGTAGCATCTCAAATCCTCTACATGATTCCACCCATTTTTTACATTCAACTTGGGTGGACTCAAGCTCACTTTTACAACTTTGATATTTTGTTATCATAGTTTGGAGCTGGTCTTTGGTTATAGTTGCTTCATGTTTTAAGATGCTTATTTTAGATTCTTTTGCAGTTAAACTTGTTTTCAAATCTTTTGTGAGTTTTTCAAATTTAACTTCATCATCCAAAATTTTCTTTCTAAGGTTTTCATTCACCTCTTTGATGTTAGCAAATGCTATTACACATTTGTCAGAACACAACTCTTTAAGAATTTGAGGAGATACCTTAGCAGCAGCCATCAATGCACAATCACACTTGCACTCACAGTCATCAGATGCACCCCAGGGATCTGAGAGATTCACAACCTCTTCTTCAGGTTTTTCACCTGTAACAACTTCACTAACAACATCATCAGTCATAACATCAGATTCAGTTACCACCTCCTCAGATTCAATCTCATCTACCATAGCCATGAAACAAAAATTTTCTGGTTCATTTTCAGCTTTGGTAACCAGTGCAAAATTTTCATCTGTTAGCTCATCAGGTAGACTGCTCCAATCAACAAAGCCTTGTGTAAAGAAACTCTGTTGACTGGTCTCTGCAGGAGCAGAGGATGGAGCAACAGTCGTTTGGACAGGTGCTTGAGCAACAGGTGTTTGCACATAGTGGATCTGAGGAACAGTGTTTTGGACATACTGGACAGGAACAGTGTTTAAGGACTGTGCAAAATGAGCAGTGTTTTGCACATTTGGTCCAGGGGCATTATAGGAATTCTGATAAGTGTTGGTCTGTGGTCTTTGATTTGGATAGGTTATCATAGGTGTACCATGTTGACCCCTACATTACCTAGCAAAATGACCAAACCTATGACATTTATAACACTTGATCTTTGATTTATCCAACCCAACCTTAGATCTGCCAGTCAACCCTGGAAACCTTCTACCAGTTTTCTTGTAAAAATTATTAGTTCTTACACTGAGAAGGGCCAATTGGTGCATAATGTCCATTTCTTCCAAATCATCAGGGTCAAAGTATTTCAGGTCATCATACTCAAAGGATATATTGTCAGATGCCTGTATATCACCACCACTTGCTGTGAAAGCATAGTTTGGTGAATAAGAATCAGAGTTAAAACCTGAGTTAAAACCTGAAGTTATGTCAATAAAATGATCATAACTCTGATCCTTTGTGTTTCCAGGCACCTCATCATGACCCAAAAGTGTTGTATTCCCAAACACATAGTCATCAGACACTTTTCCAGAGTCCTGGAGCTTCCTTTTCTGGTTAAGCTCTCTCTCATAGGTCAAGAGCTTACCATGAAGCTGGGTCAGTGATAGGTCTTTAAATCCTATTGAGTTTCTCATCACAATAGCAATAGTGTCCCATTTGTCTGGTAATGATCTTAAAAACCTATGGTTCAAGGTTGAATGAGGGTAAGTAAGACCAACCAATTTTAGTTCACTAATTAAGCAATTAAATCTCTCAAACTGTTGAGTTAATGACTCTCCTTTGACATGACTGAATCTTTCATATTGTTTGTTAAGTATTTCACGATTGTTTTCAATCTAGCAGACAAACGATATCAACAATTGTGAGCTGATTATTAAATTGATTTGTTAGATCGAATTTAATTGACCAAGCTCTGATACCAATTGTTAGGATCTGAGTTTGTTTGTTTTGATTGTTTAACTAAATATGGTAATAATGAATTGAAAATAGAATGAAAGTGCAGCGGAATAATAAACTGTTAATCAAAACAAGAGAGTAAATGTTTTCAGATCGAATGCTTTCATTTATCTAAAAGATTACAATCGTACAAATACTCCCCCTCAGCCTGATCACACAGTGTTTGTCTGAGAGAATGTTTGTGTGTGTGATGCGATAGAACAGTACAAGCACTGTTCTATTTATAGACAGACTCAAAGCACTGATGACCTAGGCTGACGTCACCTAAGACAGTGACCTCTAACAGAATAACAAACATAAACATCTGCCTATTACAAACTACTGTTACATTGAAAGCACTGATATTAAACAGCTGTTGTAGATAAACTCTGATGGTCTTGTATCCACTGCTGGAGCCTAAGTGATGTTGGTTCCAGCAGTGCTTTGGTCTTCAGTAATTGTATCAGCAGTTGTTCTTCATCAGACCTTTAGTCAGCAGTTGTTCTTCATCAGTTGTTTACTCAGCAGTTCTTTGTATCAGCAGTTGTTGAGCAGTTGTTTGGATAGAACAGTAGTTAGGGTCAGCAGTCTTTTGGGAGAAGTAAGTTGTAAAGACTGTTTATTCAAGGATCAAACTGATAGCATGTTTTGGCTTTCTAATCATCTGTTCTTCTCCAGGTCAGCAGACCCAACAATAACAATGTTACATGGTTTGTATCATATCATTTACAATGTTACACGAAACGACCAGATCTTTGATATTGAGATCGGGTTCCGGATTTTGATGACAAAAAACGCCTTTACATCCCTTAACGTCTGCTTGCAAGAATCAAACCCCAAATATGACTAATATGTTACTATTAAAAAAAATCCATACCAACACAGAACTACAAAAATGGTGAATTTAATATAGTTAATTGAGCATAAAATGTTGTTACTAAAAAAATTAAAAAAAAAAAAGAGATTTAAATGTTACAAAATAAAATCAAGTTAAAAACACCGGAAAAAAAATCCATTAAAATAGAATTAATATAACCAGAGAAAAAAAATATTTAAAAAATATAAGGAAACTGTTTGCTCTGTTACACATATTCTTGTTATTTAACATAACTATACACAAACAATGAAAATAAAATCATTAAGCAATAGTTCACTGCAAATAAAATAAATACACAACATATTGATGTCAACTTGATTAAATAATTAGGAAAATGTTTATAGAGAGAAAGAACAGAGATGAAAGGCATCTAAAATTATGAAAATAAAAGAAGATGAATATGTATGTATAAAGAAACCAAAAGGAGAAGCCATGTGGAAATGACGGACCAAAGAGATGAAGATTTCTGACCATCTGTGAGTCACCGGCAAGTCATATTACAGATCTGCCATGAAAAAGCCCCAAGCTTTTACCCAAGAACCCAAAATGGAGTTGATTTTAACAGACCGAAATCACTTGGAAACGACCATCTACGATCTTGCGGGTCGGGTTCCAGATCTAGTTGACCGAGTTTGAAACCCACCGCCCATTGTCAGATCTGAATCGTCCCTAGTGGTGGGTTTAGATGGTGGAGGTGGATCTGAATCATGCTTCACCTTGTCGGATCTGAATCGTCACTTACAAACTCCTTTACTCTTATTCATCACAATGTTCTTAGATCTTGAGTGATGTTGTGTTGTGTAATTTTATGGAAAGAAAACAAAGTAATAAAGTGAAGAAAGATGGTGTCAGGAGAAGTAGGAAGAGAGAGATAAAAAAATATGCATATTGACGAAAATACCCTTCTAGGAAAGAGGTGAATGTATGATGTCGAAGCATATTGGCCTTGTATTGGGTTTCCAAGGTTTCTTTAACTCAAGTGGGTTTTCTGAATATACTTTCCTTATATATATATATATATATATATATATATATATATATAGGGTGAGGTTATGGAACAAAAGATTTGTAAAAAATGTATGATACTCGGTTATAAATTAATAAAACAAAATCCCGAAAATCTCTCCTCATGAATGTGATAATTAATTTTTGAGAAAGTTGATTATTTATAAAATTACTCTATTACCCTTTTTATTTAATTAGATACCTGTCACGTGTCACTCTTAGAGGGCTTCTTACCCTACTCATAAAAAGAGGCTCTTTTATTTAATTAGATACATGTCATGTGTCAAGTGTTATAATATTATAAGTTCTAATAAGGAAAATTAAATTTTAACAAACTATCACTTATTTGTCGCTGATCTCAACTATCAAGTTGGTCATCACCACCAAGTACTTTTAAACTTCTTTTTTTTGTCACCCTCAAACTAACCAAACATTACCTGAGTTTTTTTGATGATGTGACATTTTTCCTACGTAAATTTTCTCACAGACCCTGTATATTTTCTCACAGACCTTGCGGAAGGAAGATCCACCTTGCGACCAACAGATCTGCTTTTCTTTGGTTGGGAGATGGGGAAAGATGCTTGCGTGGACCTCACAGGGGTATCTCCAAAGGAGGCCCCTCTAAATTTTCTCACAGACCCTGCAGAAGGGAGATCCACCCTATGACCAGCAAATCTTCTTGTCTTTGGTTGGGAGATGGGGAAACATGCTTGCGTGGACCTCACAGGGGTATCTCCTTTGGTTGGGTTAAGGGAAACATGGTTTGTAGCTAGGAAAGCATCGAGAAAGACGAAATCAAAGAAAGTAGATAAGCATGCTAAAGCTTGTGCAAATAACCAACATGTCTTTATCCCTTTGGCTTTTGATACCTTTGGCTCCCTAGCGCCAGAAGCTATTCGTTTCTTGACCAGGGTCCAACAGGTCGTCCACAGCAATAGTTCATCTCCAGTGAGGCAAGGATTTGTCTTTGGTAGACTAGGGTTCGCTATTCAGAAAGGGGTGGCGGCGCAGCTTGTTGCCCGTCTACCTTCTATTGTGATATAACTTTCGTATTTTGTTTAAAAAAGGGTTTGACATCTAAGTGTTAGGTTATTTTCAGATGTGTTTTATTGGGAGAAGAAACATAAATCTTACTTTTTATTAGTTATGGTTCATATATTTTTGAAGTTTTAACTTTTTATATATCATTGTTTATGTTATACATACAAAAACTTATTAAATTAATGTAATCAAATATTTTTTTAATGTTTAAACTCTTTCCTACACTTGTGTTATATTATGCGTAGGTAATGTTCACTACAACAAAAATGGGTTTTTAGTACGCACAAAAGCGTCGTAAAATGTTATTTTATAGGACCTTTTATTTAATAGGACCAACGGTAAAAGCGTTTCATGTAAAGGGGTCGTAATAAGTCCTGAAACTTAAAAAGCGTCCTAATATCTCAAATAAGATTATGAAACCAATTTTATGGTCGCATAATATGTTTATGAACAACCTAAAGAACTCCTAATATAAACATATTAGGACACTTTCACAATGTTCTAACATGTGCTTACTTACTTTTAATATTTTAATACACATACAAGCGTCCTTAAAAACATTTTATAGGACCTTACGATGTAACATTATAGAAACTTTAGTACCAAGAAAAAGGTCTTAATATACCTAATAAGATTATGAAACCAATTTTATGGTCGCATAATATGTCTATAAACAACCCATATAGCGTCCTAAGAAAAGCATATTCGGAGACTTTTACATCGTTCTAACAAGTTTAATAGGACAAATTTCAAAGTCCTAATATCTCTAGTTGTGAACATCCAAATAATGGTTTTTATTATACCATAAAAAGGTCATCAACTAACGAAAGAAATAAAACTTTATTATATTTCAAATAAGAATATTCATAACAAAAACACTAAACATAAATATGTTATAGCATTATCCAACATAAAGTCGTCAACATTTAACAAACACCCACCACCAACCACCACCACTGTCCACCATCACCACCGTCCACCAACAACAAAAACACCCACCACCACCCACCACTCACCGCCTACGACCACCGTCCACCACCACTGTCCACCAACAACAACAGCAACACCCACCACCACCACCACCACCACCGTCCACACACCACCACCGTCCAGCATCCACCACAATCGTCCACCACCACTGTGAAGGTTAAAGTTATAAGACCCAAGTGTTAAGTGTCCTATTAAGTTATGTTATAATAAAACTCTAGCGAATAAGCGTCCTATAAAACTGATGTTCTTTTTACTCAAATATCATGTGTCCTATTACGGTGTATTATAATAACACCACAATGATTAAGCATCATATAAAGGTTAAAGGTATAAGACCCATGTGTCAAGTGTCCTATTATTCTATGTTCTAATATGACTTCAACTAGAATGTGTCCAATAACATCGAACATTTATGACTTAACTACAAAGTGTCGTATTAAGTTATGTTATAATAGAACCCATGTGATAAAGTATCCTTTTACATTACTACATAATAGGACACCAACAACTAAATGTCTTATAAATTACTTTATTAGGATCTATATTTTAAGTGTCTTATTATGTTATATGATAATAGGACCCCAAAAAATCATCCATTCTATTAAATAGCTTTTTAGGACACCGATTTAGTAGCATATATTATAAAAGGACCCCAAAAGTTCATTTGTCCTATTAAATTGTTTTTAGGACCGGATTTTACAAGCGTCCCACACAAAAGGTCCTTAAAAGCCATTTTTGTTGTAGTGGTTCCTACACAAAATTTGTACATGTGTAGGTTATATAAATTAATGAAATTTCTTCATATATTTAATTTTTTTTTCAAGATAAATGAATAAACAACACATTTCAAAAATGTTCTTACATTCTTATTTTTTTAAAAACGAAAATAATGAATTATTAATCTTCTTCTCACACTTCTCGCATTAAAACCTCTTCTGAAATGAACCATCCCCTATATATATATATATATATATATATATATATATATATATATATATATATATATATATAGGTTTAGGTTCTTGTACAAAAGCATTTTTGTGTGAGAAGCGTGAGAACCAATCTTAGAGTGACACGTGACAGCCAATTTTTTTTAATTAGAAGGGCATCATTGTAATTTGTATTGCTAATCTTATTATTAGTAGATAATTGTCTAATTAATTTCGTTATAAATTATGAGTAATATTAGGGATATTTGTTTTGATTTTAAACGAATTTTACTGAATTCTTTATAAAGAACCAGTCTTCACGTATTGAAATTCATATTCAAATACATCGATCATCCAAATATTATATTGTGGTGTTTTATTCAAAACCATCCAGAGTGTGTTCTATACTCAAAACTATCCAAAGTGTTTTATACTCAAACCATCCAACAACAAAACAACCTAGTGTTATGACTTTAAAACACCATGAATAGAGTGTGTTATATATTCACAACCATCCAGAGTGTGTTCTATACTCAAAACCATCCAACAACAAAAACAACCTAGTGTTATGACTTTAAAACACCATGAACAGAGTGTGTTATATATTCACAACCATCCAGAGTGTGTTCTATACTCAAAACCATCCAAAGCGTTTTATACTCAAACCATCCAACAACAAAACAACCTAGTGTTATGACTTTAAAACACCATGAACGGAGTGTGTTTTATACTCAAACCATACAAAGTGTGTTTTATATTCAAAAAGCATCCAGAGTGTGTTTTATACTCAAAACCATCCAAATGATGTGCTTTTTGTAATTAGCGATCGAGTGAAGTATTAATTTGGTTTAGGAAAATAATGGCAATTATCATTTTGAACAAAAAAAACTCTTTGATCAATTATTTAAATACAACTCTCGATGATAACATCATACCCCACTAATAAATTCCTAATAAGAAGAAAAAAGCCTATAAACAAATGGGATAAAATCCATCTGAACGCATCCATTCTTGAATATGTGGATTTGGGTGTGAGGATAGAGAGAGAGAGAGAGAGTGTGTGTGAGAGAGATGCTAAAAATAATGGGTTTTTGTTTGTCAATTATGAGAGAGATATGGGGATTCATACGGTTATTAAATTTTTGATATTAATGTGGGTGTCTAAATTACCTTAATACCCCTCAGGAATGTAATTTATTATTAATTATATAACAATAATTACCAAAGTTCCACTCAATTAATCCAAACCATTGATTAAGATGATCTAATGGCCAAAACACTTTCTCACACTTCTCACAAAAAAAAAAAAAACACTTTGTACAGGATCATGACCATATATATATATATACATATATATACAGGATCTATATATTTTGAGAACTCGTTTGAGTTGCGAGAACTTGAGAACTCCCCTAGCCTAATAATAATGTGACACATCACCTAGTTAGGATTATTATAATGGGGGGCATTTTTGTCAAATACCATCTCCCATACCCCACCCCACCCCACCCCACCATGACCCCTTTATCTATTATAATATTTATTATTATATGTCTGGATTTTTTTTAAACAATTATTAACACACACATATAACACACACACACACTCTCTCTCTCTCTCTCTCTCACACACACACACACACACTCTCTCTCTCTCTCTAAAAAAACAAAAGAAAACACCGATCATCCCTTGGATCTTCACATCGATCTGTTAATGGTAGTGGGTTTTTGGTGGTGGTTCGATGGACGTGGAGGCGATGGTATGGTGGTGGGTTTTGGTGGTGGTTCGATGGGTGATGGTAGTGGTGTTTCGATGAATAGAGACGAGGAACAGAGGGTGGTGGTTTCACGGCTGTGGAGGTCAGGGGTGTGGCGGTGTCTGGTTATGATAATGGTTGTGGTGGTGAAGCCTGAAAGGGGGGGGGGGAGGTGACGGTGGTGAAGGGGAAGGCGATGATGGTCTGGTATTATGATTATTATTATTATTATTATTATTATTATTATTATTATTATTATTATTATTATATGTGTAGATCTTTGTAAAAACCCTTTTTTTTTCTCTGCTGGTCGTGTTGATGAAAGCAATTTGTTTGAATGTGTGTGTTTTTATTATTATTATTATTATTATTTTGTGTAGATCTTTTGTAGTGGTTGTTGTTTTGTGTTCATGGATTCTGTTGGGTTTTATTTTTTTTGATGGATTATCTTTAAAGGTTTTGTAAATGGAAATCTGTTATTATTTTGTATAAAGTTTTGTTGTTTTAATACAGAAGTGATTGTAATTTCTAGCTTTTTGACCGGTTTTATACTAAATGAAGTTGCAGCTGAACCTTTAAAGCAATAATATACTCAACATTGTTATTTTGATCTGTATTTTGATATGTCTAACTGCTAAACACCGAAAACAGAACAACGTTTTTTTTGGGTACCCAACTGATGTTAAACATGTTAAACATCTATCAAAGGCGCTAGGCGCATAGGCCTCGCTTGGGACCCAGGCGCAAGACACAAAAAAGCGACGACCTTATATAAAGGTGAAATTTATGATTTTACTTGCTGATCATTTTGCCACACATAAATCTCTTAAATTTGTTATGTTGTGCAGACCAGGATCTGAATTGTTGAAGATTTTTACACTGGAGTAATTGCTTGAGTTAGTGGACAAGATTTTTGTAGAATTAGTTTAGATGTAGGTTTCTTATATTTTTAGTGGATTAGTAATTTGGTTATGTTTTTCGTTTTTGTTGGTGTAACTATATTACATTGATGTTTTTCTTACACTGGTGTAATTGTTTGAGTTAGTGGCAAGTTTTGTTGCAAGATTTGTTGTTTTACATTTGCTAACGGATACATTACATATTTTGTTTTTTTTACATTGGTGTAAGGGCTATATTACATTGGTGTAAAAGATACAATGACTTTCAAATTTATAAGTATATTTTGGATTTTACACTAGGGTAAATAATTTTCATATAGGGGGTTTCCTAAACAAGATGGACAGATTTGAATTTTAAATATATGTTATTTTTTTGTTTTTTAAAAAAGTAAATGAATTAAAAAATAAGTCAAAAAATATGATTCTTTAATATTTTAAATAAAATATTAATATGATATTATATTGTTTTCTTCTCTCTCATTGTGTATTTTACTTAAATACCCTTAAGCCCTATTATTTAATTAAAAAATCCAATTATATTTTATAACTCATAAAAAGACAAAAAAAACCCAAGATGAAATCTCAACCCTTGGATTTACAAGATCAAAGGTCCAAAAGAGTTCATATGGTTCTCATAACTCATAGGGGTTTTCAAAGTATCCTAACCCTATATATATACTAGTAAGCTTTTGTTCTTCAGCTTCAGCTCAGCAACACCAACCTCTTCAGGCAATGTTTCCTGTACGTCCCTCTCATCAAGGTAAACAATCACAGGATCGGTTTGCGAGCCAACACTACCTTGAGCAATCATACCTTGAGCTTGCTCCCTCTTAACCTTGGCCAAATCTTCATGCTGCTTCAACAAAGCCAGCCCACGCTACTCCTCTTCCTCTTTTTCCTTGGCAGCAAGGGCGGCCAAACGGAAGTCCTCAGCCCACTTCCGCTCCAGCTCGGCCTCAAGGACGCGAGCTTCCTCCTCATTCTTTTTTAAAGCAGCCTCGGCGGCACGCTTTTCTTCCTCCATTTTCTGCGCAAACTCCAACTGACACGCAGCTTCAGCCTTGGTTTTTTCCTCATCTTGTAGCTTCTTCTTTCTCTCCGATTGAAGTTGCTTCACAGATGGAGGAATGGAGCCTACAAACAAGTAAACAGACGCGTTCAGCACTCATCAAAAGTACTAAAAAGATACAAAAATACTTACTACTGATCTTCCTCAAAGCCTTCTGGTAGAAGGGCTCACGCACTGGCGGAGGATAAAGCTCCAAACCCTGAGGCGGATCAACGGTGCCGCCACCCATGGCCATCCTGTTTGGAGACGAACCCTGAGGTTCATCTTGTTCTACCGTCTCAGGCACTTTACGCTTGTGACCTACAGTGAAACAACAGGTTCAGCTTACAAGACGCAAACAACAAAAACAAAAATACAAACCATGTTAAGGTACTTAACCTCAGCAGTCACTCCTTCAGCAACACCGGTCTCACCAGTCAAGCCTCCACCCTGTGGCGCGGTCGCAGATGCACTAGACCCACCACCTGCAGAGCGACGCGTACGATGAATTAGACCGAATGATGATCCACTAGACTCATCATCAGACAAGAAAACATAATCAACCCCAGCCGCCGTGCGTATGGACAACGGCTCGGGGTTGATAAGAAAACCAACTTCAAGACTAGGGGCTCACCTTCCATCTACACAGGCAACAGGAAGTTCACTTTTAGCTGCTCAAGGACTGACACCCCTCCTTCTGGAACGGAAATATAATTGGTTCGGGTACCACGCGCAGCAAACACCTCGAATAAAATCTCACCTATAGTAATAGACGCATGCGTCAACACATGAAGAACGATATAAACAGAAGAAAAGGTGGAGAGACTCACCTTCAACCGACAAAGGCCCATCAAGTCCAGCACTCCCCTACCAGAGCTGCAAGAAAGCACTGGACTGGGGGACTTGAAGGGATATGGTATCAAAACATCATAAATACCATATCATCGGCCAACTAAAACAGGCATCGTCTGGCGACCATCTGTCCGTTTTACGTCAGCAGATCGTCTAGCGTCCATCCACCCGTTTTACGTCAGCAGAACATCCAGCGTCCACCCGCCCGTTTTATGTCGGCGATAAACCTGGCGTCCAACCGACACCAGACGCGAGTTCTCCCTCCCGTTTTACCTGGGCGATACACCTGGCGTCCAACCCGACGCCAGACGCTATCCCAAGCAAGCCAAATGAAGCTTCGTCAGCACAACTAGAAGATGCCTTCCGGGGCAGCCTTGGGACTGCCACCCCTACCCTAGGCAACTGTACCTGACGCAACAAGTTGCCCGCCAGAGTTTCCCTCCCATCAAAGACTACTCCCAGTCTGACATGCAGAAAGGACGATGACTTGGCAGCATCCCAGCCAAGATATCTTTCTGACACCAGGCTTTCTCAACTTGTCTCAAGTTTCAACAAAGATGATGATTACCCACCGCCCTCGGTCTACCAGTAGAAGGACGCCACGTGTCCGCCGCCCCGGGGTCCACTCAGCAGACACCACGTGTACTATCGTCAGGATGGTAACATCCCCCTTGCACTTTACATTCTCCTTTTTACCAAAACCCACTTGCACCAATTGGGCTTAAGGATTTGGGCCGGAAACTTGGAGACACCTCTACCTGGGCCGGGCCCCATCAAGGGTAGAGGATGGGCTGAGAAAGTGTGACTACAAGGTACTACAAAAGGAGGAGCTCCTTCTCCTTTTGTTGGCATCTGATATTCACATATACTTTCATTCAAAAATACTACGAACTCTCTCATATCTTTTTCAACCCCTTGTTTATTGCACTAACCTTTAGAGGCTTGGCTCTTCTAAGTGGTAGTCTCCTAAACTCCTTGGTCTTGTCCTTAGACCTACACGTCTTTTATAAACACACCTCTTTATAAAATATAGTAGAATCACTACAAGATAGACACTAAATAATATATTAGAACTTATTTAGTTGGGGTTTATGTGGTGTGGGCCTCCTTTGACTTCGAGATGTTGGTGTTTTTGCCTTTGTGGCGTCTAGAGCTCAGTCTTGGAAACTTCAGGATCATATCCTTCGAAATAGTGGGGTTATCGGGCTAGACCCGGCCTATCAACATGCACTCGAACGCTTGTTTGTTAATTGAAGGTGGTGGAGCGTTGTCGAGTGCTCCAACTTTCAAGTTGAATGCTCCGGTATATACGCCTGAGTGGCGTATAATCGATAGTTTTTGTTTCCTCAGCCCTTTGTGGCTGAGGAGTTTGTCAACTACGCGCTTCCTCCGGCGGAGCGCGCTCATCATCGCTCCCAGGATCGCGGTACACTTTTCTCAGAGTTGTTTATGAATCTAACACAATCTGTAGGGAATATGTACGCCCTTCATCGCGGGGAGGATGAGTTTTTGGATGAGCAGGAGACGGTTGCGAATGAAGCCGATCGCCTGGCTAGAGAGAAGGAGGTTTTTGAGAGCGCGCGGATGCGGCTTGTGGAGCAAATCCGGAAACTGGAGTCCGATTTGTGTAAAAAAGATTTAGTTGCGGCCGTGAAGCAGAAGACCTAAATCTTGGAGCGCCGCCGCTTGTTGGTACAGAAGGCTGAGTCTGCATTGGCTGAGCAGAAGAAAGTTGAGGCAGCCAAGGTGAAGGAATTGGAGGAGATGTCCTCAAAATATGCTACCGCCTTGACTGACGTGAAGGTAAAGGATGCGAATGTATTGAGGATGACTACTCGGGTATCCGAGTTGGAAGGACAGATTGGTGACCTCCAGAAGGAGAAGGAGGCCTGGTCCGTCGAAGAAGCTAGTTTGTTGGAGGAGAAGAAGGCTTCCGACGAGAAGGCCTTGTGGATGATGTCTGACAGCGTTGCCGCGGTAAGTCTTCTACCTTTAGTTGTGTTTGTATGAAGTTTTCCCAATTGGTTTATCTCATATCTTTGTTTTTGTTGCAGAATCTTTAATCAGTGCTGGAACGAGCCGAAGATGGGCAACCAGGTTGTAGAGATAATGCAGTCTGCGCGCGTTGCTGGTTTGTGCGTTGGATGGTTAGAGGGGTATCTGGCGGCCAGGGATAGAACTCCCAATGAAGAAGAGCCCTTTCAAGATATTAACATGGAGGATGAGTTGGTGGACCAGCTGAAGAAGCTGGAACAGATGCAATTCCCTGTTCTGCAAACGGTTGGGAAGTGCTTAGCCGATGAATATCCTATTGGGCGCTTCCGGCAATGGGTGCAGGAGTGTGACCGGCTTGGGCGCGAGAGGGCCGAGAAGGCGGCTGCTGATAAGGCTGCGGCCGAAGCTGCAAGGCTTCTGGGTTGGGTAGCTCTGGGATGGCGCATAAGCTCCCCAGTAGGATTGAAGTGTAACTTTTTTATTCTGACTGTTTGTACATACATTTTGATTTGAATGAAGCTTTTGTTGTTTTGCACTTCCTCGTGTATGTTGTAGTGTAAGCTTCCTTGTTTGTTTGACGTAGCTTTATTTTTTAGAAGGCAAGTGGGCGTCCGATATGAAGAGTTAATTAACTTCATATGGGGCGGCCGTGTTGCTTCTAACATAAAGAAGTCAAATTTATTTTGAAGGCAAGTGAGCGTCTGATATGAAGAGTTAATTAACTTCATATGGGGCAGCCGCGTTGCTTCTAACATAAAGAAGTCAAGTTTATTAGAAGGCAAGTGGGCGTCCGATATGAAGAGTTATTTAACTTCATATGGGGCAACCGCAACCAGCCGCGTTGCTTCTAACATAAAGAAGTCAAGTTTATTAGACTGATAGGAGTGGGGGCGGGGGGAAAGTGGCGTGGAGGGGGTTTTGGGCGGGAACACCGCCGCCAAATGGGGGGGAAGAGGGCGTGGCCCCTTTGGGCGGGGAAGAATTCACCGGCGTGGGGGGGGGGCTTGAAAAGAGGTGGAGGGTTTTGATTGGTTAGATTTTTTTTAACTTTAACACAATATAATATTATTTACTTCCCCCCTCACTTCCACTCCTCACAATTTTCACCCTTCACACACGGGTCCCACAGCGCATCACGCCCCTCTTTCCCCCTCCACTCCGGGTAGTCTTAGAAGGCAAGTGGGCGTCCGATATGAAGAGTTAATTAACTTCATATGGGGCAGACGCGTTGCTTCTAACATAAAGAAGTCAGGTTTTGAACAAGTGTTTAAATGGAAACATGGGAACTTTTTATAAATAACAGGGGCGCAGTTACGCTACATTCCATGATATAGGTATGGGCGTGCCGTCGAGTCTTTCTAGTGCGTATGCCCCTTTTTCAGTACTTGTTGAACCTTGTAAGGACCTTCCCAGTTGGGCGCTAGTTTTCCTGGGCGCTCGGAATGAGACGCGTAATTGTCTCTTAGGACGTAATCTCCGATGTCGAATGCGCTGGCTTTAACTTTGGAGTTGTAGTAGCGTTCCAATTGTTTCTTGTAGTTTGCCTCGCGTATAGCAATGATTTCGTGTCTTTCGTCTAGGAGGTCTAAGTTGAGGCGCAGTTCTTTGTCATTGTCTGTTTGCGCAATGTTGAGGACCCTTGGTGATGGAAAGGATATTTCAGCGGGGATTACGGCTTCAGAGCCGTAAGTTAGGCTGAATGGAGTTTCACTTGTGCTGGTCTTTGTGAGGGTACGATGTGCCCATAAGACATGCGGGAGTTCATCGACCCAGCCTGTTTGTTTCGATCCTAGGCGTGTTTTGATGCCTGCGACCAGTGATCTGTTGATGCGTTCTACCTGTCCGTTTCCCTGGGGGTGTGCGACGGACGTGAATATCTAGTTGACGCCCATTTGCGTTAACCATGTCTTGATTTTGTTGTTGGCGAACTAGGTGCCGTTATCCATTACGATTTCCATGGGTAACCCGAATCGGCAAATGATGAATTCCTTGATGAATTTCTTGACGTGTTCGGCGTTGGTTGTAGCTAGAGGCTTGGCCTCGACCCATTTAGTGAAATAGTAGATGGCGACAATTAGGTATTGTACCTTGCCGGGGGCCATTGGGAATGGGCCGACAAGGTCGATGGCCCATTTTTGGAATGGCCAGTCCGCCGTAACTGGGACCAGGTCGTTTTGGGGCGCAAGGTGTTGGGTGCATGTTGTTGACAGTTGAAGCAGGTGTGCAAGATTTTGACGGCGTCCTGGTGCATCCCTGGCCAGTAGTATCCGGCATTCATGATTTTTGCGACGACCATTCTTGGACCTGCGTGAATGCCGCATATGCCTTCTTGGATTTCCTTTATTAGGGAGGCGGCATTTGCAGAGTCCACGCATCTTAGGAGAGGGCCGAGGTAGGAGCGTCGAAACAAAACACCATTCATGAGTTGGTAATGCTCGAATTTGTATTGGATTTTTCGGGCCTCCGCTTTTTGGGGCGGTAGGGTGCCTGTTGATAGGTATGCCTGGATAGGGGTCATCCATGACCTGGCGCCCGTTTGTGTTATGTTGACCTGTCTAAGTGGTACTGAAGGTTGAGCCAGAGTTTCGATGCGTACCTCTTTGCCCATATGCGGCCAAGCAGTGGATGCCATTTTGCTAAGGGCGTTCGCTTCTTTGTTGCCGCTGCAGTTGATGTGAACGATTGTGCAGGTTGTGAATCTTTTGGTGAGGACCTTGGCTTGGTTGACATATTGCGCCATGACCAGGTCTTTAGCGTCGTAAACGCCGTTCATGTGACCCGCTATAGGCATTAAGTCGACATGAGCGTTCAGGTGTCTTGCGCCCATTTTGTCTGCCAAGCGTAGTCCTGCGAGGAATGCCTCGTATTCTACTTCGTTGTTTGTGCTTGGGAACTCAAGGCAGACGACGTATATGAATTCGGTGTTGTCAAGGCTGACGAGTCGTAGACCTGCGCCAGCGCCTTGATCGTTGGAAGCTCCGTCTGTGTATAGTGACCATGTGACGCGCGAATCTGGGACGGGTTTCGGATCTTGTTCGTCTTTACACTCTTGTATTTTTTCTGTTGGGATTTCTGCGATGAAGTCCACGAGAACCTGTCCTTTGATCGCCGGTCTTGGTTTGTAGATGATGGTGTGCGCGCCTAGTTCGATTGCCCATTTTGCTTGGCGGCCGGAGAGTTCCGGTTTTGAGAGCACGGTGTTGATTCTGTAATATGTTAGGACGTTGATTGGGTGTTCTTGAAAGTATCGTCGTAGACGTCTTGATGCATGTACAAGTGCTAGGACTAGCTTTTCCATTGTGGAGTATCTGGTTTCAGCGTCTGCCAAAGTACGACTAATGTAGTAGATTGGAGTTTGAACTTTGTTGTGTTCTACCAGAAGTACTGCGCCTATCGCCCTTTCAGATGTGAATAGGTACAGTGTTAATGGCTCTTCTGGTAGGGGTGCTGTTAAAGTTGGCAAGTAAGTCAAACATTGTTTCATTTCACGAAAAGCCACTTCCGCTTCTGGAGTCCAGCGGAATTGTGTCTTTTTTAGTACATTACGCAGTGTATGAACAAAAGGAAAAGACTTGGATGCGTAGTTTGATAGGAATCGGTTGAGGGCGACTAGGCGCCCCATGAGTGTCTGCACATCCTTTATTGAGTTGGGTGATGGCATGCGCTGGATAGCTTGAGCTTTCCTCGGGTTTGGTTTGAAGCCACCATTGGTGACAATGACGCCTAGAAATTTACCTTATTCGTCTCTGAAGGAGCACTTGCCCGGATTGAGTTTCATGTTGATGGCGCGCAACTGTTCGAATGTGCGCTGGATATCTAGTAGCATGGTATCTTCTTGAGTGCTTTTGATGACCAAGTCGTCGACGTAAACCTCAAGGTTGACGCCGAGCTGGTTGATGAAGGCGTGGTCCATCAGGCGTTGCTAGGTTGCGTCTGCGTTCTTTAGGCCAAAGGGCATTTTGGTGTAGCAATATACCCCTCTGTCGGTCCTGAAGGCGGTTCTGTCTTCGTCTTCGTAGGCCATTTGTATTTGGTGATATCCTCGGTAAGCGTCGAGGAAACATTTGTATTTAAATGGCGCTAGAGAGTCTACCTTCAAGCCGAATTCTGGTAAGGGGTAGTGGTCCTTTGGACATGCTTTGTTGAGGTCTTTGTACTCGACGCACATGCGCCAAGATCCGTTCTTCTTGAGGACCATGACGGGGTTAGCTACCCAAGATTGATGGTTGCATCTTCTGATGATGCCTACTTCGAGTAGGTCATCGACCTGCTCGTTCATGGCTTTGACTCTATCGGGGCCCAAGGCTCATTTTTTCTGAGCTACCGGGCGGGCGTCTTTGTATGTGTTGAGGCGGTGCTCTGCTATGTGTCTTGGGACACGGATCATGTCTGACGAATGCGAGGCAAAGATGTCTTTGTTTGAACCAGCAGTTGTTTTAGGTGTATGCGTACTATGGGGGACACAGTCGATCCCAAGGTAATGGTTGTTCAGAGTAGGCAGGGTTAAGGACCCATACTTCATCTTTTGCGGTGGCTGGTATTGCTGGAAGAGTATCAGCCGTCGATTCAGTGGTCATGAGGCATTCCTGATTGCCTCTGATGTACGCGATCCCCGTCGGTGTTGGGAAACCAATGGTTTGGTGGGGAGTTGGCGCGGTGCTATTGAAGTTTGCAAGGCCTTGTCTTCCGAGCAAGATGTCATATGACGAGTTTGCGAGGATGACATGGAACGTGCAAACCTCGGAGCGGGTATGGATCCCATCATTAAGTTTGATTGTAAAGTCGAACTTTCCGATGGGGTGAATGACTTCGTTGAAGAAACCTGCAATAGGTGCATCTGGTTGCAGGCGCGCTTTATCTTCGTCATCGAGCTGGTCGAAGCACTGTTGGTACATGATGTCGAAGCTGCTTCCGCCATCGCACATCATTTTGTATGTACGGTAGTGTTCGAACATTGTTGTGATGGTGAGTGGGGTCGTTAAGCTTGCGCCTCCTGGAATTATTTGGAGGATGACCTGGGCCTCCCTCCAGTTTTGTGACGTCGCGGCCTCTGATTGTTACGACGTGGTCGCCAGGTCGGAGATATTTGTCTTCCGCTTTGTGTTGCACGTCATGTTACACTGTCGGTTGTATGCGTCGCGGATGTGGTGTGTCATGATGTCTTTGATGGCCTTGCGTGGTTCGTCCTACCGGCGTGCACCGACGCGGACGTTCTTGGCCAATTTGGCTAACTGTCCGGAGCGTAGGGCCGCCTCGATTTCCATTTTGAGGCTGTAGCGGTTGTCGGTATCGTGACCCACGTCTTTGTGGATGTCACATAATCTAGTGGTGTCTACATTCTTTCGTTTGGTACCCATGGATTTTGGGAGTTTGAAAGTTACCTCTTCAGTTGAAAGGACTTGAGACAACACTTGGGATGGTGTTTTTGTGAGGGGAGTCCAGTCTTGGTTCCGGCGGCCGCTGTTGCACTGGTCGCGCGTTTGTTTGTTTCCGATGATATTTCTGGCCTCGCCAGAAGTCGAGTATCGCCCTTCGTCGGTGGAGCCTGAAATACGGTTCCAGACGGAGGATCGGTTGTTGTTGCGGCTGCGGTTGTTGCTGGAACTTCCGCGTTGGTTCTGGCGCATTGGTTTTTGGTTGCCCGCATATAGTTTTGAGATGCGGACAACCTCTTCCCAGGATTCTGGGACGCCGCATTTTCCTTGATGGGTGTGTTGAAGGCGATCGTCGTTGACGTTGGCCAGGATGGAAGTCCGAGTTGCCTCGTTCCCCGTTCCGAGTTGGAGTGCTTCTTTGTTGAACCGCACGATGAAGTCTTCGAGCGGTTCGATGTCTCTCCATTTGCACAGAGAGATCTGGCTTTTGTTGCGTTTGTGCGACGTTGTTGGCTGAAATGGAGTGACAATTTGTCGATCAGCTGTTCATAGCTGTCGATGCTTCCTGTGGGGAGGTTGTCGAGCCAGACCCTGGCGGCTCCAGTGAGCGTCTGGGAAACATGTGGCACCAGACAGGTAAAGTCCACCCGATGACGGCCCTGACTTAGTTAAAAATGCCGAGGTGGTCATCGGGGTCTGTAAGGCCGTCATATATCTTGACGTTGGCCGGGAGGCGTTGCCTTGTAGGTATTGGTGCTTGAGAGATACGCCTTGTAAATTTGGATTTGTCAGCGAAGGCCGTTGGCCTATAGGGGAGTGACAGGTTGGTGGTTGCGTCGTTGTTATACCTGTTTAATCGTTCCCGCCAGTAGTATGGGCTTTGACGATAGTCCCTAGAGGCATCGTCCTCCCATGAGCTTTCGTCGTAGTCCTCTTCATCAAACTGGTTGTGCTCTGCACGGGCCCGGTCCGCCGGGGGTTGCCCTGGACGTTCCCCGTGACAGACAGAAACCACTGTTCGAGTGGGTCGCTTGGAGGATGACCCCATAATGGCTTTGTTAGTGAGTCGACGACGTTCTAGCTGAGTGTCTAGAATTTGTTTTTGGTGTTCGTACCAGTCATTATTCAGGGCGTCTATCTCCTCCTCGGTAGGAGGTGCTGGTTCAGTGCTTTGGAAATCTAGGTTTCTGGGGATGATGACGGGGTGTAGTTGATTGTTGTCGTGATCCCCAGATGTTTGGTGAGATCCTGGGGCAGCATCGGTGATGTCATCGACGACCCAGAAGGAGTGTGTATTCTTTGAGGTGAAGTGGTCATTTTTTCTATATAGATTAATGAGCTGGCAAGTTAAAGATTTGGTTTTTAGAGTATCGTGGTAAGGCCACGAATGGCGCCAATGAAGAAACACGAATCCTGGATTACCGTATAGGCGCTAATCCCGGTAGTGATTCTACTGTATTATATAAAGATATGTGTTTATAAAAGACGTGTAGGTCTAAGGACAAGACCATGGAGTTTAGGAGACTACCAATTAGAAGAGCCGAGCCTCTAAAGGTTAGTGCAATAAACAAGGGGTTGAAAAAGATACGAGAGAGTTCGTAGTCTTTTTGAATGAAAGTATATGTGAATATCAGATGCCATCAAACGTAGAAGGAGCTCCTCCTTTTGTAGTACCTTGACGTCACACTTTCTCAGCCCATCCTCTACCCTTGATGGGGCCCGACCCAAGTTGAGGCGTCTCCAAGTTTTCGGCCCAAGTCCTTAAGCTCAATTGGTGCAAGTGGGTTTTGGTAAAAAGGAGAAAGTAAAGTGCAAGGGGGGATGTTACCGTCCTGGTTATAGTACACATGACGTCCGCTGAGTGGACGCCGGGGGGCGGCGGACGCGTGGCGTCCGCCTACTGGTAGACCGAGGGCGGTGGGTAATCATCCTCTTTCTTGAAACTTGAGACAAGTTGAGAAAGCCTAGTGTCAGAAAGATATCTTGGCTGGGAGGCTGCCACGTCATCGTCCTTTCTGCATGTCAGACTGGGAGTAGTCTTTGATTGGAGGGGAACTCTAGCGGACAGCCTGTTGCGTCAGGAACAGTTGCCTGGCGCAGGGGTGTGAGTCCCAAGTCTGCCCCGGAAGGCATCTTCTAGTCGTGCTGACGAAGCTTCATCTGGCTTGCTTGGGAAGCTTTGAAGCGTACTGGGCCCGTCGACGTAAAACGGGCGGGTGAGCTCGCGTCTGGAGTCGGTTGGACGCCAGGTGTATCGCCAACGTAAAACGGGCGGGTGGACGCTGGACGTTCCGCTGACGTAAAACGGGCGGATGAACGCTAGATGATCCGCTGATGTAAAACGGGCGGATGGACGCCAGACGATGCCTGTTTTAATTGGGCGATGATATGGTATTTTATGATGTTTTGATACCATATCCCTTCGTAAACAAAAAAGAAGATAGAGATAAACTAGTAAGAAATATGCCATTCAAAAAAGAAAAAAAAAATACTAGTAAGAAATATACAATCGGGTTGCCTATCCTCTTTCTAGTAGAAACATTGTAAAAGGTTTACTTCTCAAGATTTGGTGTTCTATTAAATTAAAGAAATGTTTTATAGGATTCACCTTTATCTAACTGATTACTATGGACAATGTTTATTTATATTTGGGGAAATGGATTTAAATACTTTAAACTTTCATTTATTGACGGCTAATATTTCTAACTTTCACTTTGGCTATTAACACTTCCAACTTGCAACTTATTTTGTTCCATTACCCCCAAACTAACGGAGGTCTAACATGGTTAGTCTTTGTGGCAAAAATGTAAAAACCTAAACTTAAGGGACCTTTTTGAAACTTATTATTATTATTATTATTATTATTATTATTATTATTATTATTATTATTATTAACACCCCTCTTCCACCAGCAGCCAAGCAACTCCACCACCAAGCAAACAATGCCACCATCAGCCACTCCCACCACCGCCCACCCTTCCTCCGACAACAACTCCACCACCAGCCACAGGTCCGAAACCTCCATCCACAACAACCACCCACAACGCATCGCTCTTTTCCCTGCACCCACACAACCACACCCACCATCTTTCTCATATCACACACACCCACACAGCCAGCAATCCCCCCTTTTATTTCTTCTTCTACCTCCGCGAGTTCATCTCCTACACCAATAATGTCACACCCCGACAGCGCACAACGGAAGGTAAGTCATGAGGTAACAGATGTCGTTATCATAAAGTTTAGCGGTTCACGTGTAATTACGTATGGACATCTTGCTAACACCCTCTAGTTAAACATATTTTAATTTCGTGGTTAACGAAAGTTGTTAAAACAAGAAAAACATGTTCCACCAAGATGAAGCGAAAATTTATAGTTAATATTGTTTTACAAAACAAATATAAACATAGTTTTTAGATAATTAAATGGTCCCAACATCATGTCCATCGTAGTGTCCTTCTAAACCACTCTCTAAAACCTAAGCATCAGTACCTGAAAAACATGCTTAAAAACATCAACATCATGTTGACGAGTTCACAGGTTTAAAAGTAATAAATAAACTTTCAAGTTTAACAGAAATGTATAATCAATTACTACTAAAAGAGAACCAAGTAGACTCACGAAAATCTAACAAGTATGACATATCCAAAGGCTCCTAATCAAACCATGACTTTGTTCCCGGGGTGACCTCTAATCCAAGAGGAGCTTTTTGAAGGTTACGTTCTTTCGCCATAATACATCGTCTCACTAGTCAGGAAAAAGGGGGCGTCAACCAATAGATCTACAACATAAACTACGGCTCTAGCTAAGAGCTAATGATTAAGAAATGCAGGGAAGGTGTCAACCCGATAGGGGGACGGGTGTCACGCAAAATGTACCCACCGAGGCACTGACCTAAGGCCATCAAGCGGTCTACAATTCTAGTCTAACTCATCATACAAGCATGTTAATCCCCGATTTGTAAAAACGTTCAAAAATATTTAAAGAAAAAGGGGCCGTGAAACTCACCTTAATGCAACAACTTGTGTAATTTCCAAGTCCAAAACACAATCCTTCACTTATTTACATCCCAAATCCGTAGGGCCATATTAGCAATCACACTAAGTCTACTCAAGTTATTCACCAAACTATCTCGACTTAGTTAACCCAAAAACATTGAATTTTCGTTATCCCTTACCCTATTAACCCATTGGTGACTTTGACGAACGGTTAAGTTTAGACATCGTATGATTCATTTAGCATTCAATCACCTAAATCTTAGGTCCTTACTTACACATTCATGTGTTCATTATGTCACACCAACATTGCATAGGAAATCCTAACAATCTATCATAACATGCAAATCGATCATAGGTACAGGAAGCACACTAAGACCGCACATTTCCACATCAAGCGACTTCCAATACCTCATGTTAACCTATAATTCTTCAATAAACTCTATTTAAACCACTGAACATGCATATAATCCATGAAACAAGTCCATTTTTGCTGATCTACATTAGTTACAATATCTAAACATAATATGTCTTAAAATCGCATTTCGGACGATTTTCATGACATAGCTTCGCACTGTAAGAGTCTATTATTAAGGTAAATATCTAATGTACCTTAATTAGTTATTTTTATAACAAATTTGACACTTATAGTGCTTTTTTACATCAGACCTAATTATACGAACCGTAAGTGCATAAATTTGTCGAAAACATGCATTTTCACGCGTCTTTTGCAAACATACATGGGTTTTCGACTTAGGTCTTTTATATTTACTTTATAACACTTTATTTTTCATCAAAATAAGTTGTAAAATTCTGTTTCAAATAAGTTTTAGAATATCAACTTGTCAAGCTTATATTTTGGCGTTTTAAGCCGAAAAAACGGGTTCTGATCGTACATGCAAGGTCTCCCAAGAGTGTAGATCCTATCAAAACTTGTTTTGCCTCATTTTAAGTTTATGAAATCCATTAAAACTCCATCATGATCAGACCTGAGTTTGTATCTAAAATCATCTAAAACTCATCATGAAACAATGCACATTCAAGTTCATATATACCAACAAGCTACATTTCACTCATATTATCAAAATCCCATTTATCTAACCTAGAAATGACATTAAATTATGTAGCCTAGAATTGACTGATTATTTGCATTGTTAATGTTTGAGCCGAGTATGATTGTATTGTTCTTCGGATGTGTTTTAATATTCATATGTTCATCATGGTGTTCTTGAGATTCATATTATTTGCTGGAAGAGTAAAGATTGTTGGATGTTGTTAGTGGTTTAATCTGCTTAGGAAATCCATATAAAGTTGGGTCATGTTTTATGGTTCGGATCTTATTAATTGTGTATTAATCATGATTGATATGTTTCCTAAGTTCTTGCATGAAAGTTTGGAAAGAAAGTTATTATAGTTGACTGAGATAATGGTATAGTTTTTGAAAAGACTTGGGCGCTAAGATTCTAGACATAAATATCCAATTAATAATGTTCAAATAAAACCGATTCAAGATCAATATGTTGTATACCGGTATGAAATATGGATTTTTTACAATAATATATACACATTGATTCAAATTCAATATTTACCAATTATCGCAATCAAGGACTCATCATCATAATTTGAGCATTAAATGCAATGATCACTTTTATTAATGTCAATGTTTTTACCATTTTTAGATTAGTAGACAATCATATTAAGTTACTCAGCACAATCATCTCCGGATTATTATCTGATTACCTCAATCATCTCCTAATCATCATTATCGCAATCATCTCCTCATTATTATTTGATTACCTCAACCATTTCCTCATCATCATTATTTGATTTAATTAGATAAAACGATATTTAATTTAGTAATAAATATAATTTAAAGCTATTTAATAGTTCCCTAAAATATATGGTATACTCAAAATAATTTAATGAAATTAATGTGTTTGGATTATAATATTATTTATGTTTAAGTTGATGTTTATGTTGATTTAGATTTAAAATTCAAAAAATATAAAAATATAATTTTTAACTTAGCTTCAATAAAATATGCAAAAAATATGACTATTTAAAAAATATGGGTGATGATTTGCTTAAAATAAGAAAAAGAAGTTTAACTATAATTTAAATAAACAAAAGTTAAATAAAGTTTAAGGCATTAAAGTGTAACTAAGATAGAGTATTAAAATGTAAATAATGTATGAATGACTCTTTTACCATCATTTCAGGGTTATTAATGAAAAATAAGCTCTTAACTTTTGGGTATGTTAAACTAACCCTTCCTCATGCATTATAATATGGTACTAGGTGGAATCTCGTGTGAGAACATGGGAAGACCAAATCCCACCTTAAGGCCTGTTTAGTAAAACCAACATTAAGAAGCCAATCGTCTGCTATGAAGAACACCTGTTTAGTAGTATCTGTTTATTTCTTTATAATAATTATTATTACCACCCAAAATATAAAAAAAAACATAAACAAACCAACTGTTATGGTCTGTTAAGTAATCACCAAATTAAAGACTCGATCTATTATTAAAAGAAAAACTGTATTTCGTAACGTCTGTTCCTTTCACGACACCAGTTAATATTACTGATCAAAGGTTTAATAACTGGAACTGTTACAACAACGAAAATATAAATCTACAGACAGATTAAAGCTCTGTTGAGATAACACATATTAAAAACAAAAAGAGGATCACAAAATTAAAAAGTCAATCTAATGTTGAATGAAAAACTCTATTTGCTAACGTCTGTTCAAAAGCAGTGCATCAATTAAGCAGATTTTTTAAAACACCTGTTTGTAAACACTGTTCGTTCAAATAGTTGTTAATTCAACAGTTTCTTTCAAACGATTCTTGCATTAAACAGTTGCTATTAACAATGACATCACATGCATTTTTAATGTTTTTGTTTTTGCTAAAGACCAATCATCTGTTGTCTTTAACAGTAGACTATTGATATACTCAAATTGGTATATTTCATCAAATAAGTATAAACCATTATATAAAGATGACATAATATATAAAATAAAAAATTCAATATATTTAGAGTGATAATAATATAAAATACATTTAAATAACTAGGGGAAAGATCCTGTACAAAGTGTTGTTGGTAAGAACTGTGAGAATCAAAGGAGGGTATTTTTTTTATTTTTTTTTCAAAATTTTTTTTCCCATATTGTAAAACATGTATTATAGTATTGAAAACTAAAAAAAAATGGTGTAGAGTAATTACGTGTAGAGTAATTACATAAACTAATGTATTTACTTTAATGACGTAATTACACTAAAAAATTTTTTTTAATTTTTTTTATTATTCATCTAGAAAGTATGTTTAAGCACATGGGGAAAAAAATTAAAAAAAATAAATAAATTTTTTTTACCCCCTTTGATTCTCACAGTTCTTACCGAAAAAACACTTTGCATTTGATCTTTACTCTAAATAACTAATATGTGGTATTCAACAATTCCTTCAATCTCTTGTTCTTCTCTTTAAGAAAGATTATGTAGGACATGCATCTTTTGTATGTCTTCACTGAACTTTTCATTTGACCTTATGTTTTCCAGTAGAAATAAACAGGCTATCCATCTTTCACTTGAAACATCGGTAGCAATGACCTGATTAAATTTGAGGTTGATCTTCCATATGTGATGTTCAAACAGGCGTGTAGCACCTTCAATAACTTGAAGAATCTCCAACTCTTCGTCTTCTTTAAAACATTCGAAAACAATTTTCTGAATCTATGGAGATGTAGAAGATATGTTTGAATAGTGTGCTATACAAAGAAATGAAAATCGAGATTTATAGTAAAAACAATGCATTAAATATAATGAATCTATTAACTACAATGAACTTTTATTAATCTTGAATACATACTGTATTAATTTGTTTATTTTCCCACTGAAACAACTCTTCAAATTCTTTTTTTATTTTTTTAATCCAAATTTCAAGACAAACACAAATACTATTTACCAATATTTTTAGAAATATCAACATGTGATATTTTACGTTTTTTATATTATAAATAATTGTTTAACTTCTGTCTTATCTAAATTGGACATGAAAAGGTTGTTTAATTTTTTGTTTATATAAGTAAGTAAAGATAATAAATATAAATATATTATCTGTCAATACAAATTATTAATCTTAGTTTGATTGCAAAATACTGAATTCTTACACTTGAGTTTATTTCCAATATACGAATTAAAAAAAGATGTATTAGAACATCATTTGATAAAAAGACGTTGTGAGTAACAATGGTTATCTAAAAATCGTTACTTAATAACCGTCCATCAATATTTCTTAAACGTCTGGTAATTTATATTTAAATTAATTTTAAATTTAAATTAAGTTGTTATGATTTTAAATTATTACTCTTACGTCTAATTGCAAAATACACTAACCTCAATATCATAATCATTAAATTTGGAATTCACCCCACTGAGGCTGTTACAAGCACGAAGAGAAAAATCAACAGACGAATGAAAATATCTGTTGGAACAACAGATATTAAAAACAAACAATAATCTTAACCTTCAATGGAGGTTTCATTAAACTGTTTACCAAAATCTGTTGACTAATGAACAAATTTGTCAAACAGCTGTTATATGATTCAACCTTATTATCACAATTCCATAATTGGACTTAAATATTTAATTTAACAAAAATAAATACAAAATGGAAAGACTTGTAAAAGAAAAAACAATACAAAAACCTCTGAAAACTACTTTAAGGACATCAGAATTACAATGTATGAGTTTACAAACTACATAAAAATACAACGAAACATAAATAAAAGTCTTCTAACAACCAAATCCTATAGAATGATCTTTCTTGCTCGTATATAATATCATCCAGTTCTAAAAGCCCTAACGATTGAAAATATGAACTGAATATATATAGTAATAATGGATTGATGTTTTCCTTTGATCGTAAGAATCATAGAAAAACATCAATTCTAACTTCTTTACCAACAGATTGTTGCTAATCTATTTTCCTTTGATTGTAAGAATCCTTCGAAAAATTTGTGGAAACACATTTGAAAGTATAATATCATTATGCATATGGGATGGAGAGATGTAAACCGAGAACAGTTAAACAAATATATAAAGAAGGAAAATGAATATTGGGAATTCCTCACCTTTTATAGGATGAATATACTAACTATTTATAAAGTTGGTTTTCAACTTTATCACTTGGATTTCAAGTAAATATAAAGTTGCAAATTACTTTTGGTACTTTTAATATATTTTTAATAGAATGAAAGACAATCGCAACACAACAGTAATAATAAAATAATATTATTAATAAAGTAACTTCAAAGCCGTAATCATTATTTTTGGGCCTTTTTATAACTTCTGTTGACTTTACAACAGTTGTTGTCACAAAAAAGTCCGTCAGTATTTGCCAACGGATTGTGTAATCTGTAGAAGGAAAAAAACCGTTAAAAGACTCACTGTAACAACATCTTTTATTACACAATTAAACTTGTTATTAAATTATTACTATAAAGTTAAATTACAGAAATCTTTTCAACTCGATAAATAAAATCTTGATATGTGTAATAAATAATGAAGCAAAACAGGCAAAGCATTGGTAATTACTCCTTAGAAGTTTTATATATAATAAATATCCAGTTTAACATTAATATACTTTTCAATAACAAACCATAAACTTAATAATCAAACTAACTACATTACAATAATATTCATATTTGAAAATGCAAGCATATAAAAACATTTAAATTTGATCATCTTCATCAGTTGAACTCCATTAAGAGATTGATTCTTCCATAACTTTTTCCACCTTCTCCTTCAAATACACTATCCTTGCCCTGATCATTTGTTCCAGATTAAGATGAAATGTATTCCGATTAATGTTGCTCATTGTTTTCTAGTCAAGTTCTTCAAAAAACTCCAAATCATCGGAATACTCTATTTTCTCTCGGAGGAATAATTTTTCAAAACCATTTTCATAGTTAACTATTACTATATCAAAGTCATGAGAGTAAAACCAACTTACAACATGATGTGACGTAAACAATTTTTCATCAATGACAGTTTGACTCAAAATTTTCATTAAGAAGATTTCATCTGAATACCGAAATTCATTGTTCGTGAAAACTTTATACGTCAGTGTATGCAAATGTAAATCCATCTGGACTATTTTTTGAATTGATAATTACTACTGATAACATACATTATTTAAATACAAAATATATAAAAAAAAAATAAGACGTCATTTTCAACACTAAGTTCAAAAGTGGTAATTATTATTTGCAGTGACGACAGCTAAGAGTCTATAAGACCGACTATAGAAATGAAGAATCTAGATTATTTTATTTACAAAATCACACTAATTTATTGTGTATAATACTCATTTTTAATATTAAAGAACTAAAATAATAATAACTTTGACCCATCCTATAGTATTCATAGTCATAGATATCTTCAAGTTGTTGTATACTCTGCTTTATAATGACTGTTGACTTGTCAACAGATGTTTTTTATACAAAGTCTATCATAGTTTAGAGTATGTTTAATTTATTCTAAATACTTCTCACCACATGTGTTTACTTATTAACAAATCTGTGAAACAGCTTTTATGTCATTCAAACTTATTATTGCAATAACATAATTTCATTAAAATATTGACTTAAAAACTAAATAAAGAATAGAAATCTTTTAAAACAACAAATCTAAATACCCGCAAAACACTGCATTAATATCAAGTAACAAATTAACACTATTCGAATACAGTTGTTCACATAAAAGAAGCTTTCTAACAAAACACAAAACAAACAAAGTAGGGAATTCAACATATAACACACTTGCATTAAATATAATCACAACAAAGGTTGATAACCACTAATTGCCATTCCTTATATAGATCAAAACATATGGTTTTGCTATATATATGTCTTGTCTCTCTATAACCAAGACCTGGACGTACCAACATTGGTTGTAAAAATTTTCTGAAAACACCAATTCCAACATCTTTACAACAAAATTGTTGGTAAATGATTTTTCTTTAATTGTGAACACTTCTTGAAACGAATTTGAACAACATATCATTATGCATCTGAGATGGAAAGTTGGAAACTGACAATGTTTCAATGAAAATAAAGTTGAAAAAAGACTGTTCTCGTCTTAAATATAGTAAAAAAACAACTGTTAAGATTTCATCATTTTATATAGAGTGAAACAAAATAGGAACACAAAATAAGAAAATAAGATTTTTTATAATTGCAAATTTTTGTAACCAATATCTTAATCATTAAGTTGCATACTCTATTTTACAATATATGTTGAATTATCAATAGATGTTGTCACACAAACTCTGTAAGACCTGTTTAGTAACCTCATTATAATTTATATACTGTTTTACAACATCTGTTAACTCGTAAACAACTGTTCTCACACAACTGCCATGCATTAACAAATTTCCAATAATACTTGACCATATGAAACAGATCTTTAAAACAGCTGTTGACTTATGAACATATGTTCACAGACAACTTTTGGACACGTCAGCATCACTTTTGATACATCACCCACAATTTTTCATACATAAACCCCTCTTACATCCAACTAGATATTCCACTAACTTATTGTATTCAAAAACCAGAAAAGCGCTTCAGTATTAATTACAACCTAAATCCATTCGAGTACGAAATTTTAAATTTCCCGTCTTATTCGATTCCTAATTTGAATTCAATTGGTTTGTTTCAATCATTCGTATGGATCTTCAATTAAAAACCCGTCATAACTATCTACCATATCTGGTAAAACCCAACATAACCATCAATTTCACTCTATAATGGATGTGCTCTACAAATCAAAATACCTACCAATCCTCACCGCTGATGCACCAATATATGTGGATACTCTGAAAGAATTCTGGAATAAAGCCGAGTGCCGGGAGAAAGACAAAAAGCCTTATGCAGTTGTCTCCAAGATTGGAAATACAGATATCGAGATAACACCGGAATTCATCTACAACACATTCTCTCTAAACGATTTGCAAGGTAATAATTATGTTGAGAAAAATGAAGTTCAGACAAAGTTAATTGAGAGAGGGTATGAAGGTCAATTGACTGCATCAACAATATTTAAACCAAATTTTCCCCCACCAATGAAGTTTTTTTTCATACCCTTCTTATATGTATGCCTGCAAAAACAACATCATTTAATGAGATACCATTGAAAACACAATATCTTGGATATGCAATTTTAACGGACAGTGATTTCAACTTGTCTCAGACAGTATTTACTGATTTAGTATATAATGTAAAGGCTATAAAATATGGATCCCGTAATGCTTTTTAAGTATATCAAAGATTGTTGAGTTTCTGCTTACAAAACCTGTTGCCTGATAATTATTTTAAAAAAAGGAGTAGCTATTACAATTAAAAGCTTATCGAATGAAACTTTTACAAGAATGTTGGAAGTTAAAAGTACAGAATAGTTCATTAAAGGTAAAAGTTCTAAAAAAAAAAACAAAAAGTGATGCTTCAACATCTGTTGTTGTAACATGTGTCGCGGAGCCAACTGCTCCTGGTGAAAATGAAACCACGAACACTTCTATGGAAATCATGCCACTGATTTCAACAAAGAAACCACCAATAAAAAAGCAAATAAAAAAGAATAGAAACACTGTATCTTTGGAGCTTCAGAAGCCAAAGGAAACTACTACAGCCACACAAGAGCACCAAACAACAACTGTTGATGCTTCCTCTAAACCAATGGAAATAACAGCAATGACAGATATTGTCAATGTATCCTCTCAACCTGATCATCCTGTAAATGAAGAACACATACAACATGACCTAGACAATTCAGTTATACATTTGTTTAAAAGTCCTTCTCCTACAGCTGGATCTCTTTTAACTCCACCACCGTCCCCCTCACATGCACCGACAAAAATTCCACCTACATTTAATCCATTGTGTGAGGCAATTAATAAATCTCAAACTGAAAACAGTCTCTCTCAATCACCCATCACTAAGAATACACATCCAGAAGAGAGTGTTCATGAAAAAAATCAACCATCTAGCCCACGGGCAGAGAAGACCACACTCTCTGACTTGCAAGTCAATCCTGTTGCTACTTCAAATGAACTTGCCACTACAAAAGCTGAGACAACGGTTTCTGAGTTGGAAACTGATAAGACAAATGAGACATCCTTGGAGCAAAAAATAGTTGAACTTACAATTGTAGCTTCTGCTACAGTTGAAACTGATAACAACTCACAAAAACTTCCAGTTGCTGAAAACATTGAAACAAATACAACAACTGTTGGGAATGCACATCATCATGTTAATTTAATGAATGCTTCAAAATATCAGAATTTGGCGGAAAGGGCAACTAAACTTGAAGCCTTATTTCAAAAAATTGATGCAATGAAAGAAAAGTTCATAGAGAAAATCACTGAGGCTACCAATGAACTCTAGAAATCTGTTGACCCAATAATCCAGGGCCAACAAAAATTAGCAGAGATCAAACACAATTCTGAGATGAAGTTGTTAAACATGAAAGTGGATGCTTTATACAAGGATACTAAAACTGATATGAAAGCAGTAAAAGATCATCTATTAAGGACAACTGGGTCTACTCCAAGTTTTGTTTTTGAAACAGACGTTGAGGTTGATGAAACCAAAAAGGGGAACAAAGATCAAGCAACTGATATGCAAACATCTGATAAACCAGTTTCTACTACAGTTTCAACCATTGTGGATGGGGAAGCAAAACAACTCGCTCCTGTTTCTTCTGCCAAAACCACTGAAACCACAAAATCTGTTGACACGGTTGTCAAAAAACAAACTGCAGAAGTTTGTAAACTACCCATTGAATATTCAACAAAATCAGTCATCACCACTATAAATCCCTTTACACAAACCACAACATTGCCACGTCAATCACCAATCCAAATAACATCTGCTGCTTCTTTGCACATGGAATTGAATGTTTCGATAACAACTGACATTATACCCTACCAAGGACAAACAGATGTTACATCAACTAAAACCATTCCAACTACCCATATCTCATCATTTCCACAACAAACATCCAATACCATCACCATATCAACACAGGCATCACAACCACAGTATTTAGAACCATTGCCTGCTAAATATCTTCTTGAAATATTAATAATCCAACATGAGATATAATCTTTCTACTTAACAGACGATCCTTCATCATTAACTTTCACATCTATTGAAGGTTTCGAGAAACCTGTGAAAGTTAATCAGTATATGGAGATAAAATGGCAACAGACTGAAATCAGTATCAAAGAACAATGCAAAGGCAAAGATAACATGACTGCTCTTGGAATCCAGCAAACACAACTTGAAAAGCTTAGTAAAATACAAGACTTTATATGGGAATTGAGCCATAAAATGCATGAAAGAAATACAACTTCTGAAGTTGGTAGAAGTGTAAGAAAAGAATTCATAGATCATATTTTAAATCTCAAATTTTACAACGTCACTGAAAGACAATTTGCTGGTTGGAGTTCTGAAGAACTCAGGGCTCAGATATACAAAATTGAAGAGTTTCTTAAAGACCATAACAATTAGAAAAAAACTCTAGCTGACTCGAAGAAGGACAAAGAAAGTGAATCTAAAAAAGCTTTAAAATTGAAGAGAATAAGACAAGAGTTAATTGCGGGAAAATATGGTCAAATGAGATATGTTGCCAGATGGTCTGAATTAGTTTTGGTTGAAACCTACAAACAACTGGAGATAAACAGAGAAACGAATCCAACTCTTTCTAGAAAACCAATTTATCCTGATGAACAACAACCTCCTGAGTAGAAGATTCAATAGAAACGTAGGTCCTCAGCATCCAATCTTACCAGACAGACCATCAAACAAATAAAAAAAGTGAAGACTGAAGATTAATTAATAGTTGAGATTTGAGAATAAATGTCTGTCTTGGATTAAAGAACTGATTTCATAAAAACTCTGTTTGTTTGTAGTAGAATGTTTTTTAAAAGAACAGATGTTATATTTGTGATAATATATCAAAGTTAAAAACTTTGATTAAAACATTTTCGTATTTAATGAAACGGAAGAGCTTTGAATAACAAATTATTATGATAAAAACATTGACTTTCAACCTTTTGAATAAACACATGTTTCGTTAAGAGTCGTTTCTTGAGAGTACTTTGGGAGTTTGAAATATTTGTAATGTACTTTATAAAATATCAATGTTAAAAACATTTCAACACTAATTAAATGGTCAATATTTACTTGAAATAACTATTTAAAAATAAAACACTAAAGGTTTTAGATGAAAACTAATGATAATATTCATAGTAATAAACTTCAAGTCCAAAAGTGATGACTTGAAATTAATTGCCATCTTACAAAATATTAATATTTTCTCCTAAAACCGCATACACATGGTTCAAGTTTAAACATTCCTAAAAATTAAACTTTCTACTAAAGTTTCATACAAGCTGTTACTCCATAACTACATAATTTTTCATCCTAGATAATCTCCTCCAGGTTCTTTAGGCAGTAGATGATAGGTCATCAACATTTGTAGAGGATCGGTTTTATAGAAACGACTAGACGATCATACAAATGGAACAATCCAGGTGCGGAAACCCTAGACCGTATGTAATATGATAGAGATCAAATCAGAACACAATCAAATACCTTTTCAATAATCATTTCATTCATAAACATGTTTAACAATCTTGTTTTAGATAGTGTTTACAATGAAATAGGTCAATAATAGAAAGTTCTAGAACCTAGAGAGAATACACACACGACCTCTAGACCAAATGACCAAAAACTTAATCACAAAATAAAACTTTAAGTTTATATAGACTGCACGTTCGACCTCACGACATGGTTGAACGAGTCCTTCGACCCCAACATAAGCTCGAACCAAGTAATCTTCTGAACAAAGCTTCCTTCGACCCTCTGATATCTTCCTTCAACCCCTCGACAGGTCGAATGGGTACTTAATCAACACAAAATCTACCAAAAATGCTATATTGTCAATCCAATAGCGATAGTCAGTTGGATCAGTATTGCTCTTGATGTTGTGCTTGCTATTGAACACTTATGTGCTTAGTAAGTTCAATCAGATTTGCACAGCGGAATAAGAAAGTAAAGTTACACTATCAACAGGAGTTATTACTCCCATGGATGTTTGAAAACTAAAGACAAGTTTAATGAGAATCTAAGTATTGAATGTGAATGATAATAAATACTCAAACAGATTCTCAGTAAGTGAAATGGAAATAACAATAATGAGCTTTGAAGGATTTCAGTTTCAATTAAAATCAATGTCTAAAACAGAGGGATGAACCCATCTATTTATAGACTTACAAATACATGAACCTTGATCAAAAAGCAAGTCTGCAACAAGTTGCATTCTTGGAACTTGTACAAAAATATAAAGTAATAATAAACAATTAAACTACTGAAACATAAGGGCGGTGGAAAGATTCTATTAAAGTACTGATGAATGACAAACTACTGATGAGTAGTTTGTCTTTAGTAGTTCTTTAGTGGACTTGTCTGGTTTGACTTCAGAACTTCTGATCTATCTTCTTCAGTACTTGTTGAATCCTTCTTTAGTACTTTAGTCTTCTTTCTTCAGTAGTTCTATACTTAGAATAATTTGCAGAAGTATGAATTAGACTAAGGTTTGCAAAAGTGGTTTCCTCAATCCTTTTTGTCCTAACAATCTCCCCCTGGATTGATGAAGCCAAAACCTTATCTAATTCCTTATTGCTGTTTCTTCTGTCATTGACTATCTTCCATATTTCTTTGAACATGGAATTCTTCAGTTGATTCAGCTGTTCATCAGTGAGAGATCCTTTTTGAGGTTCTAGATGTTGGATTGTAAGCAAGTCTTGTGTTGATAGATTCTTCAGTTCATTCATGGATTTGTAGGCCTTGCTTGTAAGATCTCTTCTTGTCACCAATACTGAGTTGGAATCAGTAAAGGACCATCTGATGATCAACACTTTAGATCTGTCAAAATCTGAAGTATAGGGAACCATGCTGGATCCCTAGGATGTTCCTGAGTGATGGATGTACTCTATTTCTATGACTCTTAGGTGGGATTCACTTCTGTCTTCTGTTTGCACCACATCAAGTAATTTAAAAGTAGGTAAATGATGTTCAGTAACTACCTTTGTGTGCAGTTTGTCAGTGATAGTCTTCTGGATTTGATAAGCAAATGTTGAAGGATCCCTGATAGTCTTCTAACTACTGAAGTTGACACTTCAGAAGTTTTGTACTTCCCTGGATTTGCAGCCTTGTCAGCCTTGTATCTTTTGTATGTATCTAGTAGTTTGTCTTCTCTCCACTTTGACACTGAGGCTTTTGAACCATAGTCATTAGCTACCAGTTCTTCAATTATCTGTGCTCTCTTGGCTTTTCTACCTTTCTCTGTTGCAGTCTTGTCAGCAACAAGTTGAGCTCTTCTAGTTAGCTCATCCATTGAGAGCCCTTTGAGTGAATAGGCTTTTGTTTTGCTATTTTTTGTTATAAAAGACACTAGTTGTTGTCTTTTGTCTTCTTTAGCAATTCTTTTTGTTTCAGCTTGTCTATTTAACTCTGCTTCATAGGCTTGAAACTTTTCATTTAAGCTCAAGTCTTCCCTTGCTTCCAGGTTATTCTAGATCTCTTCTTCCTTAGCCTTTCTTTGGGCTGCAAGTAAGCTATTCTCTAGTAATTCTTTGGACATTGAAATTGGAGAAGGGCTTAGCACAGTCATTTGAGTTGTTGTAGGCTTTGGAATAGTAGTTGGTTGTTGTTGTGTTGGTTTGGAAGGCTCTTCAGTTGTTGTATGTTGGAAGTGTTAACTGCTGAAGTGTTGACAGAAGTGTCAACTACTGAAGGATTGTCTTTAGTACTTTTAGAGTCTTCAGCAGTTTCTTCATTATGGCCTTAGGAAGTTTTAGCTTCAACTTCAGTTCTAGAAGCAAGCCTTTGTTGATCTTCTTTTTGTTTCGAGGCTTTTTCTAGCAGTTGTTGTTGTTGTTGTAGAGCCACTCTTGCCTTTATCCTAGCTTCCAGTGACTCCTTTGGTTCCTTAGTCTTCTCCCCCTTTTTGGCTTCATCCACTTCTGGAAGCCTGCCAGGTTGAGAAGTTCTACCAGTGAGTTCAGCAAGCTGTCTTGAGTTGTTGTCAATCTTGTTGGACAGCTCACCAAGTTTCTTGTTTATCACCTCAAATTGAGTTGTGGTTTTCAACTCCCAATAAGTTGTGTAAGATTTGAGGTGATTGGCAATGAGGGTGTTCATCATCTGGTATAGGGCACCATCTGGGCTGCATAGTTGGGTCAGATCTATGCTTGATGACCCAGGGAATTAGGTAGGCATTTTTAGTGAGGGGTGTGTTTTTGGGTGATCTTCATGTCGTATAGAAGATGCCACTTTAGGGGAATCAGGGATCAAGTGGACTTTAACCTGATCTGGTGTGACCAGCTCTTTGAGCTTAGAGACACCAGGTGTAGGACCTTCACTAGCAGCCGTCAATTCATGTTTGGTGGAGTGTGAATCATCATCCAAATCAATGGAATCATCTGAATTCCTGATAACATCCTCAATGAGGACAGTATCAGTTATATCATGAGCTGGGCCCAACCTAGTTGTCTCATGTACCTCTTGTTCTTGGTTAAGAGGATTTCCTACCTCAGGCATTAAGCCTACATCAGTAGTTGCCACAAATGAGGTCTTAGCAATGTTACTTCAGTCCTCAGATCCACCACTGGGTGGTAAATGAGTAGTAGCAGCCTCAAATGTACCTAAGGTTGCTAAGTTTGGGCTTAGAAACCCTGGTTCATCCTCATCTCTTGGGTTAGGGCTACGGATATCCACATTCATGTCATAGTCTGATGGTATGTCCCCCTGTTTGATGTGGTTGTTGGGGACTGACATGTTCTAATGGGATAGTCTCTTTTAGCCCAGAGAGAAGTTTGGAAATTTCTATGGTTTTAGGTTCAGAAGTTTGTGGTACAGGTTCAGCAGTTTGGTGTACAGGTTCAGCAGGTTCAAAAGAAGGGTCAGTAGTTATGGTTTTCTTGAATTTCTTTCTTTTAAATAGTATTGTAATTGGGGCTCTTTAGGGGGTTTGAGATGGATGGGCCTGAGAGGATGTTTCAGTCACATCTTTGTCAAGTGCAGATTGCACATTGGCAAGTTCAGGCATCTCAACTTCCTGAATTGCCTTTCTTTTAAGGTTAGTGGGTTTTGGTTTTTGTTGTTTAGTTTTCTTGGCCTTTTTGGGTGAGGGTTTGGAAGATGAGGGTTCCATGGGGACTGTTGTTTGATCCCCTTGGTCATCTTCTGGCCAAGCAGCCGGTTTATTATGCCTAGAGTATGCTTGTGAGGTTAATGGGTTTAAAACAATTGTTTTACCCACAAGGACCTCTTCTCCAAGTTCTTTAATTATGCATTGCATGATGAACCTTGGATACAACAAAAACTTCTTTTTAGAGTTTTGATGATGCAACACTAACTCATTAAAGAAAAGTGCTGATGCCCTGAATTTTGTTTCATTCACAATGGAATGAAAAATAGGTTGAAAAGTAGAGGGCATCTGATCATAAGATCCAGTTTTTGGACTCAGACACATGATGATGTAATGAAACAAAAGTTTGTACTTAGGTTCAAAAAATTTCTTAAAAATAGTAGAATGTGAGAGAGTACCTTGGTAACCATAATCTGTCATGGTCAGATGAATTTCAGAGTTTGGAAATTGATCTGAGGCATCCACATCATCTAGACCCAGTATAATCCCCAAAGTTGCTATTGTGATTGCCATTGTTCTCCCTTGGATGGTTAATTTCAGGGAGATCACTTGATCATTCGCTGTCATCGTCTCCGCGTTCGCCAGAACTCATTTAGAGTTTCAGTGTGGATTGGAGGATCAATGGTGAGGGCAGTGAAGTATTGGGATTTAATGACTAAATCAATTATTTCGTCGTATTGGGACCAGGCTTCATGTTTCTCAAAGTAGCCTCTTTGATTGTGTCCCTGTTTCAGTGTTAGAGCCATGTGGTTTGTGTGTGTGTGGATCGAACAGTGTTTTTTGTTTGCAGGTTAAGGGTTTGAGAGTGTTTTGAGAGAGAAGGAAGGAATTTTTCTTTTTGAAAGGATAAGTGTTGGAAAAGGTGTTTATGAGAAGTTTATAACTGCCCTAGGTCAAACTTCTGAAGTGGAAAATGTCTGATTTACCCTTAATGACAAAACTGCTGATGAAGAACAACTATCATCAGTAGTTCCCATTTTCTCTTCAGTAGTTTGTTAACAACTGATGAGAAAGTTTTATAAACACTTATAACTTCTGAAGATTATTTTATCAGAAGTTAATCATTTTTCAGAAAATATACCCATACTGATGTTTTGTTCATCAGTAGTTTCTCTCCTTTTGTTTTTCAGAGGTTTTGGACTAAAAACAGATGTAAGTGAAAAATAAAATATGTGCAGAAAAGTAAAAGAAACACTTACAAATTTAGCATCCCAAGCATGGATACTAACTTCTGAAATGTTGATGTGTCAAGGGGTTTAGTGAATATGTCAGCTATTTGATTAGCTGTTGTGTAACACCCCAACCGATGGCGGAAACATCGGGATGTCACGTATTGACGATTGTTCAGTAGCTCATGGTAAATAATAAATTTCATTAATGGATTACATAAATTACATACAATTGTTCTAAAAGAATTTGTACATCAAAATGAAAAATACTAGATACACATCTTCAAGCATTAACTCTAATCTTCAAGCAAGCTATATCCTGAAACATGTTAAGTTTGAAAATATTTTGGGTCAACAAAAGTTGGTGAGAATTACATAGGTTTGAATGTTGAATAAAATTTGTACAATTCGAGTGTCATGGCAAGTCTAGTCCATATGTGAAAACAATACTACCCGGTAAATCGTGTGCATAATCAAACCTTGTGACTAGAATATTGTGGTCCATCCCATACGCATATGGTTCACTCGTTTTTGTTGCGATAACAATCACCCACGCTACCTATGTAGGAGGTAACGTATCCGGGTGGGGTTGTCAGTCCAATAGATCTATTATTGTGTATTGTTGGCTTGTACGGAGTTAATGATTATGCTTGAATAATTGTGCTTACCATAGTAATGTTTAAGACATAATGCAAAATAGAATAACACATAGACACTTATGTTGAATTGTAAATTGATGTTGTAACAAGTTTCACCCCAAAATAGTGAAATGGAAAAGGGGCTATGTAAACTCACCTTAGGTGCTTAATGAGTTCGTGAGTTTTCTTGAGCGTGCAAACACTTAGTAATAATGCCTTGGAAAACTCGGAACTAGCTAGAGAAGATAATGATGGATGAAAACTTTAGTATGTGGGAGATGGGATAATAATGTTTTTTTTTATTGAATGTTATAAAGAGTTGAATGGTAGGATATTGTATTTATAGTGTAGAAATTGTAGTTGTAATTAGGGACTACTTTGACTAGGCTAGAATTTAGGAACAACTTTGACTTGACTAGAAGACCATATTTACTAACACTTTGACTTGACTAGGAGACCATATTTACTAACACTTTGACTTGACTTGACTATGAGACTAACGTTTGACTTTTCAGGTTTGACTAAGGACCTTGAAAGGGTTTAAGTTTAATTGGTTTTAATTAACATCACAAAACACCAAATGGTGTAGTGGTTTGTGTGGTGTGGTTAAGGTTTAGCCCGCCAGGGACTCGGGTTCGAATCCTGGCTCAGGCAAACATTTTTTTTAACGTTTTTAATTCAGAATTTTTAATAAAATCCAATTTAATATTGATTATAAGTCATTATTTAAACAAAAAAATTAATCAAATGGATGGGAAAGATAATGTAAACATGAATCGGATGAATAAACAAGGGAGTTCTATATATAAAAAAAAATTGTGTGATGTTACATGTTGTCACATGCTTCACTTCAATCTTGCCTTTTTCATAGCAATCCCTTATGAAATGATACCTGATTTCAATGTGTTTAGTCTTTGAGAACTGAACAGGATTTTGAATGATGCTAATGGTAAATTTACTGTCTACAAGCAATGGTGTCTTGGTCTTTTTGATTCCATAATCAAGAAGTTGATATTGGAGCCATTGTATCTGTGATGTACAACTTGTAGCTGCAATGTATTCAGCTTCAGCAGTTCAAGTTGCAACAGATGTTTGCTTCATTGATTGCCAGGACACGAGACAGTTTCCCAAGAATTGACAACCACCAGATGTTGTTTTCTTGACATTTTGCACCCTGCATAGTCACTATCTGAAAAAGCTGATAACTTGGTATTGCTAGAAGCAGGATACCAAATTCCAAGTGTAGGAGTTCCTTTCAGATATTTGAAGATTCTTTTGACTACAATTAGGACTGATTCCCTAGGATCTGATTTATATCTAGCACAGACACATGTTGAAAACATAATATCTGGTCTAGAAGCAGTTAGATATAAAAGGGAACCTATCATACATCTATACATGGTTTGATCAACCTGTTTTCCTTGATCATCTGGTTCAACTTGTGTGGTAGGTGTCATGGGAGTGGAACATGATTTACAGTCTTGTAAAGAAAATTTGTTCAGTAATTCTTTAACATATTTAGATTGATGTATAAAAGTTCCATTTGTTTGTTGTTTAATCTGCAGTCCTAAAAAGCACTGCAGTTCTCCCATTGTACTCATCTCAAATTTTGATTGCATGAGTTTCTTAAATTCATCACACAGTTCTGTGTTGTTGAACCAAATATGATATCATCAACATAAATTTAAACGAGTAAGACATGATTTCCAACATTTTTAATGAAAATAGTTTTTATCAATGGAGCCTCTTGTAAAGTTATTTTTGAGCAAAAAGTTGGAAAGTGTTTTCATACCAGGCTCTTGGAGCCTGTTTAGCCCATAAAGAGCTTTGTCAAGCTTGTACACCCACTCAGGATGAGAAGGATCCTCAAACCCAGGTGGCTGACAAACATACACTTCCTTTTTGATCTTTCCATACAAAAATGCACTTTAACATCCAATTGAAAAACTTTTATTTTGTTGGAAATGGCATAGGCCAGAAATAACCTGATGGCTTCAAGTCTTGCAACTGGAGCAAAGGTTTCATCATAATCAATTCCTTTTTCTTGAGAGTAACCTTGTACCACCAGTCTTGCCTTGTTCTTAATAATCATACCAGCCTCATCTTGTTTATTCCTGAAAACCCATCTTGTGCCAATTGGTAGCTTGTTTGGTGGTAAGGGACAGATTTCCCAAACCTGTTGTTTGTTGAATTGAAGCAACTCATCTTGCATAGCTTCCACCCAATTGTTGTCTTTGAGGGCTTCTTGGTACTTCTTAGGTTCCAACTGAGAAATGAATGCTGAGAAGAAGCAAAAGTTGGAAAGCTAGTTTCTTGTGAGAACACCTGATGAAATATCACCCATGATTTGTTCCATTGGATGATCATTGTGTTCAATCAGATTGTTATAAAACCACTGACAGGTGTAGGTGTGACACCCGGCAAATTCTGGTTAGCAACGTTGTCTAGATGAAAGTCTATCTTAGCGAGTCACGCGAATATTGTACTTAACTGGGCTAGTTAAGTCGGGTTATGGTTCGGGAACTAATCGGTTTAGTCTAGAGGGACATTGGATGTTGGTCTAGAGGTTCATTAAATGTCGGTCCTTAACCAAGTGTACAAACGGTGACGATTTGTAGGATCGTCAGGGCATACAGAACGTACGAGTCTCGAGTCCCGGGAATTGGTGAACGAGTGTAAATATGTGTATTTACTTGTGTTATGTGTTTACAATCATTATGTGACTTGTCGGTACGTGAATATGTATTAACATATGTTAAAACGGGGTTTAACGCGCAAAACACACGAAACTAACCCCTATAGGCGATTAGGAAGCCTAATCACCTATAGGGGAGGCGAGTAGGGAACATTATAGGCGAGTAGAGGGCTACTCGTGTGTACGTAGGGGCGATTAGGCCCAATCACATGAACATTCATGCGATTAGCAGCCCTAATCGCATGAAACTGCTGCAAATCGCTAGTAACGGCTGGACGACTAAAAACGACTATAAATACCATACTTAACCTCCTAAACTTCATTATACAAACCCTAGTCGTCCCATAACCCGCCCCAACACATAAACAACCTCTGGAAGGCGATTTTTGATCAAAACACAAGGTTTCAAGCTTGAATCATCATACTTTCATAATCCTAAGGTTTGATTTTCATCCATAACTCTTTATAAACGTTTTTAATCAATCCCTAATGGTCCAGACCTGTTCTTAAACGAAAAAGCTTTCTGAAAATCGTCAATAAGGGTTGTTAATCGGATTATAACTAATATACATGCGTTATGGGTGTGTATGATTAGAAAAGCTAGGATTTTTATGATTCATGATGATGATTTGATATGTTATTATGTTAGATCAGAATTGATATTGATAGTATGATGATAGAAATCTCAGTAATTGGATATTAGGGTTATGATTACGCGTGTTAGTATGATGTTGCATGCTATGTGAATGGTGTTTGGATTACTTGATTTCATGCAGGACTGATTATACGAGGTTAAACGAAGGATTTTGGGTTAAACATGTTTAGGATAGTGTTTGGGATGATATTGGGTGGTTACACACGTTCTGGATCTGATTTGGAGCGTTAAACGCGCGAAAAACCGGAACAGCAAGGTTACAGGCGAGTAGCATTCCTAATCGCCTATGTTATAGGCGAGTAGGGTGCTAATCGCCTATAACACAGGCGAGTAGAGGCCTACTCGTGTGACAGTAGGGGTGATTAGCCCTAATTGCTAGTAAGTTCATGTGATTAGCCCCAATTGCTAGTAAGTTCATGTGATTAGCCCCAATTGCTAGTAAGTTCAGGTGATTAGCTCCTAATCGCCTATAATAGAGGCGAGTAGGGTTTCTAATTGCTATTTGACCAACCTAAATGCTAGTTGACTTTTCCTAATCGCGTGTACTGCTGCTGTAAGTGTAAATTAGCATTCCGAGACCCGATTTAACATGTAGTAACATGCTAGGAACCCCGTAACATGTCTAATAACTTGGTAACATATATTTGGATGTAATTCGGTGATACGTGAACTATGTGCTATAACTTGTTGTGCGTTAACGTATGTTAAGTGTGAGTGCGTTATTGTATGTTGTGGAGCGTAAACATAACACGGGGAGTCTCGGGTCACCAATGGGATGTCGAGTCTTGTACTTTGGGTCAGTTAAACAGTCACGGTGTTTTCAAACGAACTTGGTTATGGTCTGGACATCTAGGGACTAATTAACCTGCGGGTTATTAGTCTAAGTACTTGTAACTGTCGTATGTTAGGTCGCCGCTTTACGGGACTAGCATAGCAGCTGAGTTTACTCGGGTTAAGGAGTAACGCAACTTAAGGTGAGTTTACGGCCCCTCTTTTAAACTGGTTTTATACTTTCGGGGGAGAAAACATGTGTTAAAACGATTATTTGGTAACTACTGTCATACTATGGGTTTCTATTGTGTACTACACGATCTTTGGAAGTCCCGGGGGAAACCATGAATGTGCGGGTTTGCACAACGGGGAAATGTGAATAGCGCTATTGGGAGTGACCAACCCCGCTCGTCGGCTTGGAGGGCCGGGCGAGTGCATATTGTCTCAAACAGGAACAACAGGAACATTTGGTACTTTTCGGGCACAACTTCTGGTATTCGAGTTAGTAATGGTTTTCCAATCGTGGTAGTAACAAAACGTACGCCTAGCTAGCGTATACTGGTTTTCGATTTATTATAATGGACAGGTGGACTTGGTACTTGGATACAAAACCTGTAAACTCACCAGCATTTTTGTGCTGACGTAAACTTTTACATGTTTTCTCAGGTCGCTAAGGTAGCACGAATTGAACTAGGGCGCACGCGTCTGCACGGCGTCTAGCTTAGAGTTGCATGATTTTACAACATTGAACATTGGTTTATTATTGAATAATTGTTTTGAATAAGCTTCCGCTGTAAACGGGGATTTTAACTATGTTTTTGAAATTGCATTTATGATTCATTTAGACTTGTTTATTGTGATCGTTGGTTTGGATCCTGGTTTGTCATGCGCCTCGCGGTAAATCGTTCTATCTTAGGTTGGGTTACTTGTTTTCTAGGCAGTGTAGTCTATTGGAGTAACTCGTGTGCTCTTGAGATTTGTCCAAGGCTCGGACATCTCCCTTTCGCACTCCAATAGAAACACTTGTCATAAACTACCGTAGTATTACGGTGTGTAGCTAAGAGTCTATGTTCGGTGATTTGAACTTTGAACTAGGAGAACACTTGGAGGACCATGTAGAGCGGTTTATCATTTTGGGTGCACACAAAATCATAAACCGAAATGCATGGAAGCCCTAGTGAGCTCTGGGTTGAGGGGATAGTCCTGGATTGGATCTAGCTTTGATCTTGTGAACATTAGTGGTTATCTTTAACTGCGAAACTAAATTTTCGTTCTTCTTTCTCTGCCAGAATCATGTCTAGAGTACGAGGAGGACGTGGAGGTGGTCGCAATGGTGGACGTGGTGGTGGTCGCGGTGGTGCTGGTGGTCGTGGTGGAGGTATTAACTTATCGCAGGCTGATCTGAACAACTTGCTCCAAGCTGCCTTTCAGTTAGGGCACAACGGTGGTGGTAAGTTGATTTATCCATTTTCTTTGCCTCATTGGTGAACCTTGTTTACGTTATTCGTGGTTTCTCATACGTTTCATTTCAGGTGGTCCTGTTGACCCACCCCCACCCATGTGCACCTACAAGATGTTCCGGGACTGTAAGCCCCAAGAATTCTCTGGCACTGAGGGTGCGGTGAGCTTGCTTAGGTGATTGGAGAAAGTGGAGTCAGTATCCTGATGTGTAACTGTCTCCCAGAAGATCGGTAAAGTATGCTGCTGCGTTATTTCAGGATGTGGCATTGACTTGGTGGAATGGTATCACCCAGAATATGGGTATTGGGGAGGCATATGCTATGCCATGGGAGAATTTTGTGCAGTTGCTGAAGCGTGAGTATTGTCCGAGGGAAGAGGTACAGAAGCTGGAGCATGAGGTGTGGAACCTCAAGATGACTGGGTCGGAAATTGAGAAGTATACTGTGAGGCGGAATGAGTTGGCAGTGCTGTGTCCCGATCTGCATGTGCCAGAATACCGTAGGATTGAACACTATGTCTCGGGGTTAGTACCGGAAATTGCAGGTTAGTGGCTGCGGGAAATCATCCTACGTATGCAGAGGTAGTCCGATCGGCTCATAGGATGACCAACTTAAAGGTAATGAGGGTATTTTGCCAGCGAAGGGTTCGACTGTTAAGGCCCCAGAGAACAACAAGCGCAAGTGGGAAAATGACGGGAAGGGAGCTGGGTCAGCACAGCAGAATAAAGAAGTTCGACAATGGGGTTCTTCTTCTTCGGGTAACAAGCAGGGTGGTTATGCGGGAAAACTGCCCAAAATGCAACAAGTGTGGACGCCATCATCAAGGGAACTGCGACAGTAAACCGTTGTCACCGCTGCCAGCGAATTGGGCATTATGCTAAAGATTGTCGGGTTACACTTCCATCGACTCATGCTCCAACTAACAGCTCAGCTCCGACTACTCAAGGGACTACAGGAAGACAAGGGTGCTACAACTGTGGTGACACTGGGCATTACAAGAAGGATTGCCCAAAATTGAAGCAGGGTGGAAACAACGGTAATGGAAACAACGGGGCGGCGGCAGAAATGCACGTGCCTTCGTCATTGGAGCCGCTGAGGCTAGACAGGACCCTGACACAGTCACCGGTACGTTTCTTCTCAATAATCGTTCTGTTAGCGTATTATTTGATTCTGGTGCCGACAAGATTTTGTATCCATGGATGTTAGTCGACTGCTAGATGTAGTACCCGTACCATTAGAGACCAAGTATATTATTGAGTTGGCTGACGGTAAAACGATTGAAGCTACTAGTGTCCTTCGGGAGTGTCAATTAGAGTTGTCGGGTTTATCGTTCCCCATCGACCTTATGCCGGTACCATTGGGTAGTTTTGACGTTGTGGTAGGAATGGATTGGTTATCTTTGTATCGCGCGGAGATTGTCTGTTACGATAAGGTTATTCGGATTCCTCTCCCTGATGGAGAATTCCTTTCTGTGTACGGTATCAAGGGTGGTGTTTCGCTAAACATCATCTCTAGCATGAAAGCCCTTAAGTGTCTTCGAAAGGGTTATCCAGCCGTTTTGGCGCTTTTATCTGTTTCCTCTAGTGATGAGAAGAAGATCGACGATATTCCGGTGGTACGCGAGTTTCCTGATGTTTTTCCCGATGATTTATCTGGTCTTCCTCCTCATCGTCAAGTCGAGTTCGGTATTGATCTTGTACCAGGGGCTGCTCCTATTGCTCGGGCCCCCTACCGTCTTGCACCTCCCGAGATGCAGGAATTGTCTAGTCAGTTACAGGAACTCTTGGACAAGGGTTTCATCCGGCCAAGTTCTTCCCCTTGGGGAGCCCCGATTTTATTTGTTAAGAAGAAGGATGGAAGTTTCCGATTATGTGTAGACTACAGAGAACTGAACAAATTGACCGTCAAGAACCGTTACCCTCTTCCACGTATTGATGATCTATTCGACCAGCTTCAGGGTTCTAGTTATTATTCCAAGATCGACTTGAGGTCCGGTTATCACCAGCAGGGAGGCTGACGTGCAAGACTGACTTGCTTTCGAACACGTTATGGCCATTTCGAATTCTTGGTCATGCCTTGTCGGTCTCACGAACGCACCGGCGGTTTTCATGGACTTGATGAACCGCGTCTGTAAACCATATCTGGACAAGTTCGTCATTGTGTTTATTGATGACATTCTGATCTACTCTAAGAACAAGACCGAACATGAGGAACACTTGCGTTTGGTTTTGGAACTCTTGCGACGGGAACAACTTTACGCCAAGTTCTCAAAGTGTGACTTTTGGTTACGCGAAGTTCAATTCCTAGGACATGTGGTTAATGAACTAGGGATTCATGTCGATCCAGCTAAGATCGAAGCGATCAAGGACTGGGGAGCACCTAAGACGCCAACTGAGGTGCGGCAATTCCTAGGCCTTGCGGGCTACTATCGTCGTTTCATTCAGGGGTTCTCGAAGATTGCTCAACCCCTCACCACTCTCACTCAGAAGGATAGGAAATTCGACTGGGGTGAACCACAAGAGTCAGCGTTTGAAGAACTGAAGTCTAAACTGTGTTCTGCTCCTATTTTGTCTTTACCTGAGGCCCTGATGATTTTGTTGTTTACTGTGATGCTTCTATTCATGGTCTCGGTTGCGTGTTGATGCAACGCGAGAAAGTGATTGCGTATGCTTCTCGTCAACTCAAGGTGCACGAGAAGAACTACACCACCCATGATTTGGAGTTGGGTGCCGTGGTATTCGCGTTGAAAATTTGGAGACATTACTTGTACGGTACCAAATGCACCATCTACACCGATCACAAGAGTCTCCAACATATTTTCGACCAACAACATTTGAACATACGGCAGCGTCGTTGGATCGAACTTCTGAACGACTATGATTGTGCTATTAAGTACCATCCTGGCAAGGCGAATGTTGTAGCAGACGCCTTGAGCAGGAAGGAATCTACTAAACCTCGTCGCGTTCGGGCGTTGCAGCTCACTATTCATTCATCACTACCTGATCAACTCCGTTCTGCCCAGTTAGAAGCTTTGAAGGAGGAAAACCTTAAAGCTGAAACTATGCACGGTGCCGACAAGCACCTCGAGCGAAGGCCTGATGGCCTGCACTACTTCGCAGAACGTATATGGGTTCCTTTATTCGGGGACTACGGGAGCTTGTCCTTGATGAGGCTCATAAGTCCCGGTATTCTATTCATCCTGGTTCGGATAAGATGTACCAAGATCTGAAGGTGCTTTACTGGTGGCCAAACATGAGGTCGGACATAGCCTCATACGTGAGCAAATGCTTGACCTGTGCTAAGGTCAAGGTGGAATACCAGAAACCGTCGGGTCTCTTGCAACAACCTGAAATTCCGGAATGGAAATGGGAACGGATTACTATGGATTTTGTCACACAACTTCCTAAATCACCAAGCGGGAATGACAAGATATGGGTGATTGTCGATCGGTTGACGAAATCAGCTCATTTTCTTGCCATTAAGGAGACCGACACCATGGATCGTTTGGCTCGTCTTTACTTGAAAGAAGTTGTTTCTAAGCACGGGTACCAGTTTCTATTATCTCGGATCGTGACTCCCATTTTACTTCTCACTTCTGGAAGTCTTTGCACAAGGCTTTGGGTACCCAACTAGACATGAGCACGGCTTATCATCCACAGACTGACGGTCAGAGTGAGCGCACGATTCAAACTTTAGAAGACATGCTGCGGGCATGTGTGATCGATTTTGGCAAGGGTTGGGAAGCTCATCTACCGTTAGTAGAATTCTCGTACAATAACAGTTATCACACGAGCATCAAGGGGCTCCGTTCGAAGCACTGTACGGACGGAAATGCCGTTCTCCTCTTTGTTGGGCTGAAGTGGGTGAGAGTCAACTCACTGGGCCTGAACTAGTGTACGAAACTTCGGAAAAGATCGTACAGATTCGTAATCGGTTGGCAGCGGCACGGGACCGGCAAAAGAGTTATGCTGATCAGCGTCGCAAACCACTGGAATTCCAAGTCAATGACAAGGTACTTCTAAAAGTCTCACCGTGGAAGGGCGTCATATGCTTTGGGAAGCGTGGCAAACTCAATCCGCGGTGTTGTCGGCCCATTTACGATCCTGGAACGGATTGGGCCGGTGGCATATCGTCTTGATTTACCGACAGAGCTCGGTAACGTACATAACGTCTTTCACGTGTCAAACTTGAAGAAGTGTCTGGCTGACGAGTCTCTCATCGTTCCACTAGAAGAGATCAAGGTTGATGATCGTCTTCGGATTGTGGAAGAACCTGTGGAGATCCTTGATTACAAGATTCGTAGCCTACGTCACAACAAGATTCGTATCGTTAAGGTTCGATGGAACTCAAACCGGGGACCGGAGTATACGTGGGAACGGGAGGATCAAATGAAGTCTAAGTATCCTCATCTTTTTCCTAAGGAAGCGTTCGAGTCGAGACATGTCTCTTCTGCAGCTGAATGAATCTCGGGGCGAGATTCCTTTTAACGTGGGGATGATGTGACAACTCGGGTAAATCTCTCTTTTGGTTTCTATCTTTTGTTTGTTTCCTTCGTTATTTCTTTTGTTCTTTTGGTACTTGTGCAATTTTCGGGACGAAAATTCTTTTAACGTGGGGATGATGTGACACCCGGCAAATTCTGGTTAACAACGTTGTCTAGATGAAAGTCTATCTTAACGAGTCACGCGTATATTGTACTTAACTGGGTTAGTTAAGTCGGGTTATGGTTCGGGAACTATCGGTTTAGTCTAGAGGGACATTGGATGTTGGTCTAGAGGTTCATTAGATGTCGGTCCTTAACCAAGTGTACAAACGGTGACGATTTGTAGGATCGTCAGGGCATACGGAACGTACGAGTCTCGAGTCCCGGGAATTGGTGAACGAGTGTAAATATGTGTATTTACTTGTGTTATGTGTTTACAATCATTATGTGACTTGTCGGTACGTGAATATGTATTAACATATGTTAAAACGGGGTTTAACGCGCAAAACACACGAAACTAACCCCTATAGGCGATTAGGAAGCCTAATCACCTATAGGGGAGGCGAGTAGGGAACATTATAGGCAAGTAAGGGCTACTCGTGTGTATGTAGGGGCGATTAGGCCCAATCACATGAACATTCATGCGATTAGCAGCCCTAATCGCATGAAACTGCTGCACAATCGCTAGTAACGGGCTGGACGACTAAAAACGACTATAAATACCATACTTAACCTCCTAAACTTCATTATACAAACCCTAGTCGTCCCATAACCCGCCCCAACACATAAACAACCTCTGGAAGGCGATTTTTGATCAAAACACAAGGTTTCAAGCTTGAATCATCATACTTTCATAATCCTAAGGTTTGATTTTCATCCATAACTCTTTATAAACGTTTTTAATCAATCCCTAATGGTCCAGACCTGTTCTTAAACGAAAAAGCTTTCTGAAAATCGTCAATAAGGGTTGTTAATCGGATTATAACTAATATACATGCGTTATGGGTGTGTATGATTAGAAAGCTAGGATTTTTATGATTCATGATGATGATTTGATATGTTATTATGTTAGATCAGAATTGATATTGATAGTATGATGATAGAAATCTCAGTAATTGGATATTAGGGTTATGATTACGCGTGTTAGTATGATGTTGCATGCTATGTGAATGGTGTTTGGATTACTTGATTTCATGCAGGACTGATTATACGAGGTTAAACGAAGGATTTTGGGTTAAACATGTTTAGGATAGTGTTTGGGATGATATTGGGTGGTTACACACGTTCTGGATCTGATTTGGAGCGTTAAACGCGCGAAAAACCGGAACAGCAAGGTTACAGGCGAGTAGCATTCCTAATCGCCTATGTTATAGGCGAGTAGGGTGCTAATCGCCTATAACACAGGCGAGTAGAGGCCTACTCGTGTGACAGTAGGGGTGATTAGCCCTAATTGCTAGTAAGTTCATGTGATTAGCCCCAATTGCTAGTAAGTTCATGTGATTAGCCCCAATTGCTAGTAAGTTCAGGTGATTAGCTCCTAATCGCCTATAATAGAGGCGAGTAGGGTTTCTAATTGCTATTTGACCAACCTAAATGCTAGTTGACTTTTCCTAATCGCGTGTACTGCTGCTGTAAGTGTAAATTAGCATTCCGAGACCCGATTTAACATGTAGTAACATGCTAGGAACCCCGTAACATGTCTAATAACTTGGTAACATATATTTGGATGTAATTCGGTGATACGTGAACTATGTGCTATAACTTGTTGTGCGTTAACGTATGTTAAGTGTGAGTGCGTTATTGTATGTTTGTGGAGCGTAAACATAACACGGGAGTCTCGGGTCACCAATGGGATGTCGAGTCTTGTACTTTGGGTCAGTTAAACAGTCACGGTGTTTTCAAACGAACTTGGTTATGGTCTGGACATCTAGGGACTAATTAACCTGCGGGTTATTAGTCTAAGTACTTGTAACTGTCGTATGTTAGGTCGCCGCTTTACGGGACTAGCATAGCAGCTGAGTTTACTCGGGTTAAGGAGTAACGCAACTTAAGGTGAGTTTACGGCCCCTCTTTTAAACTGGTTTTATACTTTCGGGGGAGAAAACATGTGTTAAAACGATTATTTGGTAACTACTGTCATACTATGGGTTTCTATTGTGTACTACACGATCTTTGGAAGTCCCGGGGGAAACCATGAATGTGCGGGTTTGCACAACGGGGAAATGTGAATAGCGCTATTGGGAGTGACCAACCCCGCTCGTCGGCTTGGAGGGCCGGGCGAGTGCATATTGTCTCAAACAGGAACAACAGGAACATTTGGTACTTTTCGGGCACAACATCTGGTATTCGAGTTAGTAATGGTTTTCCAATCGTGGTAGTAACAAAACGTACGCCTAGCTAGCGTATACTGGTTTTCGATTTATTATAGTATGGACAGGTGGACTTGGTACTTGGATACAAAACCTGTAAACTCACCAGCATTTTTGTGCTGACGTAAACTTTTACATGTTTTCTCAGGTCGCTAAGGTAGCACGAATTGAACTAGGGCGCACGCGTCTGCACGGCGTCTAGCTAGAGTTGCATGATTTTACAAACATTGAACATTGGTTTATTATTGAATAATTGTTTTGAATAAGCTTCCGCTGTAAACGGGGATTTTAAACTATGTTTTGAAATTGCATTTATGTTCATTTAGACTTGTTTATTGTGATCGTTGGTTTGGATCCTGGTTTGTCATGCGCCTCGCGGTAAAACTCCGCAAGTGGATTTGAGGGTGTGACAGTAGGTGGCTCTTGTACTTCATCAAACAAACCACTGAGGTTTATAATGTCTGGCTCAGCTGTTTGAACATCTTCAGTAGTTGTAGGAGCTAAAACAGATGTTTGAGTTTGTACATTAGCAGTTATTGAATCAGAAGTTTGTGAAACTTCTGATGGTTTGAAAGTTGACTTAATGACTGTTTTAGGAGTCCATGGTGCTGGATCCTCATCATCAAACCTCTGATCACCATAATAAGTAGGTTTAGATGAAGTGACAGTCTTTTCAGGTCCGAAATGGAAGCTGTCAAGGTCAAAGAGTTCAGCAGGATGTGCTGGAATAAGAGTGTGCTTTGATTCTTTGAACTTGACATTCAATGTTTCTTCAACTATCTTGGTTCTTGAGTTAAAAACCTTGTAGGCTATTCTAGTGGAAGAATAACAAGAAAATAACCTGAATCAACTTTAGCAGCAAACTTTGAAATAGAGTCTTTATTGTTTAGAATGAAACATTGACATCCAAAAGCCCGAAAAAGGAGATAAGGGACTTCATGCCATGAAGAACTTCATAGGCAGTTTTGGAGTGTCTCTTGTTGACAAGGACTCTATTTTGAACATAACATGCAGTGTTAACTGCTTCAGCCCAGAAATACAATGGTAGGCCTGAATCAGCTAACATAGTTCTTGCTGCTTCAATTAATGTTCTGTTCTTCCTTTCTACCACACCATTTTGTTCAGGAGTTCTGGGAACATTGAATTGTTTAATAATCCCTTTAGACAAGCAGAATTCATCCAGAGTTTTGTTCCTGAACTCTGTCCCATTATCACTTCTAATGGCTTTGACAGATAGAGAATATTGTTTCTCTACTTGTAGAATGAAGAACTTGATGATTTCAGCTGCCTCATCCTTTGAAAATAAGAAGAATACCCATGTGAATCTTGAATAGTCATCAATGATGACCAAGAAGTACTTCTTCTTACCAAGGCTCATGATTTTTACTAGCCCAAATAAGTCCATATGGAGTAGTTGAAGACATGCAGTTGTTTTTGATTCTTCAATAGACTTATAGGAGGACTTATGCTGCTTTCCCTTTAAACAGGATACACAGTGTTCTTGACACTGGTATACTTCCAAGGTAGACCTCTGACCAAGCCCATTTTTGTGACTTTATTTATGGTTTTAAAGTTCACATGGCCAAGTCTCCTGTGCCAGAGATCAGTCTCTGAATTTGATGCCTTTGAGAAGATACAGGCAGTGTTGTTCAGTACTTTGTCCTTTTCAATGTCCAATGCATAGACATTGCCACATCTTTTGGCTATCAACAAAGTATGATCTTCAATGATCTTCTCTATCAACTTCTGGCCTTCTGGTGATATGATCTTGCATGTTGTCTTTGTGAAAAAGGAAAGAATATCCTTTATCACACATTTGTGACACACTCAGCAAATTTTTTATCAGGTATCTGCATCCTGTCATGTGCATTGAGCCCCCAATGTCAACATACCAAATGCTATTTAAGCCTCTGGAGACCCTCTGCACAAAGTAGCAAAATAGTTAGATTTGGGAACCCAAGCCAGTTTGGCTTTGGGTTTGCTCTTGAGAAAATTAACAGTTTATTCTTGACCAGGTTGAGGAATCCATGCCTTTTTGGCAATGGATTTTTTCACTAAGAGCAATGGTGGTATCCTTTTGAGGACCACCATCACCTTGGTCATCAGTAGTTGTACCATATACATGAGATCTTTAATCTCAGCAGTTTGTGAAACTGCTGATGATGTAGGTCTAACTACTGAAAGAGAATTTTGAGAAAAAGACTGTTGCTGAGATTTCATCTTTTTCTGAGAAAAGGTGTTGACTGGTTGTTGTTTCTTGGGAGAAAAGGTTTCTTCAAAATCATTTTTGAGTTGTTTTCCCACAACCAGTTGTGAAATTTTCTTATTATACTGAATTCCTTTTCTGTATCTACAAAATTCTGTCTTGTGGTTAAACAAACCACAAATTTCACATTGTATTGCCTTTTCTTTTTCATTTGAAGGCAAATTTCTGACTATTTTGATTTGCTTTAGGTCATCAGTAGTTTTCAGGTTCTCAAGTCCTGATGTAGATGAAACTACTGATGACTTAAAGTCAGATTTTATCAGTAGTTCTGAAGAACTTTCTTTGTGAGTTTTTAGAAAGTTTTCATGAAAAGATGTGCATTTTTTTCTCTTCAGAAGTTTCATTTGAAACAATTTTTCTCCCATCTTCAGTAGTTTTGGGGGAAAAATCAGTTGGTGTTTCAGTATGATTGTACCCTATGCCAAACCTAACATTTGATGCACTTTGTTTGTTAAGCAGCAGTTGGTACCCTTTACAAGATTCTACCCATTTTTCATAAACAACCTTGGTGTCAGCAAGCTCTCTTCTGACATTTCCTAGGTATTCTATCATGATTTTAAGTTGTGCTTGGGTTTCAATAGCATTATTAATCAATTTAGAATTTTCTTTTGCCTTTGCAGCAAGCTTTCTTTCTAAATCACATTTCATCTGAGTAAATTTTCTCACAGAGTCATTTGCTTTGCCTTGTAAATGCACATTGGTCTCTATTATGAGAGCAAAAGATTCTTTACATGAAGTTGAACAAAGTTTTGTTAAAGATTCTTTTGATACCTGAGACTAGCAGATTTTGAGGTGCAGCCCTCAAATGCCATTAAGGCAAAATTCTTTCTGCCATTGTCAGGTTCTCCCCAGTTGATGTCAAACATTTTGTTCTCTGCATCAGGATTGCACTCAATAGTGTCAAAAGGAAGACTGCTCCAGTCAACATACCCTGAAGTGAACAAACTTGTTGTGAGGGTTGCTGAGTCTGTGGAGGTTGTTGAGCAGCTGTAATGAAAGGGATTGATTGTTGGCTTTGCATCTGTTGAGCAGGCATCTGTACATATTGTACTTGTGGCACATATTGGATTTGTGGAGCTTGTACCTATACAAAATGTGCGCTTCCCTGTGTTCCATTATTCCTATTATAACTAGGGTTAAACTGATTTCCAGACTGAGATTGGTCAAAACCAATTTTTGTAGAAATGTAGAGTCCTGGAAATTTCCTTCTTGACCTTTTATAAAATTTGTTTGTTTTTATACTCAACATGGCCAGTTGATGTAAGATGTCCATTTCTTCTAAGTCATCACTGTTGAAATTTTTTAAATCATCCATGATAAAACACATATTATCAACAATTTGACTATATTCATCATTGTCATAACCTGGGAATGATCTTTCTGATGAGATCCCAACAGTTATCTCAATGTGGTCAAAAGATCCAAAACTATTTGAACAAATAGGTGAATCTTGTCCCAATAGTGTTGTACTACCTGGTAGATAGTCATCAGCAGTTTTACCAGAACTTTGCAATTTCTTCTTTTGATCGATTTCTCTTTCAAAAGTTAGCAATCTCTCATGTAATTTTGTAAGAGTGAGGGAGCTAAAGTCTGGTGAAGATCTGAGGACTATAGAATATGTTTCCCATTTTTTCAGGTACAGGCCTTAAAAATCTATGAAGCATAGATACAGTTGTATAGGTCTGACCATTTAATTTTAGCTCAGATATTAATGAGGAGAGTCTTTCAAATTGTTGAATTAAAGTTTCCCCATTTATGTGAGCAAATGTTTCATATTGTTGAGCCAGGATTTCTCTAGTGTTGGAAATCACCTCTTCAGTTCCTTCAAACTATTCTTTTAGGCAGTCCCAAAGCTCTTTGGCACTATCACAATGTAATAGTCCAAAGTAGATTTCATTTGGGAGTGCCATTGCCAACATAGAGAAAGCTTTAGCATCATGCTCAAGTTTTAGGAAATCATCTTCTGTATAGTCCTTTGGGTCTTTTGGTATTTCTACTTTAGTTTCAAGATTAATGTTTAATGGTTTGTGAGGACCATATATCATAGATTTCCAGCAACCGTTGTTGGTCTGAGATAATGTATGTGCTATTCTCCTTTGCCAGATATTGTATTCATTTCTGACTAGCATAGCAGGTTTATTGGAAGAACCAGTATTATGTGGATCCATTTGAAAGAGTATTGATTTGTCAAATATCTCTTAAAGTGATGGATGTTGAAAAAAGTGAACTTTTAATCCTTTATTGAATATCAATAAGAGCATGTGTCTGATTCTCAATGTGTTAGATTGATATGTGATCAGATAAACCAGTGCTCTGATACCAATTGTTGGATCAGTATTGCTCTTGATGTTTTGCTTGCTAGTGAACACTTATGTGTTTAGCAAGTTCAATCAGATTTGCACAGCGAAATAAGTAAGTAAAGTTACACTATCAACAGGAGTTATTACTCCCCCTGGATGTTTGAAAACCAAAGACAAGTTTAATGAGAATCTAAGTATTGAATGTGAATGATAATAAATACTCAAACAGATTCTCAGTAAATGAAATGGAAATAACAATAATGAGCTTTGAAGGATTTCAGTTTCAATTAAAATAAATGTCTAAAACAGAGGGATGGACCCATCTATTTATAGACATACAAATACATGAACCTTGATCAAAAAGCAAGTCTACAACAAGTTGCATTCTTGGAACTTGTACAAAAAGATAAAGTAATAATAAACAATTAAACTACTGAAACATAGGGCAGTGGAAAGGTTCTATTACAAGTGTTGATGAATGACAAACTACTGATGAGTAGTTTGTCTTCAGTAGTTCTTTAGTGGACTTGTCTGGTTTGACTTCAGAACTTCTGATCCATCTTCTTCAGTACTTGTTGAATCCTTCTTTAGTACTTTAGTCTTCTTTCTTCTGTAGTTCTATACTTAGAATAATTTGCAGAAGTATGAATTAGACTACGGTTTGCAAAAGTGGTTTCCTCAATCCTTTTTGTCCTAACATAGTCACATTCCGTGCACTTACAAACTCCCCCTTGACTATTGCTTGGATTGTAGTCATTCTTGATCAAGCGCCTTGTTCAATAATTTTATTCGGAGAGCTTTCTTTTGCAGTTTGCTCATCTCCGGTTCTAATTGTCATTTCGTTGAACTTTTTTTCACTTCACTAACCTTCACATATTTTCCCAGCTTCTTATCAAATTCACACCCCGCATTTACATCCCATGCAAAACAGAAACACACAACCCTGTGATATTTCATCGCTTGCTCCATGTATTTCTCTTCACAGTAAATCGGATTGTAATACAACATAATGATGTCTTCATATGAGTAATTGATGAGCCACATTGGATCAAAGATGTGTATCTTCTTGAATTCTTCGTTAACGCCTTTATTCTTCAACAAGATAACCGCTTCAGCTGTTCTCCAATCATAATACCAGATCACAAACTCTTTGCTAAAATGTTGTTGAATTGGCATCAAAGGAATCCGTTTCAGCACAACAGGAGGTTTATATTCCAAAGTCACCTTGTTCAATCCAGTAACAGGATCAACCTCTTTGTGAACTTTCCTTTTCGGATATTGAGGCTTGAACAAGTTCCACTTAGTTCTACTCTCCCAAGATATCTTATCAGCAAAATAACCAACAACATCATTATTTACAGAAGCACTGCTCATTGTGTGTATATAGATATCCCTTACAGCCTAGTACAACAAGGTTTTAATGTCATGGAACATGTGAAAGTACAGAATTCCCTTTTCCCACTTCACACCTATGCAACATAACTGTCTAAGGTATTTCCATCCCCAAGCTCTACCTTTGAACAATTCGTTATGATACTTGTAGAAGCCTCCTTGTACTTCTATCTTTGGTCTGTTAGCTTCTTTTTCTTTCAATTTCTTCAACAAATCTTTCAAATCATCTGATTGCTGAAAGTTTGGTTTCTGATTAGCATCCTTCTCAAACACTTCATCCAAAATCTTCTTGCCCTTTTTCTTAGCAAGCTTCTCTGCTTCATCAAGTGTTTCTTCATTCATCTCAGGTATCACACCTTTCTCTTTTTCTCTGAAATACTCCGGATATTCTTCACTAGTAATACCCTCAATATCAACATCTTCAAAAACTGGAGTATCTTTATCATCTGAGTGATCACCTGCATCTTTCTCTGGAATATTAGGAATCTCTTTATCATTCATAATTTCTTCTAGAGACTTCCCTATCTGCTTTGCCAATCCTTTCAAAATCTCTATAGAAACCGCAGCAGATACTTCCCCATATTCTAAATCAGGATCATTATATTCCAATTCATATCTCATATCTTCTGATTCAAAGATTTCAGGAAATCTTCCAGTTAACTCAATCGTCCACACATTCTTCTGTAACATCTGACGATATAAGTTTTTATCTTCATCTGACAAAGATCTAATCTTTTCTGTCCAAAAGATGCTATCATCATCATCATCAACATTCTCACCAGGTGTCTTTTTAGAACTAGACTCACCTGTGTCTCCCTTATCAGTATCTCTATTTTCATATCTATACTTATCAGTATCTTGATCATCATCATCAGAACTATCATCTTCATCATCTTTATCATCTTTCTTTCCATCACTCTTACCTCCTGCATCATCATCATCATCATCATCATCTGATGTATCACTAAACTCGTCATCATCATCTTCCTCATCATCAGAAGGCTCATAATCCACCTGCTCTTCTTCTTCATCCTCTTCCTCTTCATTTCTTTTCAACTGTGGGGCTTTAGAGTATAAATCGTCAATCATCTTCCTCGGACTTTTTTTGTCTGACTTGATCTGTTTGTTTTCAATCTGAAGCAGCTTGATTTTCTTTGTATTTCTTTTACCACGTGTAATCAACATATGATTCTTTGACTCAAGCTGTTTAACTTTTGCTTCAATCTCTTCTTGATTAGCTTTGGAGGATAAAACAATCTAAAACATTGTTTTCTAATCTTCTCTCATTTGTTTAATCTCAACCTGTTGTTGATTAAATGCCTTCATAACATTTTCAATCTGGCGATTAACAGATTCCATTATTTCACTTGAAACTATAACCTGTGGTGAAGATGATTCAACAGTTGGTGTAGCAGCAGATTTAGCAGTTTTCTTCTGCACTTGTTCTAACACAGTCTTCAACAAACTAGAAAAGTTTTCAAGAGTTGGAGCTGGATTCACTGTAACTTCCTCGTGGACAACTTTCTTCTTTTTCACAACTGGGGATGCAATGGGTGTTGTATCTTTAGAACTTCCGATTACTGGTACTTTCTTTCCAACAACTAACAAATCAATCTCTCTGTCTCTCCTTTTCTTAGGATTATCTTTCTTAGCCATAGTCTTGCTTCTGGCTTTCTTAATCTTCTCACCAGCTACAAGAGATCCAACAAAATCAAGATTGTCACATGTCAACTCTAAATCTTGATCATCCAGTTCTTTATTCCCCTTGTTTTCTTCTTCAATGGCTTTGTTCAAACTTTTAATCTCACCAACCACAGTGGCCTTGGGTTTAGTGATCTTGATAGTTTCATTACCTGAATCCCATTCAGCTTCATCTTGAGTCTCTTCTGAATCAGCAGACTCTTTGTCAACTAATAACGTCTTAGCTTTTCCTTTGCCTTTCACTGATTTCTGTTTCTTTGGTTCAACCTCATCAACCTTCTTTTTACCTTTACCAGGCTTAGCACCTTTGTTTATAACTTGACGCTTTCGCTTAGCATCTTTGTCAACTAGAGATAAAGGGCTATCAGAGTCAGAATCACTCTTCTCATTCCTTGCTTTGTTTTGACCCGAATCCTTGCAAGCAACATCTCTAAGTGTCCAAACAGATTCTTATAAGGTGGCTTCAAATTATCAAGAACACCCTTATAAGCTCTCATTCTACTCAAAGTAGTTATACACATGTGAGTTTGGTACACAACCTGCACCGGATCCTTTTTAAGTTAGGATACTTGTTGTCAAACACCATCTAAAGAAATCTTGTATACAATAGAAACCTATCAACCTTCAAACCCTTCAAAACTTCCATCATGTGTTCAAATATCATCCCGGACACATTAAATGGCTTGTTCAAAATCAGAGCAATAACCATCAAACATAAACTTTTTCTCAGCACATCGTATCCACCTCTCACTGATCCAAACACATGTAGAATCACATATAGTAGATACTTTAAACTGTACTGACAATGTAACTTTCGCAACTGCTGATATTGTTATCCACATAAACTCACATGCAGACTGTTATGCAATGCTTTAGACTGACACTGCTATGTATAGTATAAACCAATTTACCTGTGGTTCCCACACACACGACATACTCCCGTATCAAGGAATTTTGCATAAATATCCATTGTAACGCGTGATTATGCTATTGTTATCTGTAGTTACAAGATATGAGGCACAGAGGTGTACAGGTCAGCAACTCAATGCTACAGAGTAACATGTGCACTGTACCAGGTTGAGGTCTTATATCAATCATGATTTGCATCAATGATTAGATACGATGCGTTAGATAATCTTTGATTATCATCACACATTTAAAGTTCCTCAATTCGGTAACTTTGGGTTTTGGCATTAAAGCTCTTTTATTAAGATACCCTGTCTGATCTAGGTCCATAATACCTTACGACAAAAGATCAGAGAGGCTATCCCCAGATAACTAATAACATAACGACCCGAAACCTCTGAATTTTGTACAAACCCTATCAAACGAAATTACGGTACCAAGACCATATGCCCATGAGGTGTTCATCCACATAGAGAAAAAAGTTTGATATGTATATGCCAGGCACTCAATAATAAGTCTACAAAGCCTATCAGCACATCACTCAAAATTAACATTTATCAAGCATTTTAACATTTTCAATTTTTTTTATTTTAGCATGCAATAGATCCTCACTGATGTACTATCATCTCCTCTTTTTCTCTAGGAAAAACCATTTTTGATTTTCTGATTTTTATGGATTTTGAAATTTTTTCAATGTTTTTGTTTTTCTAAAAATGCTCCCCCCTGAAATTAAAAACATATTTTTGGGTTTTTGAATTTTCTTAAAGCATAAACAAAATAAATTTGATAAACCGAGGTGACGATTAGTCTTGTTAAAAGCATAAAAACTCAAATCGTGATCTGTCAAAAGCTTTGGTAAAAAGATAAGCCCTCTGATAGTCAGTGTGGATTTTGACCATATCAATCAAACCTTTAGAATAGCAATCACGAATAAAGTGATACTTAATCCGGATGTGCTTAGATTTAGAATGATTAACATTGTCTTTAGTAAGTGCAATGGCGGCTTCATTATCGTAATGAAGTGGGGTTTTAAGAAATTGCAAACTATAGTCGCGCATTTGTTGTTGTATCCACAAAACCTGTGATGAATAACTCGGGGTTGCCATATATTCTGCTTCACATGTAGATAATGCCACTGCTGGTTGCTTCTTACACTGCCAGGTCACGAGCCTGCTCCCTAGAAATTGATATCCAGCCGTTGTGGATTTTGCGTCTTTGTCGCATCTGCCAAAATCTGTGTCACTAAAAGCAATGAAGTCAAAATTATCATCATTAGGGTACCATAGTCCATGCGAGGGACAACCCTTCAGATATCTCATGATTCGTTTGACAGCTTCCAGGTGACTCTGTTTCGGCTTCGATTGGAATATAGCATAGAGACACATTGCAAACATTATATCCGGACGAGATGCAGTTAGATAGATCAAAGATCCGACGATGGCTCTATATGTAAAGGGATCAATAAGCTCCCCCTTAGCATCAACTCCAATCCCGTAATTGGTTGGAATGGGAGTATCCATAGGCTTTGAATCATCCATCTGGAATCGGCTCAAGACTTCAGAAACATATTTCGTCTGGTGAATAAAAATGCCCATTGGCAATTGGTCCACCTGCAAGACCAAAAAGAATTGCATTTCTCCCATAGTGCTCATCTCGAACTTTTCCTGCATGACTTGTTCAAACTCTCTACATAAAAGTTCATTAGTTGAACCAAATATAATGTCATCAACGTAAATCTGAACAAGAAGCAAGTCACCCTCTGTTCGTTTTGTGAACAGGGTACAGTCTACTAAACCTCGTTTAAATGCCTTGGAAAGAAGATATGTGCTAAGCTCCTCATACCATTGTCTTGGAGCTTGGTGCAAACCGTACAAAGCTTTATTAAGCTTGTAGACCTTATCCCGGTTGATAGGATCCTCAAAACCTGGTGGTTGCCTAACATACACTTCTTCCTTGACCACACCATACAGAAAGGCACTCTTTACATCCATCCGATACCACTTGAACTTCTTGTAGGATGCATACGCAAGAAACATTCGGATTGCTTCAATGAACGCAACAGGTGCATAGACTTCATTATAATCAATTCCTTTTGTTTGACGAAAACCTTGTACGACCAATCATCGTTTTTTACACTTGAATACCCACTTGGTACCAATTTTCTTCCGCTCTGGTGGTAAATCTGTGAGCGTCTAGACTTCGAGTTTCTGAAACTGTAAAAGTTCTTGCTGAATTGCTTCAACCCATGAATCATCTTGTAAAACATCCTTGTACGTCCGCGGCTCAACCTGCGAAACATAACAAGCAAAAGACCAGTCATTTTGACAACCAGATTTCTGTATTTTAGCATACAGGGCTAGGGCTCCAATGTTGTCATGTGAAGATGCTCTTCTCAATTGACCTCTCGTCATAACACTGCTACCGGGATCACCAATAACTTGTTTGAGCGGGTGAATCTGATGAATCTGAGATTCAGGATGATCAGGAATAGGAATAACGGCTGGAACATTGAGATTCTCTACAGTCTCTAGATCATTACCCGTATTAGATGAAGATGCACCATCTAGATTTGGGTTCACCAGTGGTGTTACCGTAGCATTATCTAAAATAGCTTCACTGAAATCATCATCATTGTCTTCAGACTCAGATGAATCAAGAGTTGTAGAAGCTTCTTGGAAAACCTCTTCTTCATTAACAGGAACATTGGTATCATTAGAAGCTGCTGCTGGAGGAGTTACGGTTATCGGACGCACTAACGGTGAATTTACTACATTCTTACACTCGTAATATAGTCGTAAAACAGCTTCTTCAACCATGCTTTCTAAATTGAATGACTCGAATAGTTCCTTGTAGTCAAACATCCAATCGGGGCCACTTCCTTGGACATTCTGAGTGTAACGCTGAGTGTCAACATTCGCCCACTCTTCAACCTATTTGGTTCTTTTGTTGAATACACGTTTTAGTGGTGTCGCGTATCCCACAAAGTAACCTTCTTCAGCTTTAGGTCCAAACTTCTCATTAGGATTTAACATAGTGCATGGCGTCCCGAAAGGTTCTAGAAACTCCAAGTTCGGCTTTCGTCTGTTAAGCAGTTCATTAGAAGTTTTGCCAAACTTCTTCACCGTTAACACACGATTCAGAGTGTAACATGCTGCACGAATTGCTTCATTCCATAACATGACTGGAAGATTAGAATCTGCAAGCATGGTCTGTGCCGTTTCTATTAAAGTCCTGTTCTTTCTCTCTGCAACACCATTCTGCTGTGGAGTATATGGTGCATTGTACTCATGATGAATACCCTTTGAGTCACACAATGCATCCATTTGAGAATTCTTAAACTCCGTACCATTATCATTTCAAATTCTTTTGATCTTCAATCCATATATGTTCTCCAACCGTGTAAACAGAACGTTCAAATTATTAAACGTTTCACTCTTGTGTTGCATGCACATCACCCATGAAAATCTTGAAAAGTCATCGGTAACCACAAGATAGTAAAGTTCACCGTTGGTACTCTTACGTTTAACTGGTCCGAAAAGATCCATGTGTAAACGTTCAAGTGGAAGTTCGACATAATTTACTTTCTTGGGTTTGTGGGACTGTTTGTGCTGTTTCCCCTTTTTGCAACTTACACATTTATCATTGAGATGAAAATGCTTCACATTCACACCCTCAACAAGTCCATTCTTCACCAAATGATTCATTTTTCTTAGGTGAATATGCCCCATCCTCCTGTGCCACATGATAGATTCTTTTTCAGTAACCTTGGATAGAAAGCACGTGACTTGTCCCTGTTTCGTGGTTGCATTTCTCATGTCAAGAATGTAAAGATTATTCACTCTTAGAGCCTTCAACATGATCCATTCTTTTGGAATAACAAAACCGGGTTTCAGTATGTAGCAAGATTTGTCATCAAAGTGAACCGAAAACTTCTTATCACATATCTGACTCACACTCAGCAAATTATAATCAATTTGTTTCACATACGATATCCGTTCGAAACTCACAATCCCATTGCTAACACTCCCATCCATCGTTATATAACCTCCTTTGTTTCCCACAAATGCCACATAGCCTCCATTAATATTCTTGATATCAAAGAGTAGCGTTAAATCTCCGGTCATGTGCCCAGAAGCTCCACTGTCGACAATCCAAAGACTGCTAGTTGGGCCAGCTGGAGCCCCCTACACAAATCACAAACAAGATTAGTTTTTAACAGGGACCCAAGCCAGTTTGGTCTTGGGTCTTTGAATGTTAGCTTTCAAATATTCTTTTTCACATACTTTCAAGTTTGAATCAACCTTTTGCTGGTTGTTCACAACTTTCTCACTTTTCACTTCAACTTTTGCAGATGATGTAGAAGCACCTGGAGAACCCTTTGGTGTCCAAGTCTGTTTAGAACGTTTAAGGGGTTGTTTGGTAGCCTCTGAATGGCCATTAAGAGACTACATCTGAATGATTCATAGTCTATTAATTGTTAAGATGTAATCTTAAGTATGAATAGTTGTGAGGTAACATCTTAATGGTTGCCTCTTAACCATTCAGACTCAAGGTTACCTCTTAACCATTCAGAGGTTACGGACCATTAAGAGGTAGCCTCTGAATGGTGATTAAGAGGCTACCAAACAGCCCCTAAGAATCCTTATTTGAGGTTGTTTAACCTCTATAGGTTTCTTTGTATCGTTCATAAAAGAATCTTTCTTGGCTACCTTATCTGATTTAACAGATACAGGTCCAACCGATGATTTAACAATCGGTCATGGAAAAACTTTTGTTTATCATTAGTCGTGTTCACCATTGGTTTCTTCAGTTTTTTTTCCATGGCAATTCGGTTTCTGTTATCATAGACAAATGGACGATTTTCCCTCTTTTGATAAAAACGATTTTGGTTAAAAAAATTGTTGCCTTTAAGGGAAAAAATGTTGTTGTGAATAATAATGTCTATGATCTTCCACCGAATTCCTCACATTATGCTTTCTTTCAACTTCGTGCCTCTTATGTCTTACATATGGGAAGTGAGCAAGTAAATGCCCTCTCTCCCCACATTTAAAACATGCATGGTAGTTTTCAAACACATTCTTAGAGTTAGGTTTAGCGAAAGATTTAACCGGGTGTTGGTCATCAACACACTTACGCCTTAAACTCTCAGGAGTGGGCTCCTTTGAGTAAGTCGGTTCAGAAAATCCATTAACCTTCTCTTTTGGCTTTATAAACTCAGTGACATGAACCTTTGGTTGTGAAGAATCCTCACCATACAATCTCCGAATAAGTTCGGGAGGAATATCATTGGTCCTTTCGTGTTTAGGAAACCAAATGATACTCTCTTGCCAGATTTTCTCAATCTTAGAATAATCGGCAAATTGTATGGGATATTCTTCATCTGCGATTATCTTATCTAATCCTTCCATCCGATAGAAAACCTTCACTGGTTTGTCAACTGGTTCATTCTGTTCAACCTTTTTAATTGGCTGATTCATTTTGTTTGCAATTTTCTGGGGATGAGAAACCTAAGATAGTGAAATTATCTCATTTGTTCTTATGTGATTTTCCAATGGAATATCATCATTTTCTTAGGTTCCTCATCTTTAGTATCTAAATCATCAGTTACTGCAATGACTCCTTCATCATTCAATCCAAGTATCGGTCTCACATCGAAATTTGGATAACCAACACCGGAAGTGTTCGATTCATTTTCCGATGAGTAATCCGATTTCACTGAACTCTCAGGTGTTACTGAATTTAAATTGTGGTTTTCAAATAACACTGGAGCAGGAACTGCCTTGTAATTGGCATCATTGGATTGTGATGGTTCCTCAACAATGTGGTCCAAAACATAAGCCACGTGTATGTAACTTTCTAATTTCTTGTTGACTTTTTCAACAAAACACTTGATTTTAGCTATTTCAAGTTTTGTCTCTTCAATTTCATTGATGTAATTGTTAATGGAAATTTGTTTCAAAGATTGAGTTTTTGTCAATTCTAAAACATCCTTTTTGTAACCATCAAGTGTTTTGTTAAAATCATGCTCATTCTTACGATAAGATTGAATGACGATTTTAGCACTGTCAAGCTGATGCTTTGGTTGCTTCACTTAGTCAGTTAATCTATCACAACTTCCACAATACTTATTATCACTATTAGCAGAGTTAGGACTTACCGGTCTAGGTGGATCTGTCATGGCCATCAATGTGAAATGTGCTTCCTTCCCATCAAAGAACTTTGAGTAGTCAATCTTTGTGAAAGCATGATCAACCATGCACGATTTCTTTGTCATCAGAAAATCCGCTTCTGCTAGCAGCTGATCAATATCATCATCCAAGAGAATTAATGTTGGCTTCAGAATCAGATTCACTTTCTGAATCTGAATAGACAGGTTCTGGTTCATTAGAGACATTAGCAACAGAATCGATAATCGTCCCTGAAACCGTTTCACTAACTGGTTCATCAACCTTCTCTGCAACATGATCTGTAACCTTCTCAATAGTCTCTTCAACAATTTCTTCAATCACCACTTCAGAAACATTCTCAGTCACTTTCTCACAAACTTTCTTAGAAACAAATTCATCATCATCTATCACAGGTTCCTCTAAAACCATCTCTTGTGCAAAACAAGCTACATTCCCGCCGGTAACCTCTTCAACACCCAATTGCATATTTTGCATGCAATTCCAAAAAAAACCCTTGTCTTTTTGAATCACCAAAGCCTGGTTTTCTTTTTGAGGTTGGGTATTTGGTGTAGTAATTGGAACAATGGTTCTGGTTGGGTTAGTATTAGGTGTAGTTTGGTTTTGGTTAGTTGTAGGTGTTTATCTCGGTGTGGTATTTTGAGAGGTGTTTTGTCAGTTTTGGTAATTGTTTTGTTGTGGATAGGTGTTGTTGTTTTGGCTTTGATAAGTGACTTGGTTTTGTGACTGACGGTTCTGATAATTGGAATTAAATGGATTGCGGTTACCTTGTTGCATGGGTTAAGTACATTCTCGCTTGAAATGTCCTCGTGTTCCACAATTGAAACATGTTACCTTGGCTTTGTTGAAATCATAGGTAGTATTAGGTGAAGTGGCGAGATCAGTTCTCCCTGTCTTTTTTATGAACTCGGTCGCTCTCCTCTTCATGCTAGCAAATGCCCACTGAATATCGATCAACTCCATCTCTTCCTTGTCGATCTGAGCATAATCTTCATTGGTCAGATTATTGTTTCCAATCTGACTTGCCACAAGTCCATTATATGAAGCGGCCATTGCTGAGACTAAAGGAATGTGTTGTTGTGCCACTTCAACTGTCACATTATTCATGTAGGAGGTTTCCAACACGATTAGACTTTGGCTCGAAGATGCTTGAGTTATCATCTGAGGAGCATATGGTTGCTGTTAAGGCATAGATGAAGTATAGCAAGCCGCTGACATCTGTGGTGGTGTTGGTATGTAGGAAGTTGAGGTCATGAAGTTGGTGTATAAGATGGTGCTGGTGCAAGGTAATTGATTGGAATTCTTGGTGGTTTAGCAACAATTGAAATACAAGCAATGTGTGGTGCAGTAGTTCCACCTATTGATGAATTAGACATGGAAGCAGATGAAGTAGCATGGAACAACTCCGGGTTTTGTGGAAACTGGGATATGTTTGCTTTCCTCTTTTCTTCCATCTCTTTATTTTCCAACTTCTGTATGAAGTCATTGATGGACCAATATTGATACGCAACTTTCTCCTTCAATACCTCAACATGTTGACTCCAATACGGAGGCAACGAGTCAGCAAACTTATCCACCAAATCCTGCATAGAAATGTTAATCTCATAATTCGACAATTCAGAAAATAAATGACAGTATCTTGGAATGAGCTCCTTCAACGTCTCATTTCCCACATAGCTAAAATTCTCAAACTCATTCTTCAACACTTCAATACGAAGTCTTCTGGTCTTCTAATTACCATCATGTCTATTCTTCAAACAATCCCAAAGTTGTTTGGAAGTAGTAGATGATCCAAACTGATGCAATAAGTCTGTGGACAATGCTTGAGACAATTGAGATATAGCCTTCTTCTCAAGTGCAAACTTCTTCTTTTCATCAGCTTTTAAGTATTCAAGTGGAATTGGGATGTTCGTGTTCTCAACTATCGGAGTAACATATCCCTTTATAATCATTTGCCATGCTTTTCCTCCTTCTAATCCCAATTCTTCCAGATGAATCTTGAACTTCTTCTGCCAATTGTAGTACTCGGACATGTCCAACAACTTTGGAGGACGGTTACCACTACCCGATGATAAGTCATTGATGAGTGTAGTAATCGCACTAGTAGTCTGAGATTGTACCGCTGCTGCTGCAACTCCCCAAAGATCATTCACTTGTTGTTGTGGAGGTTGAGTAACAGGTGGTGGTGTTGAACTTGTCATAGCAATGTAGTTGATCGGCTGTGATGACTGTGTGTTTGTCTTCTGAGAAACGACTGCCCACGGATTCATCGGAACATGTTGTTGCTGTGTTGTAGCAAGTCTAGATGTAGAAGAATATCCCCAAATGTTACCCATAATGCTCGGAATGTAAACACTTAGAAAATTTTCAAAAACAGAATCTGGTTCGACCTCTGAAACAAAGACATGGGTTCGAATGAAGGAAATTTTCTAGTTCGACCCTCTAAACAGACTCGAATGAGAAACTGTATCACACTAGACTTGATTCGACCTAACACAAACTCTCCTTCGAACTCACATAATGGTCGAATCAAACAAACTTGGTCGAATGACAACACAACACACTCAAAAACTTTTGGTTCGACCTACACTCTCTCGGGTTCGACCAAAAATCACTGATTCGACCCAAAAAACTTATTCGTTCGACCTGACTCATTTGAAAAAACGGTTATTCTTCAAAAATCAGTTAATTTGATCCAATTTTTTCAAAAGTTGATGGATTTTGATGATCTTAATCAGGTTTTGCTTCGGATTTGATGGAGATCAACTTTAATGAATGAAAATTTTGATTTTATCAGTGAAATCTAGTCAAAATCAATCAATCTCCATTGTCATTCAAAGTTTATGCAAACAAAAAAAATTTAGGTGTTTTTGGAGAAAAATCTGTTCTAAAACTATCAAATTGCAATTGTATGATCGAGATATGCTCTGATACCACTTTGTAGAGGATCGGTTTTATAGAAAACGACTAGATGATCATACAAATGGAACAATCCAGGTGCGGAAACCCTAGACCGTATGCAATATGATAGAGAGATCAAATCTGAACACAATCAAATACCTTTTCAATAATCATTTCATTCATAAACATGTTTAATAATCTTGTTTTAGATAGTGTTTACAATGAAAAAGGTCAATAACAGAAAATATCATTCGAATGGGTACTTAGTCAACACAAAATCTACCAAAAACGCTATATTGTCAATCCAATAGCGATAGTCACATTCCGTGCACTTACAACATCTAAAATATCAGCATCTTCAATACTCGTTTTTCCATTGAGGCTTGTACCAGAATCCTTTAAAGCTTCATCGACGAAAGAGTCAGTAGTAATACAAAAAACATCCTTGAAAAAAATTTAAAAAAAAATACTAAACTATTAAAATGAAGAAAACAAACTCTATGGATAGCTTAAAGAACTTGCAAAAATGTATACTCACCTTTGACAACATTTGGAAAGCACCATCAGAAGGTTCATCAAGGTTAGCACACTTGTATTTACCATCATCCTGACTAACCTAAGAAGTGATCCAAAAAAAAAAACTAATAGTGAACTTCAAAATCTTTGTTTACCAAATTTAAGAACACAACCCAAAAGTAATTAAATACCTCTCCAACATTAACATTTTCATAATCACTGCACATAACCAACTCAGCAATTATTGCAGGATCATCACATATCTTCTAAATAGTGTACACGCGGTAGTCATTTTTAAGATTGTATTCTGAAACTTCAATCTTTAAAGCCAAAAGCTTATCTACCAACCGAAATAATTATTGGGGAAAGCCTTCACTATCCTCAAGCTTCAACTGTCTTTCCCTTATATCACTTGCAGATGAACCAACAATACTTGACACATCTCTATCAAACAACATAAAGGACGCACTACCACTCTGATCTTGAACCCTGACTTGAACCTTAAACTTGAAATAAATAACTTACAATAAGTTGACTGTAATTTTATGAAACTTGAAAAAATTGTAAATAAACATTTTATCTTACTTTGTTGAGATAGATTTACATTCACACTCGCATTTATGACAAACCAAAGCTGTTAGAAACTTTTGCAACTGTTTGTAAGTACTCTGATTTAGTTTGCACCTTTCTGAAACATTTCCTGCAAGCATCATAAACCCAACCAGACCCTTCTTGCACAAGTTTTATACCTGCAACCACGACTCAACACATTGCCTGCAATACAACAATATATTGATCATTGTTTTCAATCAGATATAAAAAACAAATTAAATGTAACAAAGAAATAAACAAATATGAAATCTATTAAAAAAATATTGACACCGTTTCTATGTCGCTAAGCTCGTCAACATCTTTCTTTGGAGTTGAAACAACGAATTCTTGATGCAATGAGTAAATAGACTCGGTGGAACGTAGTGTTTGAGAAGTAGAACCAGATTCTTGAGCTCGCTTCTTAAGAAGACTGAAAAATGGTAAAAAGAATTAACATAAAAAATGACCTACAAGACTCAAAAGAATGACAAAAAAAGTTAAAAACGTTTCCCTTTTCTGTATAAAATTGTTCTAAATATTGTACCTCCTCCTTAATTGGTTAACTTCATCAATTTCTACATTCAAAAACAGTCGAGTTCCATACTTGTCGCCTTGTACGGTAATTTGTTCTATATATAACAATATACATATACTTAGTGACTTTGTTTCACGTTAGAAATTATTTTGAAATACGCAAAACTAACACAAAGTTACCTTTCCAGTCCTTAACCTTACCATGCCGTATAACAACCATCACATGCTCATTAGCAGGGTTATTAGAAATGAGGTTCTTAAACAGTATTGTATAATCATTCCACATTGTACATCTTAAAATGGTACCTCTACATGCAAACAATAATTTTAAGATTGTAAATACATATAAAAAAAGGGGGACTCAACATTTGATATACAACATTTATTGCATCAGTAAATAACATACAATTCCGTTAATTTAATAGAATATTCTCTACATTTACTACACCACTTCATTAATTCTTACCATTTTTTACACAAATGATTGTATGTATTAAGTTTTGGAAACATTACAACAAACAAAATTTATAAAAATACAAGTCAATGCTTGCTCCAAATCTTGAAGATTAAAGTTCATCCGTTGCATTAATTTTGGAGCTTTTCCAAACACTTCCAAATCACCATACCAAATAAGACTACTAGCAACATCTGCAGCAAAAATATAAAATACAACTATATCAAAAATCTATACAAATTAAACCATCAAAAACCTCAGTAACATAAAATATCATAATAGACCAACCAACAGTGAATAGTTTATTTGCTTCTCCACTCAAAATAACTTTAAATGGACGGAACCTGAACCCATACTCAACCATCCCATCCGAAATTATGCTTCACAGTAGTACAACGATAAAAAATGATTTTAAAAACATGTGCAACAACAGTGTATGGGTTTGATGCGTGGTTGAAAACCTCACCTCTATTAAATCTAAAAAGGTGTTTTTATATGATTATTTGTGGCGGGATATAGCATTTTGATTTGATTTGATGTTTCAGGTTAAAAGCGTTTATGGAGTGAAGTTTACACAATGCTAGAATGAAAGATTGAAGTTAAGAAGCATTGTGAGAAAGAAGGCCAAGAGAAATACAATGAAGGTTCTGGCCGTCTCTGACAGCAAACATACTGTCTCTGACGCCATCATCGTACCTGACGGAAGTCTCGCCGTCTCTGACGGTGTCATATGACAAGACTTGGTCAACATGGAATTTAATGCAAGATTTTAATTGCTTTGATGAGGGTTGACTAGAGACTTGATTGGAGAGTGGCTATAACCAGATTTGGGAAGGGACATCAATGATCATTACTACACATCACGAAAATAATCCATCCATCCTACAATCATTTTTTCTTGAATATTAGAGAACCAAGAACACAAGATTTGAAGAACTCTATGGCCATGAGTGGCTAGTCTCGTTGTATCATGCTTAGGAAGTAAACAATTGAAGTTCTAGGGTTTAACATTTGGATATTGTTTTAAACTTTTGATTGTGTGATTGTGTGTTTGAACTATTGTATTAGATTGTGATTAATCTTATGTTGAATCCATTTTTAGTTAATTGATCTTGTGCCAATTTCTAAATGTCATGAACATGGTTTCTTGATCTAATACAAACATAGGGTTGTATGTTCTAGGTACTGAAGTGTAGTTTAGTCCATTTTTGAATATTGATGAAACTTAACACCTAAGCCTATTGAATAATTGCCCGTTAACACCAATTGCATCATAATTATTTGACCCATTTGTGATTACCTTAGACTTCATTTATTGAAACCTAGGCGTGATGCTTTTAATCAAATTGCTTACAGTCCAAATTGTTTACTACTCTTTTCTATTACTTTTCTATTCCAATTTTTATAAATCAAAACTCCTTCCAACTAAACTTTCTTAAATGTACCAAGTGAAATCTTCATAAGTTATATAGCATCTTCATACGCAATAGTTTCCAATCAAGTAAACAACATACACTAACCACACGCTACTTGAATTGATACCCTACTTACCCTAGCTACCTAGGTTATTTAGGTTTTGCATGACCCGTAACGACCGGCTCATCAAATAGCGCCATTGGCGGGGAGCTAGTGCACTTAGTATTTAGTGATTAGTTGATTGTGTGATAATTTGTTTAATTGTTTGTTTGGTTCTATTCTCTATTTTTTTCCTTGTTACGTAGGGTGTGTTATTTGTGCAGTTTATAGGTACTGCATGCGTACACGACATTCGGGGATGACATCTCCTTTAGTGTTCGAACCGGAAATTGAAAGAGTAGCAAGAAGAAACTGACAACACCGGTTAGAGGAGCCGATTCCATCTAACTCTCAATCACCACTTACCAATCAAAACTTGTTCTTTGGAACCGTCTAAATGGCAAATTCAACCTAAAATCGCCGTTCAGGCGAGAACCGAAGACCACCCACTCCACCTCATTTAAACCGAAACCAACACCCACAACAACATCCACCTCATCAACCAAATCATAACCAAAATCCCAATAACCGAAATGTCAACCAAGGCTCTTCCATATCTAACCATGGCAATGCCACATTTGATCCTGTGAACCGGTACAATGAAGCTGAATATGATGACCACATTGAGAATCTTGAAGAGTTAAGGGCAAACATCAATGATGATGACGCATTTAGTGTTCCGGGTTATCAATCATCGGATCGAGTTAGTGTTTATACTTATCGTTCGGGGGAAGATAAGTACTCAGAAAGGGATTACACCGAGGAAGACAAAGATTGGAGTTATGGAAATAATAATGATGGTCACGAGGATGAAGAAGAGTACCAAAGTGATCACCATTCCAATGTGGGTGCAAATCGAAACTCGGGTAATGAAGGGTATTATAATCATGTTTTCAACAACAATCAACCAAGGAAAAATCCAAGAGGGTACCGAAATCGCAATATTAACCAAAACCGGGATGAAAATTATGTGGGTCGGGAAGAGAGAAGACCTCATGGGAGAAGACAATTAAGAGATGAAGAGGTTGATGCTCCACGAAGAAGGCCTCCAGTCCCAATGCAAGGGGTTAATGGTTGTTTTAGACCAATTGTTTCGGAAAATGGGTCACCCATTGTTCCACCACCTCAAGGAAGAAGATCTTTTGATTGCAAGCCGAACTACATCAACATTCTTCCTCACTTTCACGGGATGGCTACCGAGGACCCATATGATCACCTTTCCGAATTTACAGCAGTCTGTAGTACTATGGGGGGCCATGATTTCTCCCAAGATGAAGTTCGATTGAGGTTGTTCCGTTTTTCCCTCAAAGATAAGGCAAAGAATTGGTTTCTCACTTTGTCTTCACATAGCATTTATACTTGGGGAGAGATGCAACAAGCATTTTTTGATGAGTATTTCCCTAGTTTTAAAACGGATGGGGCTTGGTTGGAAATTCGTTCTTTTCAACAACTACCGGGTGAACCACTTTATGAATCTTTCACCCGTTTCAAAGAAATGATTCGAAAATGTCCACACCACAAGATCGAGTTATGGGAATTGGTTAAAAATTTTGAAAACGGGTTGAATAAGGAGAAAATGAAGTATTTAAATTCCACTAGCAATGGGACTTTATTATCCAACCCGGAGCAAGAAGATTGGGATTTTTTGGAGTTAATGAGTAAAAATTCTAAAGCCAAAGAATCCGCGGATAGAAGGACCAAGCATCCGATTTCAAAATCCTCGTCCGATTTTGATTCAAATGCAAAAGATTGAATTGCAACTTTGGAACGAGAATTGGCTCGCATCAAGAAACGGGAAGTATCGGTGGTTTAATACCCGGTTTGTGAAGAATGTGGCGATTTGGGGCATAAGGTGGAGAATTGCCAAGTCAACATGGTTCATGGACAAGGAAATTATAACCAAGGTGGCTACGAAAGGAATTCTTACAATCAAGGGGGTTACCAACGAAGTTACAACCAAGGTGGTGGGTACCAAAAAGGGAATAATCAAGGTGGGTCATCAAGCAACCAAAGTGGGAGTAACGATTCGAAGTTTGAGGAAATCTTGAATTTGCTTAAGGAGAATGAGAAGAAGAATGAGGTGAGAGACAAGTCTCATGAGGCCCTAGCAAAACAAGTGGGGGCAATTGGTGGAAGAAATGTCTCAATTGAGAGGAAGCACGGGGAAGCTTCCAAGTGACACAACAATAAACCCACAGCATCAAGCATCGAGTTCAAAGAACACTCAAAGCGTCCACATAAATGCGGTAAGTTTTATTCTGAATGATAAGGTTGTGGGTAATGAAACAACTCCACCACAACAATTTGTTGATGGTTTGGTGGAGGAGGTTGGTAGTGATGATTAGCAGGAAGAGGAAAATATTTCGCAAAATAATTTTGAAGTTAAAAATTATAAAAAATCTTTTTGCGAAAAGTGCTTAGATGAGATGGCTACTAAGAGAAGTGTGGGGATAGAGACTAACACCATCCCATATCCTGCAGCTTTAGTAGACCCAAACAATGTGTCAAAGTGGATCCCACCAAAGGACAAGAGGTGGGAAAATTTTAAACAAGTCAAAATAAATTTACCACTTATTGATGCAATTGAAAAAGTTCCTGCTCATGTCGAATGTGTGAAAGAGTTGAGCAACCAAAACTGTGACACCCGGCACATTTAGGTTAGCATTTTATAAAACACATAAGTCTACCTTACCAAAAAAACATTTTCAAACATACTTGACAGAGTCAGTTGAGTCGAGTCGCGTTACGTATTGTCCAGGGATCAATCATTCGGAGGATCATTGGGGTTATCACATACACACACGAGTTACGAGTCCCGTCGTTGGTGATTTATAGAATTTCCAGGTTTAACGCACACACGCAAGTCTCGAGTTCTGGGAATTGGTGAACGAATGTGAATGTGTTAGTTATCATGCATTATGTGTTTATAATCATTATATGACTTATCGGTATGTGAAAACATGCTTATATGTGTTAAAATAGTGTTTAAACGCGTCGAAAAGCCAAAAACATGCATTTACCCTACTCACTAGTTTATAGGTGATTACAACATGCATTTACCCTACTCACTAGTTTATAGGTGATTACAACATGCATTTACCCTACTCACTAGTTTATACGTGATTACAACATGCATTTACGCCTACTCACTAGTTTACAGGTGATTACAACATGCATTTACGCCCTATTCACTAGTTTATAGGCGATAACAACATGCATTTACCCTACTCACTAGTTTATAGGTTATTACAACATGCATTTACGCCTACTCACTAGTTTACAAGCGATTACAACATGCATTTACGCCCTACTCACTAGTTTATAGGCGATTACAAAACCTAATCGCCTATAGCAGCAGCCTACTCGCCTGAAACTTATGTGATGGCAAGAAATGCCTATAAATGCCACCCTTATGCTCCAAAACATCATTTGTGCAACCCTAACTCACCCCAAAACTATACCACACCATAACCAACCTCTGGAAGACGTTTTTACCCTAGAATCCATCCTTTCAAGCTTATACATCATTCTTTAGCAAAATCCAAGGTGTGTTATCCATCCTAAACCTTTATCAAGTTGTTATAATGATCCCTAAAGGTCCAGACCTGGTTTTATAATGTTTGTGTCTTTGAAAATCCTTAAAAATCAATTTTTAAACAAGTCTAATCTTTTATCATGTGTTCTATGTGGTGAATTCATGCAAGATAGGATTTTTATGATTAAAACATGAGGATTCTTGTGTGTTTGATATGTTTCTAAGATAAATAGGTTATTAGCATGATTATTGATGAGTTTGGAGGTTCATAGTTGCGTATTGTTGATAATAGGTGTTTTGACCCGTTTGAATGATTTTGAAGGATTAAGGATGATTTGATGTGTTTTGTTGATTTCATAAGGTTAGGGTTTTCTCTAGGATGATGCTATAATAGTAGGATGATGTTGGACAACGTTGTTATGTGGTGAAATCTAGATATTTGCTATTTAGGGTAAGTTTTGCATGTTGATGTGATGTTTACATAATAATATGTTATTTTTGGGAAACGCTTGCATTTGGAGTTGTTAGAATGATGATAAATTGGGGGTTTTTGCTTAGGATAGGTTGATAAATGATTTGGGTTTGATATTGGGTGTTTCTACATGTTTCGGATCTGATTTAGAGGGTTAAACGCGCGAAAAAAAGTGGCTTAAGTCTGCAGGGGGCGAGTAGGAACCCTACTCGCCAGTTGGAACTATTGATTACACCCTACTCGCTAGTTGGAACTAGTGATTACACCCCTACTTGCCTTTTTGACCATCCTAATTGCTAGTTGACTTTCCTAATTGCATATTTGATTCCTAATCGTGTGTTTTGCTGTTGTAAGTGTATTTTGACGCCCCGGAACATGGTTTGACACCTAGGAACATGTTAGGAACCCCGTGACATGTCTAATAACTTGGTAACACCCTGTTCGTACTCGTTTATGCGTTATTTGAGCTATATGCTAGACTTAGTGAACTTTTGCGCATGTTAAGTGTATAATTGCATATGATTGCATGATATCTTGCATTTGAATAACACATGGAACGTCGGATCACCGATGGGATGTCGGGTCTTGTCCGGTATGATCAGTTTAACGTTCAAACATGTTTTCAACGAACACAGTTATGGTCTGGACAATTGGGGACTGATTAGCCTTCGGGTTAGTAGTCATCACACTTATGTAAACTCAGCGATAGGTCGCCACTAGTTGGGGCTATGACACACGTGTCTGATTACTCTTTAACTGAAGACGCAACCTAAGGTGAGTTCACGGCCCCACTTTTATCAAGTTTTGTTTTCGGGGGAGAAGCATGCTTACACATTTTAAACAGATGATTTCAAGTTATACTATGGCTATCATCATATTGCTATACGACTCATCTAAATCCTATAAAAACCACTAATACGGGTATGTAGCGGGGAAATGTGGATAGCGCTATTGGGCCTGACAAACCCCACTCGACGGCTGGAGGCCGGGCGGGTGCATATTGTCTCAATCACACAAGGCCTACCGTAGATGAGGGTAGTCCGTAAAGGGTATCACATTATAAATCACAGTCAGCAATGGTTTCAACCGTAGTAGTAATTATCTTAACGCTTAGCTAGCGTTCACACAACATAGTAGAATCGGTAACGGTTTTCAAAGGATTAGCGAAACACTTATTATAAAACCTATGAACTCACCAGCATTATATGTTGACTTTTTAGCATGTTTTCTCAGGTCGCTAAGGTAGCAGCAGCCGGGATAGGCGCACAGAGTCGCACTCGCGTCTAGGATCATACTTTTGGGATGTTAAACTTTAGACTCATGTTTTACTTTGTTTAGGTTTTGTAAACTTAAATGTGCTTCTGCTATATTTTAAATCTTGGTTTTTGATTATTGCATGGAATGTCTTAGGTATTTTCTTACATATAGTTGTCGTTTACTGTGACCGTTGACTTGGATCCTGGTGTGTCACGCCCCTCACGGTAAAACTTCGCATGTGGAAATTTGAGGGTGTGACAGATTGATATCAGAGCCAATGGTTATAGTGAACTAGGACTGCATGTAGAGTCTAGTCTATAGCCGAGTCTCACACACATTAGACGATCACATACATATGAGTCGTGTCTTTTGGTAAACGTACTAACCTTGTCGGGGTATCGGTATCCTCATCACATAGTATTATATTATCTATCTTATCCTTGTTATTTCTATCTCTACTCTATCTTTCCCTTCGGATTAAAGTCGAAGGGACTTGATTGTTGAACCTTGCATGGTGGTGGTGTACATTGGAGCAGCTTCGGCTCATCCTCGAGATCTGTCCAGGATTCGGACATCTCCCTTCTATGCTCCAATGGACCCATTTGCTTACACACACTATCCTACACATGTACTCGTTGCAATATACCTCTAAGTGATTGGTCACTTGGAAATTCTTTTGAGTTGATCATTTCTTCTAAGTTGTGGTGTTGGGTCTGCTGACCTGGAGAAGAACAGATGATTAGAAAGCCAAAACATGCTATCAGTTTGATCCTTGAATAAACAGTCTTTACAACTTACTTCTCCCAAAAGACTGCTGACCCTAACTACTGTTCTATCCAAACAACTGCTCAACAACTGCTGATACAAAGAACTGCTGAGTAAACAATTGATGAAGAACAACTGCTGACCAAAGGTCTGATGAAGAACAACTGCTGATACAATTACTGAAGACCAAAGCACTGCTGGAACCAACCGCACTTAGGCTCCAGCAGTGGATACAAGACCATCAGAGTTTATCTACAACAACTGTTTAATATCAGTGCTTTCAATGTAACAGTAGTTTGTAATAGGCAGATGTTTATGTTTGTTATTCTGTTAGAGGTCACTGTCTTAGGTGACGTCAGCCTAGGTCATCAGTGCTTTGAGTCTGTCTATAAATAGAACAGTGCTTGTACTATTCTATTGCATCACACACACAAACATTCTCTCAGACAAACACTGTGTGATCAGGCTGAGGGGGAGTATTTGTACGATTGTAATCTTTTAGATAAATGAAAGCATTCGATCTGAAAACATTTACTCTCTTGTTTTGATTAACAGTTTATTATTCCGCTGCACTTTCATTCTATTTTCAATTCATTATTACCATATTTAGTTAAACAATCAAAACAAACAAACTCAGATCCTAACAATTGGTATCAGAGCTTGGTCAATTAAATTCGATCTAACAAATCAATTTAATAATCAGCTCACAATTACTGATATCGTTTGTCTGTTAGATTGAAAACAGAGTAATAGTTTAATTTCGTTTCAACCGTTTTTAAACAGACTTTGTTTTTTTTAAAAAAATCAGAGAATGGCTTCTATCAATCACGATCCACATAACACTGGCACGAACAACAAGCCACCGATGCTTGTCAGATCTGAATACAATATCTGGCAACGGCGGATGAGCCATGTTCTAGCTCAACAAAACACTGGTGTTGGAAGTCGGTTATCTTCGGACCACATGTTCCGACTGTGCCGAGTACTGAAGATCCCAAAGTGTTTGAGCCAAAGAAACTTGAAAAACTACTCCGACCAGGATTTTCAGAAAATTGAGCTAGATGCTAAGGCCTTCAGTATTGTGGCCATGGCTCTACCCAATGATATATATGCTGGGTTGTTACACTGTAACAGTGCAAAGGAGTTGTGGGATGCACTGAAAGAACAGTTTGGTGGGACTGAGGAGGTTATTGAAAACAATCGTGAAATACTTAACCAACAATATGAAAAATTCAGTCATGTCAAAGGAGAGTCATTAACTCAACAGTTTGAGAGATTTAATTGCTTAATTAGTGAACTAAAATTGGTTGGTCTTACTTACCCTCATTCAACCTTGAACCATAGGTTTTTAAGATCATTACCAGACAAATGGGACACTATTGCTATTGTGATGAGAAACTCAATAGGATTTAAAGACCTATCACTGACCCAGCTTCATGGTAAGCTCTTGACCTATGAGAGAGAGCTTAACCAGAAAAGGAAGCTCCAGGACTCTGGAAAAGTGTCTGATGACTATGTGTTTGGGAATACAGCACTTTTGGGTCATGATGAGGTGCCTGGAAACACAAAGGATCAGAGTTATGATCATTTTATTGACATAACTTCAGGTTTTAACTCAGGTTTTAACTCTGATTCTTATTCACCAAACTATGCTTTCACAGCAAGTGGTGGTGATATACAGGCATCTGACAATATATCCTTTGAGTATGATGACCTGAAATACTTTGACCCTGATGATTTGGAAGAAATGGACATTATGCACCAATTGGCCCTTCTCAGTGTAAGAACTAATAATTTTTACAAGAAAACTGGTAGAAGGTTTCCAGGGTTGACTGGCAGATCTAAGGTTGGGTTGGATAAATCAAAGATCAAGTGTTATAAATGTCATAGGTTTGGTCATTTTGCAAGGGAATGTAGGGGTCAACATGGTACACCTATGATAACCTATCCAAATCAAAGACCACAGACCAACACTTATCAGAATTCCTATAATGCCCCTAGACCAAATGTGCAAAACACTGCTCATTTTGCACAGTCCTCAAACACTGTTCCTGTCCAGTATGTCCAAACCACTGTTCCTCAGATCCACTATGTGCAAACACCTGTTGCTCAAGCACCTGTGCAAACGACTGTTGCTCCATCCTCTGCTCCTGCAGAGACCAGTCAACAGAGTTTCTTTACACAAGGCTTTGTTGATTGGAGCAGTCTACCTGATGAGCTAACAGATGAGAATTTTGCACTAGTTGCCAAAGCTGAAAATGAACCAGAAAATTTTTGTTTCATGGCTATGGTAGATGAGATTGAATCTGAGGAGGTGGTAACTGAATCTGATGTTGTGACTGATGATGTTGTTAGTGAAGTTGTTACAGGTGAAAAACCTGAAGAAGAGGTTGTGAATCTCTCAGATCCCTGGGGTGCATCTGATGACTGTGAGTGCAAGTGTGATTGTGCATTGATGGCTGCTGCTAAGGTATCTCCTCAAATTCTTAAAGAGTTGTGTTCTGACAAATGTGTAATAGCATTTTCTAACATCAAAGAGGTGAATGAAAACCTTAGAAAGAAAATTTTGGATGATGAAGTTAAATTTGAAAAACTCACAAAAGATTTGAAAACAAGTTTAACTGCAAAAGAATCTGAAATAAGCAGCTTAAAACATGAAGCAACTATAACCAAAGACCAGCTCCAAACTATGATAACAAAATATCAAAGTTGTAAAAGTGAGCTTGAGTCCACCCAAGTTGAATGTAAGAAATGGGTGGAATCATGTAGAGGATTTGAGATGCTACTCAACAAACAAACCAAAAGTCATGTGAAGTTTGGCTTTGGTTTTGCAACCACTGCTCCAGCTTTTGAAAACACTGACACAAAGAGTCAAAAGTCTGTTGAGATAGTACCAACAAACCTGCAGGGTCAAGAGATTAAAATCACTGAACCAAATGGTAAGAAAATTGTTCTTGAAAAACCAGAAGGTTCCTCATCTTTTGCTGAACTTGAAAAGTATGAATTTAAACCTACTTGGTCTGATGAGTGTGATACTCTTGAGAATTATAAACCTGTTGATTTCAAAACTCCTGAGGGAAAGACAGCTCCTCAGGCAAGGGTCATTCCCTTGGCAAAAGTCATTCCCCTGAAAGATCTTCCAGCAGATGCTCAAACATATGCTGATAAGAAGGCTGAAAAGGGGAAGAAGAAAGAAAAGACTGTCAACTTGTTCTGTGATTTCTGTGAAAAGAAGAATCATGTCACCAAAAATTGTTTTCTTCTAAAAGCATATGATATTAACAAAGGAACAAGTGAATTTGATTCCAAAGCCACATGCTCAATATGTGGGAAAAAGAATCATAAGACCAAAGAGTGCTTGTATCTCAAAAATTTTGATGTAAAAATACAAGAATACAAAGCTAAAACTCTTGCAAACCCTGTGGTTAGTACTCCAAAAGGAAAGCCCAAATAGACCTTCACCCCTGTCCAAACATCTGTTACAAAAAGGCTTGAAACATCTGCTTCTAGAGATGTCCAGGTAACAGATGCTCCATCCACAAGCAAATACCCAAGAGGTTATGGTCAACCTCCATGTCACAGTCTGCCACATGTTTATGAGGAGCCAAAGAGACCCTCTAAACCAAGAGTGAACAGAAATCCATATGGGTATTATCATCTGTCAGGAAGTGATCAAACAACTGCTACCCCAAGTGTTGACATCCAAGCACTGGCAAATGGTCAGCAGCAGTTGTTGACCTTAATTCAGAAATTGGTCCAAACCACTGATCACCTTCCAAAGCTTGAGTCTGAAAGGTCTGAGGACCCATCCAAAGCCAACTTGGCTTTGGACACTCACCAAAACTAATCATTTACTGATGTGCAGGGAGCTTCTGCTTGTTTAGATAGTCTTTGGTATGTAGATAGTGGAGGTTCCAGGCACATGACAGGATGTAGAGCCCTGCTTCTGGACTTCTTGGCTCATGGAGGGGGTGATATATCCTTTGGTAATGATTCTAAAGGTAAGGTGTTGGGTTCAGGGACTGTACAGGCTGGAAAACTCAAGTTTGAAAATGTCAATCTTATTGATAATCTCAAGTTCAATCTTCTGAGTGTTTCACAAATGAGTGACAAAGGTTATGGCTCATTTTTCACAAAGAAAACTTGTAAGATTATTGGGCCAGAAGTGGTGAAAAAGATTGATACCATTATTGCTGAGAGCAAAGCACAACTTGTTGCTCATAGGAGTGGCAATGTGTATGTTGTTGATATGTTAAAGGACAATCCTATGGCAAATGTCTGTCTGTTTTCTGCTGCCTCCACTAAGGAGACAGAATTGTGGCATAGGAGATTGGGTCACACCAACCTTAATACTATCAACACACTCTCCAAACAAAGCCTTGTCAGAGGTTTACCATCAAAAGAATTTAAATGTGATGAGCATTGTGTTTCTTGCTTAAAAGGAAAACAACATAAAAGCTCTTACAAATCCATTGATGAGTCCAAAACTAGTCAGTGTCTACAACTGTTGCACATGGACTTGTTTGGCCCTGTTAAAATCATGAGTCTAAGAAGAAAAAGATTTTGTCTTGTCATAGTTGATGATTTTTCTAGGTTTACATGGACTTACTTTTTACATTCTAAGGATGAGACTGCAGGTATATTGAAGGACTTTGTCACCAAAATTGAAAAGCAATATGACTTGCCAGTAAAAGTCTTCAGGAGTGACAATGGAACAGAGTTTAAAAATAAGGAGTTGGATGACTTCTATGTGTCAAAAGGGATTGTGAGGCAGTTCAGCATCCCAAGAACACCAGAACAAAATGGGGTGGTTGAGAGGAAAAATAGAACTCTTATAGAAGCTGCAAGAACCATGCTAGCAGATTCTGGTTTGCCATTGTCCTTTTGGGCAGAAGCTGTAAACACTGCTTGCTATGTTCAAAACAGAGTTTTGATCAACCCCAGACATCAAAAAACTGCTTATGAAATTTTGTTCAAAATCAAACCATTAATCTCATTTTTCAAAATCTTTGGCTGCCCATGTTTCATTTTAAATCACAAAGATTCCATTTCAAAATTTGCAGCCAAAGTAGACTGTGGTTATTTTCTGGGATATTCTTCTACTACTAAGGCCTACAAAGTGTTTAACACAAGGACTAAGACAATAGAAGAAACTCTGAATGTAAAGTTCAATGAACTTTCATCTCTAAAAATCCCTGCAAACCCTGCTGAACTATTTGATTTAGATAAATTCAGATTTGAAGATATCACTGTTAAAGCTAACATTGCAGGTATTCCACAGTCTCCACAGCAAGATTACAGAACAGATGTTGTGATCCCCAGTCACTACAAAGTCTATTCTGCCTCAGAGGAAGCAGCTGTTCAAGACAATTGTCAAAACTCTGCCACAGCTGTGTCAACCACTGTTGGCCAGTCTTATCCTCAAACCACTGCCTCACCCCTCACAACCACTAACCTATCATCTGTTGACAAAAGTCAATCATCTGTTGACAAAAGTCAGTCAAGTTTCACACCACTTGGACCCATTCCTCCATTACCATTCCAAACATCTGATGGCACTACAGAAGTACCAACAGATGTTACACCAACAGAGTCACCAAACCTCTGTCCATCACCTCAAAATGCCATTGTTCCATACCAAGGAGATCTTATTTACTTAAGAGCTCATCCACCAGACCAGATCATTGGCAACATCAGAGAGGGTGTGCTCACAAGAAGCCAATCCTCAAATATCTGTCTTTTTGCAGGTTTCTTATCCCTCACACAACCTGTCAAGTAGCAAGAGGCACTGAAAGACAACAGTTGGGTAGAGGCCATGCAGGAAGAACTCCTTCAATTCAAAAGACAACAAGTATGGGAGCTTGTACCACTTCCTAAGGATGTTTGTCCTATAGGAACAAAGTGGGTCTTCAAAAACAAGACTGATGAAAGGGGTATTGTTGTCAAAAATAAAGCCAAGCTTGTGGTTCAAGGCTTCAGACAAGAAGAAGGAATAGATTATGATGAGACTTTTGCTCCTGTAGCAAGACTAGAAGCCATCAGACTCTTTTTAGCCTTTGCTGTCAACCACAACATAAAGGTGTATCAGATGGATATCAAATGTGCCTTCCTTTATGGCAAAATTCAGGAGGAGGTCTATGTATGTCAGCCACCTGGTTTTGAAGACACATTCCATCCTGACTATGTCTACAAGCTCAACAAAGATTTGTATGGACTTAAACAAGCACCAAGGGCCTGGTTATTCAGATAGTGACTTTGCTGGCTGTCACACCACAAGAAAATCCACTTCAGGAGGGTGCCAATTTCTAGGGAATGCCTTAGTTTCATGGCAAAGCAAAAAGCAGGCAGCTGTTTCAACTTCAACAGCTGAAGCTGAATACATTGCTGCAGCAAGCTGTACAGCCCAACTCATGTGGCTTCAAAATCAACTACTGGATTTTGGGATAACTGCACTTAGGACTCCACTCATGTTGGACAGTCAAGCTGCTGAAAATATCATTAAGAATCCAGTCTCTCATTCCACTACCAAACACATTGACATAAGACATCATTTTGTCAGAGACAACTATGAAAAAGGTTTGATTTCTTTACACCATGTTCCAATAGAGGATCAGTTGGCAGATGTGTTAACAAAAGCTTTAGACACATCTACATTTACAAATCTGATTTCCAGAATTGGTATGTTAAACATGGATTAAACAAATAAAGTTTCAATAAATCTTAATAAAATGTTTCTGCAAATCAAATTTTTAAATAGCTGTTTGGTTGAAAAATCTGCTTATAACATCTGATCAGATAGACAACCACTGTTTCATTCATATCCACTATTAGTTGAAAAGTCTGTTTCAAAACATCTGATCAGATAAAACAACTGTCCGCTTATATATATATATATTATATCTGAAAAAAAAACAGTTGGATCCATCAGCTGTTTGTATCAGTTGTTTGCCAAAAACAGTTGTTATCCACCAGATGTTTCATCCATCAGATGATTGCCACGTCTGCTCATACAAGCAGAGGTTTGGCCACATCAGCGGTTTCATTGAGCCTATAAAAACCCTGTTTTACCACAACAGACGTTACACTGTCTCATTGTATTCAAAATACTGATAACCGCCTTCTTCATTCTCATACCCTCCATCAATCTTCTATCATCTTCACCTTCGAAATCCATTACAATGGATCTTCAAGCCAAAGCTACACACAATTGTCTCCCCTATCTGATTAAAACAGATGACAACACTCCATTTCATTCCACCATCGACATTTTCCTTAACTCCAAATACTTACCCATCCTAACCGCTAACGCCACCATTTATCTTGATACACTCCAAGAATTTTGGATGAATGCTGAGTTTCTACTACAAGACAAAAAGCCTACTTCCATTATTTCCAAAATTGGAGAAACCAGTATCGTCATTACCCCTGAAACCATATCCACAACCTTCACACTGAATGACCTGGCAGGTAAGGATTCCTTTACTAAAACAGAGCTTCACACTGAGTTCCAAGAAAGAGGGTATGATGGTCAGATGACTGGATCAACTCTTTTCAAAAAGTTTTTCCCTCCAGTCATGAAATTTTTCTTCCATACTCTTCTTCTTTGTGTCTCTACTAAGTCCACATCCTTTAATGAAATTCCATTAAGGATGCAATATCTGGGTTATGCCATGTTGTCAAACTCTGACTTCAATCTTTCCCAGGGATTGTTCATGGACTTGGTATCAAATGTGAAAGCAGTTAAGTCTGGGTCAAACAATGCTTTTCTTATTTACCCAAGAATTCTTAGTGTAATCTTACAAAAAGTCTTACCAGAAAAAGTTTTCAAAAAGGGTGAGGCTATGCAAATGAAAAGCTTAACTGATGAAACTTTCACAAGAATGCTGGGTGGAAGCACCCAAGAAAAAGTGTCTAAAGTGTCAAAAGTTTCTAAAACACAAACAAAGAGGACAAAGGCAACAACTGTTGTCAAAACCTCTGTTGTTGAGCCCACTGCTCCTGGTGATCATGGCACTACATCCAGTGCTGTGAAACCCACACCAGCCACTTCCAAAAAGAAACATCCATCCACAAAAACCACCACTCAACCACAAATGAGGCTTCTGGATGTTGAGGTACCAGAAGAAACCTCTGTTGCACAACAAATGCAACCTGAAACCACTGTTGTTACTTCCTCACAACAGTTGGACATACCTCCACCTGACCAAACTCCTCATGACTCCTCTCAAAAGGATCATGTTGTAAGCCAAGGGGACACACATCATGATACATTTGAGTCACTTGACCAAATGTTCACAAGCCCCTCTCCCAGGGCTAATTCTCTTGTTACTCCTCCACCCTCACCATCACATGTCCCACAAACAATGCAACCTCTGTTTGAAGCAATTGACAAATCTCAGGAAGATCCCAGTTCCTCTCTTCCACCTGTCACTGAGAGTATACTCCAACAAGTGACTGGTCCTGAGAATATACAATCTGCTGTCCCACAAACAGAAGAGGAGGTTACACCACCTGAGTTCAATGAAACTCTAGGTGAGTTTTCAAGTGGAGCAGTCACTACTGATGTAGAGACCACTGTCTCGCATCAGGACAGTGATTACATAGCTAAGACTCTCTTGAAGGCAACAATTGTTGAAGCCACTATAGTGTCGCCAAAAACAGTTGGAAGTCCCCAGTACCAAGACAAAGGGGCATCTGATTCACCTATTAGGACTGAATCAGGTAAAACTACCACTGGTAGGGACTCAGATGATCCTATTAATTTAGGAGATGGGTCAAAATACCAAGAATTGACGGACAGAGTTTCTGTCATTGAAACCTCTGTTGCTGACATCAAATCTGATGTCAAGCTTATACTGAGCTCAATTGCAGATCTTTCTAAGAGTCAACCATCCACAGCTGATATAGCCAGTGAGTTATGGAAATCAGTTTCCCCCATCATCATAGCTCACAGAAAACTGGCTGATCAGACACATGAAACTTACATGGCTGAGATCAGGAATATGGTAGATGCAAGGTACAAAGATACCCATGCTGATATCAAAGCCATCAAGGACCACCTGCTGAAGATTACTGGCTCTGCCCCTACCACCATCCTCAGGGATGAAAATGATGATGCTTTCACGGCTGATGATGCCAAAAAGGGGGAGACTGGCAGAGATAGGCTACCAAAACTAGATCCTTTTGGTTGTCCTCCTTCTCAAAAAGGCCAAGCCAAGTCTGCCAAGAAACCAGAGTCTACCAAATCAGCTCCACAACAACAAGTTCCACAACAACAACAAGCAACAACAGCACCACCACAACAACCACCACAACAAACCACTGAGAAGAATAAAGCAGTAGATGACTCTGCAAACATAGAAGCTGAAAAGGCTGCTCAAGAGAAACAGAAAAGAGCTGACACTTTGGAAGTTAAAGCAGAGTCATTAATTGAACTCAAAAAGAAACAACAAAGGGAAACTGAAGATGTGGGATCCTCTAAAAGGATGAAAAGACCTGCCAAGCATGTTAGAAAACCACTGCTATCCAAAACACTGAAACTACTCAAAACACTGCTACCCAAACCACTGCACCCAAACCAACAAACATACCCAAACCAACAAACACACCTGAACATACAACCACCAAACATACATCACCAGCTAAATCCCAAACATCTGCTGGACCTACTAAAAGGCCAACAGATGTTAATCCAACCACTGCTACCAAATCATCATCACCAAAAATCATGTACACAAGGAAGAGAAAATCAACCTTTGTTGTACATGATGAAAACATACACACATCACCAACCACCATTTCAACTGCCCAATCCACTCCTCCCATCACAGCTATTCCAATCACATCATTCTCACCACACACATCCAAGTTCAAGTCCCATAGACCACCACCAACCATTACACCATTGGTTGTTCAGTATCCCCTTGAACTTGATCTACTCAAGGGGGAAATACAATCCTTCTACAATACTGAACAGCCATCAGAAAGATCCTTCCCATCTCTCCCAAACTTCCCTGTTCCCCTCAACCTTGATAAATATTTGAAATACAAGGGTGAACAGGTGGATGCCATCATTAAGGAGAAATGCAAAGGGAAGGATGACAGGACTGCTCAGGGCATCCATTCAGCAGAGCTTAGCAAACTCAGAAGGATTGAAGATTTTGCTAAGACCCTGAGCAATTCCATGTCCTCCATGCCTCTCAGTGTAGATTTGGAAAGGAGGTAAGGGAATCTCTTCTTGAACAGATAATGGCAACCAAGCCTTACAAAGCAAACAAAAAGCAGTTCAATGGTTGGACTACTCATGCTTTGAGAGAAGAACTGCTCAGGATTGAAGAAATGGCCAAAGACCCCAAGGCTAAAGTCTCTACTCCTAACTTTGGCAAAGGCAGAGACCCAGTCAGAGCCTTGAAATTCAAAAGGATGAGGCAGGAGATTGTAGCTGCAAACTATGGGGAGATGAGGTCAGTTTCCAGATGGTCAGAGTTAAGGCTGGTTGAAACTTACAAAAGTCTGGAAGAAAATAGGAAGAAGGATCCCAGCCTACCAAGGAAACCAATTTACACTGATGAACCAATGATGAAGAGACCCCAACAGACCTTTAACTTGGACAGCTTACTTGAAACCTCTGATCTAACAACTGCTGCAAGAAGACAGTTCAAAAAGCAGAAGGAGATGTCAGAGGAAGATCAAAGAAAGTTTGCTGATACATTCATCAAGGAAGGGCTCTTCAATCAAATACACTATTTCTCTGATCCTACAACAGAGAAGCTCAGAGAGCTCATTGGAAGACCTCCCTCACCCAACTCATCAAGAATAAAAGTTCATCTCAGCAAATCCACTGACTCAAAAATTTTAAAGTGGAAAGTCAACAAAGACAACCACGAATTGACATTGCTCAGGTCAGATGGAAGGGTTCAGAAGATCAGCATGGATGATGCTTACAGCCTATGTGCAGAAGATCACCAAACATTGCTAAATCTGGACTTAGAAAGAGATGAAGAAGACTTATTTGCTCTGAACTTTGAATTATAATTCAAAGGTCAAATCAGAGAAAGTCTGATGAGGAATAAAGATCAATAAATAAAGCTGAGTTTTGGCATCATCTGTTCTAGGAGGAGATTGTTGGGTCTGCTGACCTGGAGAAGAACAGATGATTAGAAAGCCAAAACATGCTATCAGTTTGATCCTTGAATAAATAGTCTTTACAACTTACTTCTCTTAAAAGACTGCTGACCCTAACTACTGTTCTATCCAAACAACTGCTCAACAACTGCTGATACAAAGAACTGCTGAGTAAACAACTGATGAAGAACAACTGCTGACCAAAGGTCTGATGAAGAACAACTGCTGATACAATTACTGAAGACCAAAGCACTGCTGGAACCAACAGCACTTAGGCTCCAGCAGTGGATACAAGACCATCAGAGTTTATCTACAACAGCTGTTTAATATCAGTGTTTTCAATGTAACAGTAGTTTGTAATAGGCAGATGTTTATGTTTGTTATTCTGTTAGAGGTCACTGTCTTAGGTGACGTCAGCCTAGGTCATCAGTGCTTTGAGTCTGTCTATAAATTATTCAGTGCTTGTACTGTTCTATTGCATCACACACACAAACATTCTCTCAGAAAAACACTGTGTGATCAGGCTGAGGGGGAGTATTTGTACGATTGTAATCTTTTAGATAAATGAAAGCATTCGATCTGAAAACATTTACTCTCTTGTTTTGATTAACAGTTTATTATTCCGCTGCACTTTCATTCTATTTTCAATTCATTATTACCATATTTAGTTAAACAATCAAAACAAACAAACTCAGATCCTAACATGTGGGTATCGGGTGGCTTGAGGTTCAAGCTCGGGGCACACCTAGAGGACCATGTATAGCAATTTATCATTTCGGGTGCACACGAAATCATAAGTTGAAATGCATGGAAGATATGGTGGACCTCGTATTGGGATCAATGGTCACGTTTGGACCCAATTCTTGGCTCCTTTTGATTTCTGTTGGTTTAGCGTTGGTGATGGATTGAGTGTTTTGTTCTTGTTTCGGCAGAAGATGTCTCGAAATCGTAGTGAATATAATGGTGGCGAGATTCTTGAAAACATCAACATAACTCCAAAAGAGCTGAAGAATCTAATCCAGCAACAAGTGACTGCTGCTCTTACTGCTTATCAGGCCGCTCAGCCATGCGTCGGTGGGGATGTCGTTCATCCTCCACCACCACCTCATCTGGGTCAGCAAGTGTCTACTTTTAAGGTGTTCATGGAATGCGAGCCTTACATCTTCAGCGGGACTAAGAACAACAAAAGGAAAAGGGAGAGTATCGAGGAGAACCTGATCCCAAACCAGCAACAGCAACAAACAGGGAAGTTCGGAGCATCAAGTTCATTGTCTAGTCAGAAGCGGGGGGGGGATATGTTGGGGAAAATCCAAAGTGCATCATTTGCGGGTACCATCATGTCAGGAGTTGCGACACGTTTCGTTGTAGCCGTTGTCATCTGGTTGGTCACTGGGCTAGGGAATGTAGGTTTAACCCTGAGCCGAGGCAGTCTAAGGGCAGCAAGAGTGGGTATGTTGCGAAGAAACCTAAGTGCAAAAAGTGTGGGTTCCATCATTATGGTAGTTGTGAAAACTTCTATTGCAATCGTTGTAATCAGGTAGGTCATGTTGCTGAGAAATGTTGAATTAAACCTCAGACAGTGCAGATACAAGCGGTCGTCCCCAACCCTGCTCCTCGAGGAAACCAAGGTTGTTATAACTGTGGGGAAACATGCCATTTCAAGCGGGATTGCCCGAAGTTAGTTCAAGGTGTAGTCGGGGAGAATTTAGGTGGTGGAAACAACGAAGGTGGTGGTCGGAATGCTCGTGCTTATGTCATCGGTTCGCGTGAGTCCCGGGAAGATCCTGAAACTGTTACCGGTATGTTTCATTCTTACTAATCGCTATGATTTGGGTTCATTTTTGCTTTCTGCACCGTTAGAAGCTTCGTATCCATTAAGTTTTGTCGGTGGTTAGACTTAGATATCGTGTGTTTGTCGGCTTGATGCCGGAGACCTGGAGACACTACTTGGACAGTACTAGGTGCGTCGTTTGTACCGATCACAAGAGTCTTCAGCGCGTCTTCGATCAGGGAGGACTAATCTTGTGGTAGTCTGTAGCATTTGTTTCATGTTTATCTGTTTTTGTCATCCTTAGTTTGGGGTTTTCGACTCGTTCATAGTTTTATGTAATGTTGCGTGTGCATGTAATTCTTCTTATCTTTCAAATTCATTATGGTTCATGTTATGGGTTGGGGTTCTCATAGGATCGAGGGGACTAGATAGGGGATCTAGGCAACCTCGTACGTTGTTTAAGTATATATGTGGGTCGGCACTCGTTACTGTTGGAGCTGAGTGAATCTCGGGACGATATTCCTTTAAACAGGGGGATGATGTGACGACCGGGAATTTTTTCTTTCTTTTCGTGTCTTTCGTTTTTGTCTTTGAGAAAATTTTGGGACGAAAATTCTTTCAACAGGGGGATGATGTGACACCCGGCACATTCAGGTTAACATTTTATAAAACACAGAAGTCTACCTTAGTGAAAAACATTTTCAAACATACTTGACAGAGTCAGTTGAGTCGAGTCGCGTTACGTATTGTCCAGGGATCAATCATTCGGAGGATCATTAGGCTTATCACATACACACACGACTTACGAAACCTGTCGTTGGTGATTTATAGAATCGCCAGGTTTAACGCACACACGCAAGTCTCGAGTCCCGGGAATTGGTGAATGAATGTGAACGTTTTAGTTATCATGCATTATGTGTTTATAATCATTATATGACTAGTCGGTATCTGAAAACGTACTTATATGTGTTAAAATAGTGTTTAACGCGTCGAAAACCCAAAAACATGCATTTACGCTACTCACTAGTTTATAGGTGATTACAACATGCATTTACCATACTCACTGGTTTATAGGTGATTACAACATGCATTTACCCTACTCACTAGTTTATAGGTGATTACAAACATGCATTTACCCTACTCAGTAGTTTATAGGTGATTACAACATGAATTTACCCTACTCACTAGTTTATAGGTGATTACAACTTGCATTTACCCTACTCACTAGTTTATACGTGATTACAACATGCATTTAACATACTCACTAGTTTATAGGTGTTAACAACTTGCGTTTACCCTACTCACTAGTTTATAGGTGATTACAACAGGCATTTACCCTACTCACTAGTTTATAGGTGATTACAACATGCATTTACCCTACTCACTAGTTTATACGTGATTACAACATGCATTTACGCCTAGTCACTAGTCTACAGGCGATTACAACATGCATTACGCCCTATTCAATAGTTTATAGGCGATTACAAAACCTAATCGCCTATAGCAGCAACCTACTCGCCTGAAACTTATGTGACGACTAGAAACGCCTATAAATACCACCCTTATGCTCCAAAATATCATTTATGCAACCCTAACTCACCCCAAAGCTATTCCACACCAAAACCAACCTCTGGAACACGTTTTTGCCCTTGAGTCCATCCTTTCAAGCTTATACATCATTCTTTAGCAAAATCCAAGGTGTGTTATCCATCCTAAACCTTTGTAAAGTTGTTATAATGATCCCTAAAGGTCCAGACCTGGTTTTATAATATTTGTGTCCTTGAAAATCCTTAAAAATCAATTGTTAAACAAGTCTAATCTTTTATCAAATGTTCTATGTGGTGTATTCATGCAAGATAGGACTTTTATGATTAAAACATGAGGATTCTTGTGTGTTTGATATGTTTTTGAGATAAATAGGTTGTTAGCATGATTGTTGATGAGTTTGGAGTTTCATAGTTGCGTATGTTTGATAATAGGCGATTTGACCCGTTTGAATGATTTTGAAGGATTAAGAATGATATGATATGTTTTATTGATTTCATAAGGTTAGGGTTTGCTCTAGGATGATGCTATAATAGTAGGATGATGTTGGACAACGTTGTTATGTGGTGAAATCTGGATATTTGCTATTTAGGGTAAGTTTTGCATGTTGATGTGATGTTTACATAATAACATGTTATTTTTGGGAAACGCTTGCATTTGGAGTTGTTAGAATGATGATGAATTGGGGGGGGGGGTTTGCTTGGGATAGGTTGATAAATGATTTGGGTTTGATATTGGGTGTTTATACATGTTTCGGATCTGATTTAGAGGGTTAAACGCGCGAAAAAGTGGCTTAAGTCAGCAGGGGTTGAGTAGGAAGCCTACTCGCCAGTTGGAACTAGTGATTACACCCCTACTCGCCTGTTTGACCATCCTAATTGCTAGTTGACTTTCCTAATTGCATGTTTGATTCCTAATCGTGTGTTTTGCCTAATCGGAACATGGTTTGACACCTAGGAACATGTTAGGAACCCCGTGACATGTCTAATAAATTGGTTACACATGTTCGGACTCGTTTATGCATTATTTGAGCTATATGCTAGACTTGGTGAACTTTTGTGCATGTTAAGTGTATAATTGCATATGATTGCATGATATCTTGCATTTGGATAACATGTGGGATGACGGGTCACCAATGGGATGTCGGGTCTTATCCGGTATGGTCAGTTTAACGTTCAAACATGTTTTCAACGAACACAGTTATGGTTTGGACAATTGGGGACTGATTAGCCTTCGGGTTAGTAGTCATCACAATTATGCAAACTCATTGATAGGTCGCCACTAGTTGGGGCTATGACACACGTGTCGGATTACTCTTTAACTGAAGACGCAACCTAAGGTGAGTTCACGGCCCCACTTTTATCAAGTTTTGTTTTCGGGGGAGAAGCATGCTTACACATTTTAAACAGATGATTTCAAGTTATACTATGGCTATCATCATATTGCTATACGGCTCATCTAAATCCTATAAAAACCACTAATACGGGTATGTAGCGGGGAAATGTGGATAGCGCTATTGGGCCTGACAAACCCCACTCGACGGCTGGAGGCCGGGCGGGTGCATATTGTCTCAATCACACAAGGCCTACCGGAGATGAGGGTAGTCCGTAAAGGGTATCACATTATAAATCACAGTCAGCAATGGTTTCAACCGTAGTAGTAATTATCTTAACGCTTAGCTAGCGTTCACACAACATAGTAGAAACGGTAACGGTTTTCAAAGGATTAGTGAAATGCTTATTATAAAACCTGTGAACTCACCAGCATTATATGTTGACTTTTTAGCATGTTTTTCAGCTTGCTAAGGTAGCAGCAGTCGGGATTGACGCACAGAGTCGCACTCGCGTCTAGGATCATACTTTTGGGATGTTAAACTTTAGACTCATGTTTTACTTTGTTTAGATTTTGTAAACTTAAATGTGCTTCCGCTATATTTTAAATCATGGCTTTTGATTATTGCATGGAATGTCTTACGTATTTTCTTAATATAGTTGTCGTTTATTGTGACCATTGACTTGGATCATGGTGTGTCACGCGCCTCGCGGTAAAACTCCGCATGTGGAAATTTGAGGGTGTGACAAAAACAAGCACAATAAGTTGCCCGAACACTTAGGGGCACATGTTCGTGTTGTTTTGTCGGATGCTCTTCACCCTAAACTTCAAGATCCAGGAGTCCCATTGATTCCAATTTAGGTTGGAGAGTTTAAAATAGAAAGGGCGCTCCTAAATCTTGGAGCATGTGTGAGTATATTTCCTGGGAGTCTGGTTGACCAATATGACTTTGGTCCACTACATGAAATTAACACCACGGTGGTGTTAGCCGATCAGACTCCCACGCATCCAAGGGGGATGGTGAATGATGTGTTGGTGAAGGTAGAGGATTTCTACTAACCAGTTGATTTTTTGGTGGTAGACTATGTAAGTAGTGCTAAAAAACACACAACCCACCGTTATACTGGGTAGGCCATTCCTAGCAACTGCGCATGCTATTATAAAGTGTGCTAATGGAACAATACGCATGAAGTTTGGTGACCGTGACTTATGTTTAATTGTATATCCAAATTTGTCTAACTCGGTTGTTGATGAGAAATGTCCCAAAAATGACATTTTTGATAGTGGTGGCCCTCTTGTAAAAGAGGATCACCCAAAAGAGAATTTTTGTGTGGTTAACAGGTTTGGAGCAGTCAAGAATAGCACGGTGAAAGGAAGAAAGACGAATTGGAAAAAACCGCGTGATTTGGACAATGAAACAAGAACAGAAAAGATGGTTGACCCGGTTAGGAACGCCTTAAAGGACCCAGCGAAACGTAGGAAGGTTGCATCTTTAGAGGCGGAGGGAGGAAGACATCCAACTCGACCACCATGAGGGTAGTGTATTTGGTTGGGTTGAAGACCCTAAAACTTAGCGCTTTCGGGAGGCAACCAAAAAAAATTGCATAGCAGCCGCCGTTAGAGACGACAGACCAGCCAACAGAGACGGCCACCTAGTTTCCAGATGACCAAAGTGGCGGCAGAGGCCAGCCAAACGCCCCAATTGAAGCCAGCCGCCATCAGCGATGTCGGCCTAGCCGTCAGAGACAGCGGCATCTACCCAGACGCCACAATGGGCGGCAGACGGCTGCCAGACGACTCATTTTAAACCAGGCGCCGTCAGCGACGGTGGCCCAGCCATCAGAGACAGAAGCACTCCCCTGGACGCCAAAACTCGCGGCAAACGGTAGGCAAACGACAGTTTATTTTTTTTTCTCTTGTTTTATAGCCTTTTAATCATCACCAAACACCTTCCAACTCACTCTAATCCTCACCCAAACACTCCCAAATCTAGACCAATACACCTGAATCCAAACACCCAAACATCAAATCTTTAACCTTCTTCAATTAAATCTATAACCTACCATTTTCTTTTCTTTTCTTCTTCATCTTCTCCAAACAAAACACTCAAGAACCCTAATCTTCCCATCACAATAACTCACTCAAAACTCAACCAAATCAAGCAATTTTGGGGTCTATTTCATGTATTTTTTATGAGAGGAATTCAAATTTTGGCTTCTTTTTGTAAGATTCTGCACGCATTTTAAGATTTTTGGACCACTTGGACACGAAATTTTTTGAAATTTTGGGGTTTTTCTATTCGTGGTCGATTATTATCATTTGTTCAATCATTTAGTTGTGTTCTCAACACCATGATGTATCAAAGGAAGAAATCTAAGTTCAACTTGGTAGAAAGCTCATCAAACGCAAGAAAGAGGCATTTAACACCGGAAGAATAAGCCGAGGAAGATGAAAAGGAGAGATGCATTATTAAGAAGATTGAGTATTCAAAGAACAAGAACGACCAGGTGCATCAGATTCCTTTGTCTAGTTTGTAGTATGAAATTAGTTAACTTGTTTGCTATTTGGATTACATTGGGGGGGGGGGGACATCTATGGCTGTTGTGTCATCACATTCCCAGGAAACATAAAGAATCCTTCTTCACATTGAGGACAATGTTGACCTTAATTGTGGGGAGGGAAAATTTTGAAAACTGAAATCCTTCATTTAAATTCTACACATTGAGGACAATGTTAGCCTCAAAGTGTGGGGATGGGTGAGAAAATAGCTAAAATTTTTCAAAATTTTTCAAAAATATCCTCAGAATTGCATTTTAAAGAACGCGATTAACAGGAATTTACAGGGAATGGGTGACCATTTTGGTCCTTTGACATGGTTAAACTCAAGAAAGCCCACGTGATAGATGTTTGATTATAATTTTATAAAAAGAAGTATGAGTGTTTACTTGGAAGTAGGTCTCTTGATGAAGTTGATGATCCACACATATGTCACATACCTCACCTAATTCCAATTATGAGTAATTAAGCCACCATAACATGCTACATTTCACATACTATTACATCTCTTTGCATGTTAAGTTCATTTGGATTTGAGTGCGCCTATGTGATCATATGTGGTAGAATTTGCATCCTTTGATACGCTTGAGACCATGGGCCAATTTTATGCACAAGAATGATTAAGGCATTAGGTTTGGCCATTTTATATTTACACTGCTTTTATATCCTTGACCCAAAAACAACCTCCCTTAGTTAAACAATCTTGAGCCTAAACCTTTCTTTTGAAACACCCGAATTCAACCATTTGTCTCATTCAACCTTTTTGTTTTTAAAACCGAGTAATGAAAGTTCGACTTTAGGAGGTTCTTGTATTATAAAAATCTTATGTTCAAAAAAAAAGTTGTGAAAAAGAAGAGAAACATGAAAAGCATGTATTGTCTTTGAGAAAATAAAAGGCACAATATCGCCTTGTTATTAGATTGTTTAGATTGTACATAGGTTGAGAGTAAAGTAACAAAAAATCGAACTTTCGTTACCTTAGTCACTTTCAAATTTCCCATTCTATACCCTTTCACCAAGCCCGTTGCAACCCTTTGGAAAGAACTTTTGACTTGTCTAATAACTTTGTGCAATTTGGTGGAGGGTGATTGAGATGCAAACTTATGCTAACATGGGTCACATTTCGTTAAGAGTGTTCACACACATATATATACTAGTACATTAATACTAGTCAATTTGAACCGAGTGGAGAGAAAATTGTGAGGGATGTGTGCGCTGGAACATTAACTATTGAAAGAGATATAGTTCTGGGTAACCACTTGTTTTGAGCATAAAAATCTTAAGTATGTCATGACATTCTAAAGCGTGTGGATAGAATGAGTTGGGTATGACTTCGGACCTTAACTTTCAATGTTTAAGGATGGTAAGCTACCTCATGTTTGATGAATGTGAAAGAGTGAATTGAATTTGCTTGAGGACAAGCAAAAGATAAGTGTGGGGATGTGATGCGTGGTTGAAAACCTCGCCTCTATTAAATCTAAAAAGGTGTTTTTATTTGATTATTTGAGGAGGGATATAGCACTTTGATTTGATTTGATGTTTCAGGTTAAAATCGTTTATGGAGTGAAGTTTACACAATGCTAGAATGAAATATTGAAGTTGAGAAGCATTGCAAGAAAGAAGACCAAGAGAAATACAATGAAGGTTCTGGCCGTCTCTGACAGCAAACATACTGTCTCTGACGCCATCACCGTACCTGACGGCAGTCTCGCCGTCTCTGACGGTGTCATATGACAAGACTTGGTCAACATGGAATTTAGTGCAAGATTTTAATTGTTTTGATGAGGGTTGACTAGAGACTTGATTGGAGAGTGGTTTAACCAGATTTGTGAAGGGACATCAATGATCATTACTACACATCACGAAGTTAATCCATCCATCTTACAATCATTTTTTTCTTGAAGATTAGAGAACCAAGAACACAAGATTTGAAGAACTCTATGGCCATGAGTGGCTAGTCTCGTTGTATCATGCTTAGGAAGTAAACAATTGAATTTCTAGGGTTTAACATTTGGGTCTTGCTTTAAACTTTTGATTGTGTGATTGTGTGTTTGAACTATTGTATTAGATTGTGATTAATCTTATGTTGAAGCCATTTTTAGTTAATTGATTTTGTACCAATTTCTAAATCTCATGAACATGGTTTCTTGCTCTAATACAAACATAGGGTTGTATGTTCTAGGTAATGAAGTGTAGTTTAGTCCATTATTGAATGTAATGAAGCCTATTCAACAATCACCCCATTAACACCAATTGCATGATAATTATTTGACCCATTTCTGATAACCTTAGACTTCATTTGTTGAAACCTATGTGTGATCCTTTTAATCAAATTGCTTACAATCTAAATTGTTTACTACTCTTTTCTATTACATTTCTATTCAATTTTTATAAATCAAAACTCCTTCCAACTAAACTTTCTTAAATGAACCAAGTTCAATCTTCATAAGTTATATAGCATCTTCATAAGCAATAGTTTCCAATCAACTAAACAACATTCACTAACCACACGCTCCTTGGATTGATACCCTACTTACCCTAGCTGCCTAGGTTATTTAGGTTTTGCATGACCCGTAACGACCGGCTCATCAGGGTCCTTGTTTTCACCAACACCGAATTTGGAGAGAACAACATCATTCTCATGAACATTAGTGTCAAAATGTTGCACCAAATGACCTTTAATAGAAGCCTGAATCTTATCACCCTGCGAATAATCATAAACAAAAGATAAACATCAAACACAACAACTTTTTCAAAATACAGATATAGGTATATAACATGAACTTAAGATAACAACATTAACCTAAAACAAAATATAAAAAAACATAAACAGTCATATCCATGACCATACCTTCTCATCGATCAATATGAGCTCCATCTTAAAATTTTGTTTCCATTTTCGTATAACACGTCTGTCACACCACGTCAACGGCGGAAACACGTGGCGCGACGGTTCAAAAGCATAAAGTCAAGGTTATTGCTAAACATAAGTAATTTAAGAAAAGTGGGTCATTTATTAAGGCGTCATTACTTGTTCCAAACATTACACAAAAGTAAATTGTTTTTAAAGTAACATCGAGGTTTCTCAAATATATCCCAAGCTTTGGGAAATAAAGGTGAAACCCCGCAAAATGTACAACGCCGCATTGGGAGATTCTCCGACCCAGCTCGCCTGATCCTTCTTCATCTAGTTACCTGAAAGATATGTTTAAAAGTTTCGTCAATATAAATATATTGGTGAGTTCACAGGTTTTCAGTTTCTAAAACTTGAATACTTGGGAAATACCATGTTATGACAATGTATAGGAGTTGCAAATTCCTATAACTCTACTTGAGACTATAATCAAACCAAGACATATAATAATTGTGCCCCGCTCCAAGTCGTTACTCGGTTTCCCACGACTTAAGTTCAGAATATATGCACCCCAGGCATAACCTAATGCATAATCGACGCTATCGATTAGGGGTGGGCCTTGTCAGGCACCAATAGTACTATTCAAATATTCCACCGGTTTCATTTCCCTGAACAAATGATTATAGAGGCGAGGACTCAACCCCGAGTGGCGGTCACACCTCAAGTAATAATTCCGTCAAACATTTTCCCTAACATATCTTTCCCCGGAAAACGTAAAAATAGTTTAAAATGGGGCCGTGAAACTCACCTGAAACTGCGTCTGGCTCAAAAGGTAGATAGCAAGTGGGTGGTTTCGCACCTACAAACGTCCTAGACGTATAAGTCACTATTCCTATAGTGCATGTGCCTTGGCAAGTTGTACACCCAACTCCCGACCACAAGTTGTTCCAAATCCCGTTTAATTAAGCGCGTATCCTAGGTTTTGTTGGCGTTACATTACCCTTTGTACTACAAGTTATATATTACTCTTGTTAATATTTCCATAACTTGTATCTTATTATCATCGACTCGACTTCACTTAACATATAATTATTTTCCCATTTAAATAATTATACTTAAGATCGCATCGCTCGATATAATATATATTTCAACCCTCGACCCGACTCACTTTGCCGCACATTTGTTTTCCCATTTACACAAATATACTAAGATCTTGTCGTTCGATTGTATATTCTTAACGTCCCATTTCAACTCACCATACCGTATATTTATTTTCCCATTCAAATAAATATACTAGGATTTCGTTGGTACGGCATACACATATATATATATCTTTGTCTTCTCGTCGCGGCTTTCCTTCCCACATATCTACTTTCCCATTAAGTAGATATACTAGAATTTTGCCGAGACGAGCGTACATATATATATAAATGTGTAATTTTTCTCGTTAAGTATATACGTTTGTTTAACGTCTTATTTGTTTATGTCATGTGTTTCTCCCACGAATAATTCTCTTAACACTTAGGAAAGTGTTTATTAGTTTTCACCCAATGTATATATATTTTTTACTTCTTAAAATATATATTTTTCTTATCTTTCCGCAATGGCATTTTTCTCATGTTTTGTCCGTGTACGGTTTGTTAACGCGTCTTAGTTCGATATCTTAACTCGATTAGTTAATTTTTCCAAGTTTTTCCAACATGTATTTTATAGAAATATTATCCATATTTCTTCCTCTTTTCACATGTTACTTGGATGGTTTAAAATACTTATGTATTTTTAACCCAACTTGTTAACTTAACTACAAAAATGTTTCCAACACTTTTATATTCCCATTTATATAAAAGTATTCATTTTTGTATAAGTCTTCCAAGTTTGTTTAATATTTTTATAAAATCTCTATTTTATAAAAATCCTTATGTTAAAACCCTTTATATTTTTATAACTTTCAAAAATACACTTTTATACAAAATACCCAAGTATTTCTACTAGTATTTACAAAAATCATCCTTAGACTTTATTACTTACATTTTTGACACCAAACTTTCCATACTTGTATTTTTGGACTAATAGTTTCTAAAATATCCATTTTAGTCCTCTAACTTTCAAAGTTACAATATTAGTCCCTTAACTTTCAAAAGTTGCATTTTTCCATTCTAACTTTCAAAGTTAACATTTTTCACTCAAAATAGTAGACTTTGAAGACTCAACTTTTTATTGGTAAGTTATTTTTGTATCAAAACACTTTTGTTAGTCTTGTATTTCATATGGAAGACTACTTATGTGTGTGTTTTATGTATTTGTCCATTTTAACAAAATATCATTCATCTAAGTAAGCTAACTTTAATTTTACATCTTCTTCATTTATGAACTTCTAACATGTTTTACCACATATTACACCATGTATGATCATAATAAGATGATTTAAAGTTACTTTTAACATATTCAAGTTCATTCTACAATTTTAACCAAAACATCATCCTACTTAGTCTTAAATGTAAACTTTATATATTTTCAAGACTAATACATCATCATCAACAAATCCATGGTTTATTTTCATATCTTTAATCTTACATTTTACTCATGTAAAACCTATTAAAGATTATGTTCAAAACCACTTTTTAAACCCTTCATGTACAACTTGCTACTAGGAACACATACATGAATAATAATAATCAAAAACAAGGTTAAGAATGCTTACTACTAGCACAAGGCTAGGAAGACAAAACCTTTGATTTTGAGAGGGGTTTAGTGTGTTCTTCCTTAATGGTTAAGCTCCAAGCTTGAAACACACAATAGGGGTTTGGATGATGGATTGTTTTAAGTGTTTTGGAGATGTAGAAACTTGTAAGAATGAAGTATGGGGGAGGTAGGAAACTCACGGCCAAGAACAAGGGGAAGAAGAGTTGTTTTGCTTTGTTATTCAACCTCCTAACACATGTTATTTATAGCCTTATCACATGTAATCTTCCATGGATCTTGTGATTATTACTAAAGATATAAGAGATTTATGAAGTACAAAAATTGATCTTGGATGGGTGTGGGGGATAGGTGGTGGCCGTGGGTTTTTGAAAGAAGAAGGAGGTTGCTTGTAAATCTTTGGTAAATCCTTATGATCACTCATAATCTTTATACAAGACCTCACCATGCATGCATACACTAGTGTCATAATTAGCTAAGTGTTGTCTTGGCTTATTAGGGCCATGTGGCCGAAATTTTATCAAGGGGGGACAAGATTAGAGTGCTTTTGTACTAATGCTTACTTACACATTTGTCTTACACCTTTGCTTTTCATGTGCATGCTTTATAGGTTATTATTATTATTTACACTTGCATGGACACACCCTTGGCCTTTAGGCCGGCCCCTTGGATGGGTTTGGTGGGGTCCACAACTTCAAATATTTACCCATTGTTTGTTATGTTTAATCCCCCGTCGTTCGGGTGTCGTTCGGGTATTTTTCGGGTTTTAATCACGCGTTATCCGGACATTAAAAATACCTTTAATAACCCTTAAATATAGTCTATTTTAAGCGTTGATTGGTTATTTAGGCCCTTGCCGGGTGAAATTATGAGTTATACGCGTATCGGGTGCGGTACGCGCTTTTTATTCGTTACCGGGAGATTTGTACAAGACGTTTTCATTTATGGTTTTGGAGTTCCAAAACTCATTATATTTCATGAAAATACCCTTTATTTTATATCCTGGGTGTCCGGGATCCGTTTCGTTTATTTAATTATTACCGGGTAATTGCCAACGTCCATACCGGATAGCTTATTTACACATGATCCAATCATGCTTTACCATTAAACGTATGCATTCCTATGCACTATTTGGAAATTGCTATCCCCTAAGGCCTTGATAATTAAATCACACATAATTGCATTTAATTACGTTAATCATATATTAATTGATTTGTACGGAATTACCTTATTTTTGCCGGTTGTTACAACGTCCCTTCATACTCCACATATCTTTCCCTGGTTTCATATCACAAATAAAACTGAGACTATTGTTGACAGCTTCCATTGATATAGTTTTGATATATTTATTTTTTTATACCAAGATGAGACAAGGGTTAGAAGACCCTCTGCAGAAATTTAGAAGGTTTGTATTGTTATGTGCTTATAGGATATATTTATAAAGGAAACTTATTGCTATGTTTACCACTGCAACATAACTAAGTACTACACTCCCCTGCGTTAATTTAAAAATTCCCTCTTAAAAGTTCAAAACATAGGGACTTAACACATACTTTTAAAATTTTATTATTATTTATTATTTATCTGGACAAAATGAGACTACGAATTAACTCTATAGTTATAAATCACAAATTTTCAAAAAAAAAAAGTTATAAATCACAAAATCTGTTTTACAACATCTGTTGGCTTGTCAAACAAATGTTTTGAAATAACTGTCATCCAATACAATTTTTCAATTACAAACTACCAAGTAAAGCGTAAATAAAGTAACTTTCAAAATTGTAATCATTAAATTTGGACTTTTGGGCCTCTATTTAACCTGATACAGTATTTGATGGTACGAACAAACTCTAAAGAAATTTAAAAACTTATTTTATAGTGGGTTGTATTATTACTTATTTATTTATTAATATTAATTGGAAGATCTATTATGAAAAGTAATCGGATGATCTATTTAACTAACACTATAATATTGATCGAACAGACAAACTTTTATATATTTTACAAGTGATTTTATAATTTATTAATCGAAAGATCTGTTTTAAAACAACTATTGACTTCTCAACATATCTTCTCAAAACAACAGTCATCTAATACAACTTCAGATATATTGAAAAAACTGTCATCCGATACGATTTTCCAATAGAATGTACAATGTGCCATGTTAATTAATCAATTAATTAATAATAATAAAAATAATAATAATAATAATAATAATATTTCCACGCAAAACTCTTACTATTTACACTCAACCCTGTTAATGTTCAAAATCGTAAACACACTTCCCTATGATAATTTAAAACTTTCCCTCTTAAATATTCAAAACTTAATATGACTGGTTAGACCGTTCTGATGCAGAAATGAGATTTTTGATACAAACTAAGTGTTTTATGCTTGATCCTTGTGTGTAATCTATGTGTACTTGATTAGTTAGGGTAACGGGTCACCAACGGGATGTCGGGTCGGTCTAGTGTGTCGGTTAAACATTTAAACACGCTTTAAAACATACTTGGTTACGATCTGGACAATCGGGGACTAGATAACCTTATGGTTCTTAGTCGGAACACTTATGTGAACATTTTGATAGATCTCCGGTAGAGGGATTATCAAGGGCTTAACATCTTTACTTGTAACCGAAGAACGCTATTTAAAGTGAGTTCACGGCCCCACTTTTACTGCTTTAACTTTTGGGGGAGAAAACATGCGCTAAACTATTTTGGTAACATATGTCATACTATGGTTTTAACTTGCATTGCTATACGATCTTTTAAAGTCCCGGGGGAAACCATGAATGTGTGGGGATGCACAACGGGGGAAATGTGGATAGATCTATTGGGCTTGACAAACCCACTCGACGGCTTGGAGGGCCGGGCGGGTGCATATTGTCTCGAACTGGTAACACTCGTAGCATGGCTACAACACATCGGGCTGAACACATGGTAACAGTCTAGTAATGGTTTTCCAATCGTAGTAGTAATAAAACATACGCCTAGCTAGCATACTTGGTAACATTGATATAGTATGGACATGGTAACGTTTTGGTAACACTTGGTAACATATTGAACAAACTTGTGAACTCACCAGCATTATATGTTGACGTCTTTTTGGCATGTTTTTCTCAGGTCGCTAAGGTAGCAACAAATGGAACTAGGCGCACGGGTCTGCATTTGGCGTCTAAGTTTAGTTGCATGTTTTGAAATAAGTGTCTTGAATACTTTGGAATACTGCTGTAGTTGATTAAATTCTTAAATGCTTCCGCTTATAAAATCGTTGTTTTTGGATTTACGTATTTCATATAGAGTTGTTTATTGTAATCGTTGACTTGAATCCTGGTTTGTCATGCGCCACGCGGTAAAACTCCGCAAGTGGTAATTTGAGGGTGTGACATTATTAATCGGAAGATCTGTTTTACAACATCGGTTGACTTGTCAACAGATGTTCTCAATACAGCTGCCATCCTGACTTGTCAACAGATGTTCTCAATACAGCTGCCATCCAATACAACTTCAAATGTAATGAAAAAACTGTCATCCAAAAAAGAACTTCACTTAGAATTTGTAATATGCCACGTAAATGAATTAATTAATTAACAATAATAACAATAACAATATTTGCTCTCAAAACTCATATTATTTGCAACTCAACCCTGTTAATGTTCAAATTTGTAAACACGCTTCCCTATGATAATTTAAAACTTTTCCTCTTAAAAATTCAAAACTTAGGGCTTATTTATTAAAGATGGTTTTAAAATATTTATTAATGTTATTTATTTATCAAAATGAAATGATGCTACATACAAAATCTTTAGAAAATAACAAACTGATTTTGAACAGGGTTATTATAAAATAGGTTCTCAATTTGAATATTATTGATCAATACAACCAAGTATATATAATGATACAATGTTATATCTTATATAAACCAATTAATTAATAATAATAACAAAAGCAATATTTACTCTCAAAACTCTTATTATTTGACACTAAATTCTGTTAATGTTCAAAATCGTAAAGACGCTTCCCTATTATAATTTAAAACTTTCCTTCATAAAAATTCAAAACTTAGGGCTTAGTTATTAAAGATGGTTTTAAAATAGAATTAATAATTATTATTATTATTTATTTATTAAAATGAAATTATGCTACATACAAAATCTTTAGAAAATAACCAACTGATTGTAAACATGTTTCTTATAAAATAACCTCTCAACTTGAATATTATTGAACAATGCAACCAAGTATATATAATGATATAATGTTATATCATATATAAATCAATTAGTTAACAATAATAACAATAACAATATTTGCTCTCAAAACACTTATTATTTACCACTCAACATGTTAATGTTCAAAATCGTAAACACGCTTCCCTATCATAATTTAAAACTTTCACTCTTAAACATTCAAAACTTGGGGCTTATTTGTATTATTTATTATTAATTGGAAGATGTGTTTTACAACAACTGCTGACTTGTCAACAGATGTTCTCAAAACAGCTGTCATCCAAAAGAATTTCAGATGTAATGAAAAAACTGTCATACAATAGAATTTCACTTAGAATTTGCAATATGCCACGTAAATGAATTAATTAATTAATAATAATAACAGTAACAATATTTGCTCTCACAACTCTTATTATTTGCAACTCGACCCTGTTAATGTTCAAAATCGTAAACACGCTTCCCTGTGATAATTTAAAACTTTCTCTCTTAAAAATTAAAAAGTTAGGGCTTATTTATTAAAGATGGTTTTAAAATATTAATTAATGTTATTTATTAATAAAAATGAAATGATGCTATATACAAAATCTTCAGAAATAAGAAACTAATTTTGAACAGGGTTCTTATAAGATAGGTTCTCAATTTGAATATTATTGATTAATACAAATAAATTTATATAATGATAAAATGTTATATTTTATATAAATCAATTAATTAATAATAACAACAATAACAATATTTGCTCTCAATACTATTATTATTTGCCACTAAACACTGTTAATGTTAAAAATTGTAAACACACTTCCCTATGATAATTTAAAACTTTCCCTCTTAAAAATTCAAAACATAGGGTTTATTTATTAAAGATGGTTTTAAAATAATTATGATTATTATTTATTTATCAAAATGAAATGATGCTACATACAAAATCTTTAGAAAATAATCACCTGATTTTAAACAGGTTTCTTATAAAATAACCCCTCAATTAGAATATTATTGAACAATGCAACCAAGTATATATAATGATACAATGTTATATGTTATATAAATCAATTAATTAATAATAACAACAACGGCAATATTTACTCCCAAAACACTTATTATTTTGACACTCAACACTGCTAATGTTCAAAATCGTAAACACGCTTCCCTATCATAATTTAAAACTTTCCCTCTTAAAAATTCAAAACTTGGGGCTTATTTGTATTATTTATTATTAATTGGAAGATCTGTTTTGCAACTATTGACTTGTCAACAGATGTTCTCAAAACAGCTGTCATCCAAAAAAATTCAGATGTAATGAAAAAACTGTCATCTAATAGAATTTCACTTAAAATTTGCAATATGCCACGTAAATGAATTAATTAATTAATTAATTAATAATAACAATAACAATATTTTTCTCTCACAAGTCTTATTATTTGCAACTTGCCCTTGTTAACGTTCAAAATCGTAAACACGCTTCCCTATGATAATTTAAAACTTTTCTCTTAAAAATTCAAAAGTTATGGCTTATTTATTAAAGATGGTTTTAAAAATATTTATTAATGTTATTCCTTTATCAAAATGAAATGATGCTACATACAAAATCTTTAGAAATAACAAACTGATTTTGAACAGGGTTCTTATAAGATAGGATCTCAATTTGAATATTATTGATCAATATAACCAAATATATATAATGATAAAATGTTATATCATATATAAATCAATTAATTAATAATAATAACAATAACAATATTTGCTCTCAAAACTCTTATTATTTGCCACTGAACACTGTTAATGTTAAAAATTGTAAACACGCTTCCCTATGATAATTTAAAACTTTCCCTCTTAAAAATTCAAACTTAGGGCTTATTTATTAAAGATGATTTTAAAATTATTATTATTATCATTATTTGTTTATCAACATGAAATGATGCTACATAGAAAATATTTAGAAAATAACCAACTGATTTTAAATAGGTTTCTTATAAAATAACCTCTCAACTTGAATATTATTGAACAATGCAACCAAGTATATAAAATGATACAATATTACATCTTATCTAAATCAATTAGATAATAATAATAACAATAATAATATTTACTCTCAAAACACTTATTATTCGTCACTCAACACTGTTAATGTTCAAAATCGTAAACACGCTTCCCTATCATAATTTAAAACTTTCCCTCTTAAACATTCAAAACTTGGGGCTTATTTATATTATTTATTATTAATTGGAAGATATGTTTTACAAAAACTATTGACTTGTCAACAGATGTTCTCAAAACAGCTGTCATCCAAAAGAATTTCAGATGTAATGAAAAAATTGTCATCCAATAGAATTTCACTTAGAATTTGCAATATGCCACGTAAATGAATTAATTAATTTATAATAATAACAATAACAATATTTGCTCTCACAACCTTTATTATTTGCAACTCGACCATGTTAATGTTCAAAATCGTAAACACGCTTCCCTATGATAATTTAAAACTTTTTCTCTTAAAAATTCAAAAGTTAGGGCTTATTTATTAAAGATGGTTTTAAAATATTTATTAATGTTATTTATTTATCAAAATGAAATGATGCTACATACGAAATCTTTAGAAAATAACAAACTGATTTTGAACAGGGTTCTTATAAAATAGTTTCTCAATTTGAATATTATTGATCAATACAACCAAGTATATATAATGATACAATGTTATATCTTATATAAACCAATTAATTAATAATAATAACAATAGCAATATTTACTCTCAAAAACTCTTATTATTTGACACTTAATGTTGTTAATGTTCAAAATCGTAAAGACGTTTCCCTATTATAATTTAAAACTTTCCTTCATAAAAATTCAAAACTTCGGGCTTAGTTATTAATGATGGTTTTAAAATAATATTAATAATTATTATTATTATTTATTTATCAAAATGAAATTATGCTACATACAAAATCTTTAGAAAATAACCAACTGATTGTAAACATATTTCTTATAAAATAACCTCTCAACTTGAATATTATTGAACAATGCAACCAAGTATATTTAATGATATAATGTTATACGGATTTTACTCCGACGAAGGCTACGAATCTTGTAGTCGAGAATCTCGACAGGTTCCTCCACGATGCGAAGACGATCATCAACCTTGATCTCTTCCAGTGGTACAATGAGAGATTCATCTGCCAAACACTTCTTCAAGTTAGACACATGGAAGACGTTGCGAACACTACCGAGCTCCGCCAGTAAGTCAAGTCTGTATGCCACCGGTCCAATCCGTTCCAGGATTACGGACGGTCCGACATAGCGAGGGTTAAGCTTGCCACGTTTTCCAAAGCTTATGACGCCCTTCCATGGTAAAACTTTCAGAAGTACCCTGTCCCCAACCTGGAACTCCAAAGGTTTGCGACGGCGATCGGCATAGCTCTTCTGACGATGCCGCGCAGCTGCCAAACGGTTACGAATTTGTATGATTTTCTCCGAAGTTTTGTACACCAGTTCCGGACCAGTGAGCTGGCTCTCACCCACCTCGGCCCAACAAAGAGGTGATCGACATTTCCGTCCGTAAAGAGCCTCGAACGGAGATGCCTTGATGCTAGAGTGATAGCTGTTGTTGTAAGAGAACTCTACCAACGGTAGGTGAATCTCCCAACTTTTGCCAAAATCGATAACACATGCCCGAAGCATGTCTTCCAAGGTCTGAATCGTCCGCTCACTCTGTCCATCAGTTTGCGGATGATAAGCCGTACTCATATCCAACTGAGTACCCAAAGCCTTGGAGTTCCAGGTTTGTGAGCTTCTTCCAAGACAAGCTCACGTAATCCCCCGAACAAAGGAACCTAAACACGTCCTGTGAAATAGTGTAAGCCATCGGTTCTGAGTTCAAGATGCTTGTCAGCACTGTGCATAGTCTCAACTTTAAGATTTTCCTCCTTCAAAGCTTCCGATTGTGCAGAACGGATTTGGTCAGGGAACGAGGAATGAATGGTGAGCTGTAAAGATCGAGCACGACGAGGTTTCGCAGATTCCTTCCTGCTCAAGGCGTCCGCCACAACGTTCGCCTTGCCAGGATGATACTTAATAGCACAGTCATAATCGTTCAGGAGTTCAACCCAGCGACGCTGCCGCATGTTTAACACCTTCTGGTCGAAGATATGCTGGAGACTCTTGTGATCGGTGTATACTTCACATTTGGTACCGTACAAGTAATGTCTCCAGATTTTCAACGCAAAGACTACCGCACCCAATTCTAAGTCATGAGTAGTGTAGTTCTTCTCATGAACTTTGAGTTGACGAGAAGCATAGGCAATAACCTTCCCGCGTTGCATTAACACACAACCGAGACCACGAATAGAAGCGTCACAGTACACAACGAAATCATCCGTACCCTCAGGTAAGGACAGAATAGGTGCAGAACAAAGTTTAAGCTTCAGCATCTGGAATGCTGACTCCTGTGATTCACCCCAGTCAAACTTTCGGTCTTTCTGGGTAAGAGTGGTGAGGGGTTGAGCGATCTTCGAAAATCCCTCAATGAAACGACGATAGTAACCCGCAAGACCTAGGAATTGCCGCACCTCAGATGACGTCTTTGGTGCTTCCCAGTCTTTAATAGCTTCGATCTTAGCCGGATCGACATGAATTCCCAGTTCATTAACCACATGCCCTATGAATTTAACTTCACATAACTAGAAATCACACTTTGAGAACTTAGCATACAAGCGCTTTCGTCTCAAAGGTTCCAAGACCAACCGTAAGTGTTCCTCATGATCTGTCTTGTTCTTAGAATAAACCAGAATATCGTCAATAAACACGATGACGAATTTATCAAGGTAATGCTTGCAACGCGGTTCATCAAGTCCATGAACACCGCCGGTGCGTTAGTGAGACCAAAAGGCATGACCAAGAACTCAAAATGGCCATAACAAGTACGAAAAGCGGTCTTCTGAATGTCGGCTTCCTGGACGCGCAACTGGTGATAACCAGACCGCAAATCAATCTTCGAATAGTAACTAGAGCCCTGGAGCTTGTCAAAGAGATCATCAATGCGAGGGAGAGGGTAACGATTCTTGATGGTCACTTTGTTCAACTCACGTTAATTGATACACACGCAAAGACTTTCGTCCTTCTTCTTCACAAACAAAATAGGAGCTCCCCACGGGGAAGAACTCGGTCGGATGAAACCATTGTCCAAGAGTTCCTGTAACTGGCTGGACAACTCTTGCATCTCGGGAGGTGCAAGACAATACGGAGCTCTGGCAATAGGAGTTGCACCCGGAGTAAGATCAATGCCAAACTCAACCTGACGATGGGAGGGAGACCAGGTAAATCATTAAGAAACACATCGGGAAAATCACGAACCACTGGAATATCCTCGATCTTCTTCTCATCGTCATTCGAAACAATAACAAGTGCCAGAATGGCCGAATAAACCTTTCGGAGATACTTAAGGGCTTTCATGCTAGAAATGTAACTCAGCGGAGCACCGCTCTTCTCGCCATGAACCGAAAGAGTCTCTCCATCAGGGAGAGGGATCCGAATAATTTTATCGAAACAAACGATCTCCGCACGATACAACGATAACCAATCCATGCCGACAACGACATCAAAACTACCCAGGGGTACCGGCATAAGGTCGATAGGGAAAGACAAACCCGACAGTTCCAAGTGACATTCCCTAAGGGTGTGTGTCGCTTCGATTTTCTTACCATCAGCCAATTCTATTAAGTACATAGCCTCTAAAGGTGTGGGTACTATATCTAGCAATCGACTAATGTCCACAGATATGAAACTCTTATCGGCACCAGAATCAAACAAGACAGAAACATAGCAATCATTAAGAAGGAACGTACCGGTAACTGTGTCTGGATCCTACCTAGCCTCTGCAGATCCAATGACGAAAGCACGCGCAGTCCTGCCGCCGCCTCCGTTGTTCCCGTTACCGTTCCCGCCCCTCCCATTATCGCCCTGCTTCAGCTTTGGACAATCACGCTTGAAATGTCCCGTGTCACCGCAGTTATAACACGCCTGCTTCCCTGGGGTCCCCTGAGCAGCAGGAGCAGGAGTAGCAGCAGGAGTTTGGGTCGAGGTAAGTGATGCCCTGCAATCCTTAGCAAGATGCCCAAACTGATGGCACCTATGACAGCGAGCTCGATCACAACTCCCAGTGTGGTGATAACCACACTTATTGCACTTGGGATGCTTCCCAATATACCCACCTGACTTCTGCCCCGAAGAAGACCCGGACGAATCAAACTTCTTCACGGCTGAGATGGCGCTGGCACTGCACTCTTCCCCACGTTGTCCCACTTCCTCTTGTTCCCTTTCTAACCCTTCGCAGTAGTACCCTTAGGAGGAAAAACACCTTCTTCCACCTTCAGATTAGTCATTCAATGAGCCGATCGAACAACTTCAGCAAGAGTGGGAAGATTCCCAGCAGCCACTAACCCTGCAATCTCCGACACTAACCCAGAAACGTAGTGCTCAATCCTCCTATACTCGGGTGTGTGCAAATCAGGGCACAACAACGCTAGCTCGTTCCTCCTCACAGTGTACTCCTCAATCTCGGACCCAACCATCTTGTAACTCCAGACCTCATGCTCCAACTTCTGTACTTCCTCCCTTGGACAGTACTCACTCCTCAAAAGGTGCACAAAATCCGCCCAAGGCATAGCAATAGCCTCCCCAAATCCATGTTCTGGGCAGTAGCATTCGACCACGACAATGCAGGCTCCTCAAATGTCGCAGTAGCATACTTAACCCGGTCCCCAGCGGGACAGTTACACATGACGAACACAGATTCTACCTTCTCCAACCATCGGAGCAGTCCCACCGCTCCCTCAGTTCCAGCGAAGTTATAGGGCTGACAGTCCTGAAACTTCTTATAAGAGCACTAAGGTGGAGGTGGATTGACAGCCACACCTGAGACACGATACACGAATAAAATACAAAAGAAAGAACATGACACCCAAGAATGAAACAGAGTCGACAGAAATCAACTCACCACCGGCATTAATCCCAGACTGGAAAGTATCCAATGCCATATTCACTTGCTGCTGTAACAAGTCATTCAGTTCAGCTTGGGTCATGTTGATCTTACCACGACCACTACTGCCACCACGGCCACCGCCGCCGCCACGGCCGCCGCCGCCACCACGACGTCCACCACCACGAGCACCAAACATGATCTGACAATCAAGAGATCGAGGGATTCAGATTCACCTCTAGTGTCAACCACTAGAAATTTACAAGTGTTAACCTAGGGAAAAATCCAGGACTGTACATCTAAACTCAAAGTCCACCGGGATTTTCATGCATTTCAGTTTATGATTTCGTGTGCACCCGAAATGATAAACTGCTCTACATGGTCCTCCGAATGTACTCCTAGTTCAGACTCCGGCCACTGGACATCGTCGCCTAGTAACGTGTTACGATAGGTGCAAGTGTAAGAAAGCATGTGTGTGCTAGAGTCAACAAGTCAGCTTCTTCCTCTTTAACCCCGAAGAAGGAAACAAGAGTAGGTAAGAACCCGAGCAAAAGTGGATGATGTAACACAGAAGTATGATGATGATGTAAAGACACCCCGACAAAGTTAGTACGTATCCCCACTAAGCGACTCAAAGTATGTGACCATCTAGTGTGTGTGACTCGGCTATAGACCAGACTCTACATGCAGTCCTAGTTCACTATAACCATTGACTCTGATGCCAATCTGTCACACCCTCAAATTTCCACTGCGGGGTTTTACCGCGAGGCGCATGACAAACCAGGATTCAAGTCAACGGTCACAATAAACGACACTATATGAAGTACGTAAACCCAAAAAAAACATAGATTTCATAAGCTGAAGCATTTAAAGAATTTAATGGCTACAAAACAGTGTTCCAAAGTATTCAAGACACTTATTTCAAAACATGCTACTAATCCTAGACGCCAATGCAGACCCGTGCGCCTAGTCCAACCGATGCTACCTTAGCGACCTGAGAAAACATGCCAAAAGAGACGTCAACATATATAATGCTGGTGAGTTCACAGGTTTGTTCAATATGATATCAAAAGTTACCAAAGTGTTACCATGTCCATACTATATCAATGTTACCAAAGCACGCTAGCTAGGCGTATATTTTATTATTACTACGATTGGAAAACCATTACTAGACTGTTACCAATGTTCAGACCGCATGTGTTCTGCAATGTTACCAATGTTACCAGTTTGAGACAATATGCACCTGCCCGGCCCTCCAAGCCGTCGAGTGGGGCCTCTCAAACCCAATAGATCTATCCACATTTCCCCCGTTGTGCAACCGCGCACATTCATGGTTTTTCTCCGGGACTTTCAAAGATCGTATAGCAATGCAAAGTTAAAACCATAGTATGACATATGTTACCAAAATAGTTTAGCGCATGTTTTCTCCCCCGAAAGTTAAAGCAGTAAAAGTAGGGTCGTGAACTCACCTTAGGTTACGTTCTTCAGTAATATAAGAAAGCCAAGCCCTTGATAATCCCACTACCGGAGATCTATCAAAATGTTCACATAAGTGTTCCGACTAATAACTATAAGGTTATCTAGTCCCCGATTTTCCAGATCGTGACCAAGTATGTTTTAAAACGTGTTTAAGTGTTCAACCGACACACTAGACCGACCCGACATCCCGTTGGTGACCCATTACCCTAACTAATCAAGTACACATAGATTACACACAAGGTTCAAGCATAAAACACTTAGTTTGTATCAAAAATCTCATTTTTGAATCAGTAGGATCGAACCAGGAAATTTATTCCACCTTCGCCCCTTTTTAAGCCACATTCGACCCTTTGGAAGTCACCTTCGACCCATTCGAAATCACATTCGACCTTTTGAACTGATTCGACCAATACTGTCCAGGTTTGACCCTGGGATTCCACTTTTGACCACCTGATTGGTCGAAGGTGCCCAGGTTCGACCCTGGCAGAATGTTTTTCCCAAAAACGCTTCAAAAACATCCGAAACATCGCGAAACATCACCAAACACAGCAGTTGAATATGATTAACATATCCCCACAAAACCCCACCAATTTTGCCCCAAAACCTATTCATTTTAGCCTTTCCCAAAATGGCAAAAATTATGAAAACATCGCATCATGCATGAAATCTTTACCCAATTTGGAAACTTTTTGAAATCAATCCATAATCATCTTAATAGTGCTTAGTTTGTCATATGTTTGAAAACCTCAAAAATTTCTATTGATCATACAAGCATGCATCGAGCCCTAGCTTTATTGAAAACCCCCAATTTAGACATGATATTATAAATCATCTAATTGTGACCATAAAACAATCCTAATTTAGCATCAATATCAACCCTAGATCATGTTTCTAACATTAGTACAGTAGCAAATCATCAAACAACACATAATATCACATAGCACATAATTAACATAACTATGTTTAATGATAGGGTTTAGGTTTAGTTAGATGTTTAGAAGGTTTTTATTGATAAAAACATCCTTAGAACAGATCTGGACATTTAGGGTTAGATAAAAACGAATTAAAATGCTTGGAAAAGGTTTAGGATTAAGAACACACCTTGGATTCTTGATTAGATGTTGTTGGTAGGTTAGATTATGAAAAACAAGAGCAAAAACTCCTTCCTTAGTGATTAAAATCGTTTGAGAGTGTTTAGAGACGGTTAGGGTTTGTGAAATGGTGAAAAATGACAAAGTTTGGTATTTATACTAGTCCACGTTCGCCCATTTCACTTGGTCGAACGTACCTACATTCGCCCCTTTCTCAGGGTCGAATGTACCTTATCTGGTCGAATGAACTTCTATTGTTTTCACGTTCCAGGTTCGCCCCTTCCTCAAAGGTCGAACCTAGATTATTTTCCCGGTTCGCCCCCACACTGTGGTCGAACCTGGATCTATGTTTTCTAGTTTTTCCAGTTTGTCGTGCTTAACGTATTTCAACGCATCCTAACACATGAACATGCAATCTTAATCTATGTTTAACATATATAAGCATGGATGATCATCTACACATCGTTTAAACACGTATTTGCATATAATCCACCATATAAGAATCAATCTACACATAGCACTTGATTTAGTTTATGTAATTTCACCAACAACGGGACCCGGTACTAGTGTATTCCCAAAATGACTCCCAATGGTCCTCCAGACCATTGAACCCTGGACAATCCTATCCTGACCCGACTTAACTAACCCAGTTAAGTTCGTGTATAAATGTTTCTCGCTACGGTAGACTTAGGTGTTACTAAAATGTTTAAGCCAAACATGTCGGGTGTTACAAAAACTACCAACAGAGTGAAGAGAATTCTTCTACTAATAAATTACAACATTTATTTTAAAAGAAACATCTGTTGGTAAGTCAACAGATGTAATGAAACAACTATAATACAATCTTCAGAAAAGTTGGACAGATGTTCACAAAACAACTGTCATCGAATACAACTTCAATTTATACTATAGACTATTGACAAACATGTCTTGACCGTAGACAGACATTACAAAAAACTACTAACAGAATGAAAATAATTTTTTTACTAATCTTCAGAAAACTTGAAACTGATGTTGCTAATACATTCAAATCAACTTTTAATATAACATGTCATTATACACCCATCAGTCTTCAACACATATTTGTTTCTTTGACTGGAAAGAATCTCCAAAAGATTAACCTTGAATACTCAACATACTCAAGGTGCTTCCTCACATACTCTGCTTGCTAATAGAACAGAAAAAAAAAACATTCACAGTTATACTTCAACTACAAGCCTTGAAAAACAAACTAAAGAAATAAGAAATTCAACAAACATACCTGTTGACAAGCACAACAGCGGGAACCACAAAAGCGGAAGTAGACGCAAACGATTTCCTCAAAAGATCAGCATAGTAGCGTAAAAGCATAATCGCAATCAATTTCTTGCCTAATGCCATCTGGAAAAACACTTGATTGCTTAAGCTAACGCCCCTATCTGTTAACGGTTAAATATTCACAAAAATACTAAATCAAGCATGACTCAAATTAATCAAAAACACAAGTTGAGCAGAAAAAAAATTAACACGCATTAAACACTCGCATAGATGGCTTTAAAAAAGCATAGACATACCCATCTTGAGTTTGACGCTGCCAATCTACAACTGTTGGTAATGGCATAACTAATATTTTCCTTTGATTATAAGAATCTTTCAAAGTCGACACCTTTTTCAACGTAAATACTCTGGTTGCTAATGGAGCAGAAAAAAGATTGAGGGTTATTGTGTAAGGTCCTAAACCAATTTACAGAAAACTTGCAGCGGAAAAGCCAACCGAAAAATTCTTTTCTTTAATAACAACCTTGAATGTTTAGAAACCGATTCTAATATGTATTTTTGGTGTTACATCTTAAAATATTTCTTAATACATTCTACGTTACTCCTCTCCATTTGATTATGTGACCGTGACCACGTACAATCCGCCTCCTCGCCCAATCTCCATCCTTTCCTTACTTCTCAAGATAGACAAGACATCCTGCATTCACCACAAAACCATTTCGTTAGTTCAATAGGTAACCTCATGTAATCTACTCATGACGCGGAAGTAACATCCAACAATACTCTGTGATCCTGTCCAACAGCCTTCATTCGAGTTCGGGTGGGTTACCCTGATCCGAACCTCCACGTCTCCTGCAATCATACGTACATTCCTACGTTTCCTATCATTCACATAACAAAGGTTAATAACCCCACAATGCGTCCAACATACACTTCCCCTCCATATAATTTCACAATACATACAAGCATACACTTCCTTCATATAATTCTACAGTACATACAAGCATGCAACTCCTTCATATAATACCACCATACATACAATCATACAAGTCCTTCATATAACTTACTTGACCCGTCATGTTACTCTTTCTTCGCTAATCTCTACGAAAAATATGACGTTCCAGCCCTATACGCAATCTACTCATAATTACCAACCCTTACATGCATGCAACTCTCTCTCAAACCCAAGCATGTGTACCCATATGTACAGCACATTCTCAATCTACTTAATCATGACAATCTACTTATCGTATTTGATACCATCGAGCAACGTATCAATTAAACTACACGCACTCGTATCATTCCGTACTATGATCATATTACAAAACTAACATTAGTATTACATGCTACACCCTTACATAGCCTTACACGAGGTCCAACAATATTAATTGATGCGTTAAACGCTATTACGAGTCGCGTACGTAAGCGAAACATCAACATACGATAGAATAAACTAAAAAAATATATAAATTTCCAGGTCCCACCGTAACCTTATGGTGGCCACCGTAAGGTTACGGTGGACCACAAAACCCAACGGTGGTATCCCCTCTGCCCTACGGTGGGGAAAAACATTGCAGGGGCCACCGTAAGGGAACGGTGCCACCGTACCCTTACGGTGGACTCTGCACATTCCCATTTTGTTTCTCCTTTCCACCCATTCTAGACCCATCCACGCCGATCCATTCGAAGCCACGTTTATTCCATTATAAACTCCAATTCAAGCCTTAACCTCGTTATTTACGTTCCATCATCTCACGGTCCTCATACTACTTACAAACACATATACATGTTAAGATTCATTATCCTAAGTGGAATAAGAACCACTTACCTTATGTCCTCCAAGTTGATGCTTGCTACTTGCCTCCACTTGACCCATTAGCCACTCATGCTTGAGCCCATGTTGCCTACGCATTCATGTTATCATTCCCACCATTCCGTTAGCATACACAACCTTGCATACTATCGATCATATTACATTTACTTGTTCCCATGACTTTCATTGGTCAATTACTAATATGCATATCACATAATTAACTACCACATTGTTTATCAATCAAGCAATCCAACATATCATCATGTATGACACCTAGATAATCTAACATATATCACATGATTTCCTTAATCCCATAATCATGTTAGGAAGCATAACCATGTTAGTCATACATTGTTGACTTTCTCATAAAGTCAACTTCCAACTATACAAACTTCCTACTTAGAACATATGTCCATATTGATGACTAGATCATATGAAACACACCATAACATCAGATTCCTATCTCATTAACATGCAAGATTATTTATCATTCTAATCATAGTATTTAAGCATTAGTGTACACATTACTAATGCATACTTACCATATCATACAATCAACCAAGTCCCACATGATTACTCTTTAAGACGAAACCCTTATGTTAATCCTACTATCAATTGCACCAATTATCACATTACTTTCATACTTGTCGAGTCTTGCATACAAATTTACACATGTTAGACTCATCTAAGCATTTCGTCAAACACTTGGTGTGCATACAACCTTTAAAACACAATGTACAAGCATTTCATGCCTACTTTCATAGCTCATACCATCAATCATCATATTATTTACCTACATTACATACCATTCATTTCAATAGTTATCAACATAGCAAATCATCACTTTCTTTTCAATGCACTCAACAATTAACTAAGAATGGTCTTGGATTACACCAAGATCAATACCCACTTTCATCATAGGTGTAAAACAATCTAATTAGCACATGAATCAAGCATAGCCTTATGTAGTATCATGAATTATGGTTCCCCTAGTGTCTATCAACATCTAGACACCTTCATCCATCCTTGATTCACGTTTTTCACATACACCCTAAATTTTCATCAAACCTAAAATGAATCATAACATCAAAATCTACCAAATAGAAGGTACCTTTGGGTTTGATTGACCTTAATTCATCCATTTCTGGCTCATGCAATGATTTCTCCTTGATTTCTTACTAGATTGATCTTGGTAGTTGGGTTGGGGTTGAAACCCCCTTTTTCTCCTTCCTGATGATCGACCAAAACACACACAAGTGTGTGTGTTTTTGGGGTTTGCCTCTTATTAATAATAATAATAATATAGACTTTGGGTCTTTGGCAATTTCCACCCTCCAACTTATAATCCCTTGACTCAATATCATTTTATTAATCCCGTCTATCAACGTCTTTAAATGAAACGGGTTTTCGGGGCGTTACATATTGAAAATCAAAACTGTGACAACCGGCAAATTCCGATCAACGTCCGATGTAGTTTTAACCGTAATTGAGCTTTCAAAATAAGTATTTATTATAAATAATGTCATTCATTAAGTTTCGAAAGTGAACGCATCGTTTAAATGAAGGAAAACGCGACCAAAGTAACTAACGTGATTTTAACGCGTGTTGTGAAAGAACGTGTCAGAGGTTGAAAATAATCTTATATTTGCTCGGTTTAGTTGTATTTCTAATTTCAAGAAAAAAAACAACCAGTTTTTATGATTAATAATCGAGCTTAAAAATAAATAGAGGTTTGCGACGTTTAATCGCATTCGTACACGCAACGAGACACCAACCTACCCCGACCCTAGACATCTATGAAAATCTATCTCCGTATCCTTTTTGCCATGCGTATCTTTTACTTGATTTTGGTGGCAAATCAAAATTACTACTCATTATTATTACTTTTCCCTAAACTTAAACTCTTAATAGCATCAAAGTATACAAATGCAAATGGTCAGAGCATGCTTCTACCCTACCCTATGTTGTTGTCGTTATTTTGGTACACAAGAAAACAAAGCATGGGTTGTCAATAGGAATTGTCATATCTTATATTATTAAAATCAATCAACCCATTCCTCATCACTCCACTTTTAGTCCCATCCCATAAATCTGATCGCACTCACCCCTTTAATAAATGGAGTTGGCCATGGCCATTGTGTCAAGCATGGGGTAATATTCTACACCACTCTGCTCTCTCGTTAAGTTTAACCAAACACACACAACCTTCATACTTACATTACTTGAAGGTTTTCCAAGTTCTAAGTCACCAACGCTCGCTTCTTTGTACATTATTTATATTGGTCGTGAGTTGTATTCGGTAATAGTTGTTGATGGTGATAATCGAATGGTTCACTACAGGTCTGTTTGGTCGTGGTTATGGGTGAAAAAGACGGTGGGCATGGCTGCTATGAGGACGAGAGTCGCGTGGGGTTGTCACCGGTGGTGGTGGTTCGTTTGGTCTGGTTATGGTTGTGGGTTTGTGGTGACGATCGGTAGTTGGTTTTCTTTCGTTGGTGGTCTTACACCATGTGGTGGTGCTGTCTTGGTCGACCAAAGGCTGACAAGGGATGATGGTAATGTCCTCGAGATGGTTCACGGTGGTTGGACTCGGGCCAGTGGTGGCTAACGGCTGGTTATTGGCCAGATGTGGCGCTGGTTTATTTGTGGTTCAGTCAGGTTTTGGATCGGGCCGCTTGCGTTCGTTTCCGAGTTACGGACTAGGAGATCTGGTTAGCTTTCAGACCTCGGAGTCATACCTGGTCCAGGTTAGATCGGGTCAGATCTGGTTCTTTCGGTTTCGTTTGGATGTTCGGGTCCGGTCAACTCCTGGTCAAAATTCGGTCATGAGTCAGACCTGGTCAACGTTCCGATTCTGTTAACACGTCGTTCGAGACGACGTGTCGGGTCACGCGAACAAGTGGTAAATTTCGTATTTATTGTTTTAGATCTATAAATATATATTTATAAATTAGAAAAATACGAACAAATTTTGTGTTAACTCGCGAACGAACCGTATATGAAATATACCACAAATATAAATCAGATAAATAGCATTTGTATATTAAAGCGTGACATGGTGTTATTGTATATCGGACTTAATATGTTGGACTATATGTTGTATATATAGTTATATATAATTAAGTGTAATTTATATAATCGTCGAAATGTATAAGTCTCATTTAATTCAGAAATGCGGATAAATAGATTGAATGTCTTGTGTTTGGAAATTGATTTTGGGAAAATTGAAGACACTTGTGTTGTCTGGTTTGTACAAAAGCAGAGGAAACTCTGCTGAAATTTTATAAAATCCGGAGCACAACAAACGCGATATTGTTGTGCGTTTTTATAAATAACTTCCAAGTGTTTGACAAAGATTATTTGTAACAATAATAAGTGAATCCCGGAAAATATTTTCAAAACAAATATATATAGTTTTCCAAACGTCAAGTATGACGAGTTTTCGAAAGGTTTTTAGTAATTAATAAAGTTTATTGTTCGGATTCAAAAATATATAAACGCTCGATTTTACTTGGGAACCTTTTTATAAAAGCTAAGTTTCGTATACTTTAAAATGCTCGGATTTGGGAAATAATGTAGCAAATGTTATCGATTGGGATTAATAACAAGATTTGTGTTTTGCAAAGTATATTTTCCCAAAAATAAACGTACAAGACAACTATATTTATCCGATTTACGGTATGAGCTACGGCCCAGGAAAAGTTATACGTTTTGTAGTATTAGTCCAATGTGGGTTACACGCGAATAGTAACAAGTGCGCAACTTGGGGTACTATGTCGTGTGTTAACGCATAAGTAAGATAAGTCACGATTGGTTCGTTGAGTTGATGCATATTAAGACTCGAGTTAGTACACACGAGTCTAGATAGTTAGACAAACTATCTTTTAGCCGGATAATAGGCTAGGTTTATATGTGATAGACTTTTAAGGTGTCTATTGTTGTAATAGGGCACGAGGAAGTCGGTCAAAGTTTCGGGCTTTGGTTGCTAGCTAATCAAGGAAATTAAGGTGAGTTCATGACCCCACTTTTTATTGTTTTGTAAATGTTTTGGGGGGAAGACATGCTTGTTTATGAAAACCTGTTTATTTTAAAGCATAACAAAGTTTATGAAAAACTTGTGAAGTTACAATGCTTTTATAAAATCGTACGTGGGTAGAAAGGGAAATGAAAGTTATGAGTATTAAAATGTGTGGTAACTGTGGAAACTTGAAATGGTACATAAGATGGGCACATGGGTAACGGAAAAGTCTAGTGGGACGTGCAGTCTCCGCAGTTAACTGTAACCATTAATACAAAGTGATGTAGCCGTAGAATATGGGGATAGTACTATCGGTCCTTGACAGGGACCCACCCCCGGTTTATTAGCGTCAACTCGGATGGACCAAGGGGTGTTACGATATTCTAAACTTGTTGTTACCACTATAACAACGTGCGGGGCAAAAGTAAGTAGTCTGGTTTTGGTTACGGGCTCATGGGGACGCCATCGGTATTAGAATTTGCAACCCTAAGTTTTATGTAGCACATTTCTTATGTTTGTTACGCACACTGACTTTTCAAATAATGGTTATTTTATTTGATCATTTCCGCTTTCGGCGTACGTGATTGTCCGGTGGGTAATTCCGGGGAAAAATGGTTTTCATAGTAATGTGAGAGTTTTTCAAAAGTTATTGTGGAAGTCTCCTTTTGGGTTTAAGGTTCGATCAACAAAACTTGGATATATTTATCTTTATGGGGAGGTAAATATATGGCAAAGTGAGTCGAGTCGAAGGTCAAGGAATACCCTGTAAGAATGTAAAAGAGACTTTTTATATGTATGTTCGATCGACGAAACTTGGGTATGTTTATCTTTATGGAGAGGTAAATATATGGCAAAGTGAGTCGAGTCGAATGTTAAGAAAGGAATAACCGGTAAGTTTTGAAATGGGATTTTTATATGTATTTTCCCAAATAATGTTTTGCGTAAACAAAATAAACTCTCAGTAACGTTTGTAAATACTGTCTCAAGTGTTTTGAAAGAAAAATGGGTTATGAACGATAAACATAAAACCATGAACTCACCGCTTTATGCTGACCTTTTAAGCATGTCTTTCAGGTATAGATTTGGAAACGGCATGGTTGGATTTAAGTGATGTCTTGGGATTTGAGACCCTAGAAGGCTTAGAAAAAGGCGTTCAGAACAAGTAGAAGTCTTAGTTGAAATATTCCGCTGCGTAGCAAAGGTGCCAAACGTTCACAACCGACGGGAAAATCGGGGTGTGACAAAAACAGATAAATTTTATTCTTATTGATAAGATCGATTAGAATTAGGTTACCTGATACTTGAATCCTTCAACGTGAACGTGAATGTGAGAGAAGCATCTGTTACGATTTAAAAACTATTTGAGAGATTTAAAAATTATTTGATAGAAAGAGAGGGACATGATACCTTTAGATCGTTGTGTAATGGGGTATCGAATTTGAAATTTGAATTTGAATTTCGAGCTCAAATTTAAACCAATAGTCCTAGAAAAGTCTGTTGTGTCAAGTGGCAATATTTAATTAATTCATTAACAACCACTGTTTAGGCAAGTGGCATTATTACCACTGTTCAGGCAAGTGGCATTATTTAATTATTTATTTTAGATTTTAAGCTGATTAGTGACGTCACTTTTTGCATCATACAGACATTGGTGGACTATCTCTCCGCTTGACACATCAGCTTTCTGATGTCACTCACGCTTCTCCTATTATGGAAAGTTTATATAGATAACAATTACACTTTTCACCCTTACTTTAACCAACTACCCCCACGATTTTTAAACGTCTATAATTTTTTTATACGTCAATATTTTCCTAATATTATTACACCGTATAAACGAACATTTTTTTTCTCTTTAATTTGAGTATAGTATTTCTATAGTTTTTTTTTAATTTAAAAATGATATGTTACGGTTAAGTAATAAGCGAAACGAAAACAAACGAAAAATGAACTGAAATCATCTATACTATATTATAATGCATTTCTTATTGACCTCTTAAATTTAAGTTTTACAGTATAATTGCTTAAAGTACAACACACAATGCACATGTTAACTAAATGTTGTTTCCCACCGCAACGCATGGGCACCTGACTAGTAATTTAAATAAGAAAAAGTTGAGTAAGTTTAAGGGATTAAAGTGTAAGTAAAATAATGTATCAAAATGTAAAAGTGTTTGAATGGCTATTTTACCCTCATTTTAAGGTTATTAATAAAAATAAAGTTCTTAATTTTTAAGTATTTTAAATTACTCTAACCTCATGCATTATAATATAGTATAGATGTGACGTTCATACTTTACTTTGGAATTATACTTCACTTTATACTTCTACTAATTGAACATTACCATCACAATTCCTCATAATAATTTTTCATTTGTTATATAGTTTAAGTTTAAAGACTTTATCAAGTTGTTAGTGTTGGTCTGGTGGTTATGTTAAAGGTGGCCTGCTCAGGTTCGAATCCCTGAGTCCCGTTTTTTGAGTTTTTTTTTTGTTTAACCTACCCTTGTAATTATAGATATTTTTAAGGGTATCTTGGTCATTTGAGAGCTTGCCACGTTTCCTTCTTCCCTTTCTCTCTTACGCGTAACCGCCCACCACACACTCTCTCTAATCTCTCTGTTACACATACACACAGACATCACCGCCCCACACTCTCTCTAATCTCTCTGTTACACACACACAGACATCTCTCTCTCTACACACACACACAGACATCTCTCTCTCTCTCTTTCTCTCTCTATCTCTATAGAGGATGAGGGGTGGTTTGGGATGTGAATGGGGTTCGTCATGAGGGTGGTTTGGGATCTGAACCGACAATGACGAAGACGAATAGGCGTGGTTTTCAGGGTTTCGATGGTGGTGGGTTCGATGACGGGTTTGATAGCGGTGTTTCGTGGCTGTGGATGGTGGGGTTCGGTGATGTGGCTGTGGCTGCACACGGTGGTAGTTCGTGGTGATAGTGGTGGGTTCGATGACGGGTTGGGGTTCGATGATGTGGCTGTAGAAGGCGGTGGTAGGTGGTTGTAAATAGATCCTCCGATCATGGTCAGGTGAAGATTATTATTATTATTATTATTATTATTAAAGATTCATGTTGTGTTGTAAGGGAGGAGTCTAATGAACAGATGTTGTTTTTCAGTGGTTCGATGAGGGTGGTTTGGGATCTGAACAGGTGATGATGGTGGTTCGACGATGACGGTGAACGACGAAGATGAACAAACGGTGTTTTTTCAGGGTTTTGATGGTGGTGGGTTGGATGACGGGTTCAATGACGGATTTGATGGTGGTGTTTCGTGGCTATGGATGGTGGGGTTGGATCATGTGGCTGTAGACGGAGGTGCTTCGTGGTTGTGAACAGGGATTAAGAATGTTCATAATGATCATCGGGTGATACTCTATTTGAATGATTATGATTGTGGGGAGAAACATTGCATTGAGAATGCAATATTGAAGGTTAAAAATCATTTGAGGAAAGTCAGCCTCAAGGATCTGGCTGTGGAATTTCTTATAGAGTATTTTCACTCCTCATCTTCTAGAGAGAGAGAGAAAGAGAGAGATAGAGAGAGCGAGCGAGAGATGTGTCAGAGTTTTTCTTATTACTAGTGTGTGTGAGGGAGAGTGTCAGAGTTTTTCTTATTACTATTCTGTGAAGTGTGTAGATGACTCATGGTGGACTTGGCAGTCGGGTTCAAGGTGGTGGCGAGGAGTGAGCAGGGTGGTGTTGTTGCGGTGCAGGATTCCGGGATTAAGCCAAAATGAAGCTTTATAATCTACAAATTGCTTTTGTGGTATGTTTTCGCTCTGATTCTAAATCGAATTATTATAATGCAACACTCGGAGGGAGTTTTAGGTTGCTTTACACAAAGTTGAATGTAGGGACATTAAGGTATTCTTTTATCTTAAAACGCCTAGGTTGTGGAGCCATGGCATTTCAAGAAAAAACTCTTGGTGTGTGTTGTTTTCGTAGTTCAACATTTTAAAAGAAAATTAGTTTGTAAAACAATGTGTGTATGTCAACGAAGGGTGTGCGTTGTGTATCACTTGGCTATGCATTTAGGTTTCGAATTGTCGTTGTTAAATATCCTGCAGTTTGGGTATTCATTTTACAATGTTTCGTTTTTTAATGTTTAAAAGTCGCATTCTAAATTTATTAATTATTAATTCATTTTAGTCTGTTGAGGTGTATTTTTAAGATGATCTTGGCCCCATTCTAAATTTATTAATTATTAATTAATTTTAGTTTGCTGAGGTGTATTTTTAAGATGATCTTGGCTCTGATCCAGAAGTCAAGGTGGAACCAAAGACTCTCTAAGGTTGTGGAGATGGATGAAGAGGTGATGGATAAACTAATGGAAGAACGCTATAAACCAGGTGCTAATTTTGTTAAATATGCAGAAGACTGACCTCGAACTGCTAGGATGGATGAAGGCAACATGTCTATGACGTCGTTAGTGAAGGATCCAACAATCTGGAAGGCTAAATGCACGGTATATTTGTTGTTGCTGACTGTTCAACTCTTATAGTCTCACGTATTTGTTGCTTGATACAAAATTTTAGCTGTAGGTTGGACGTGAGAGGCATTCAGTCTTCTGCCTTATACAGAAGTCTGTTGATGTAAAAGCTTTTGGAACAAAGTTACAAATAACTTCTGCTTTTGTGGTTGAGCATGTTAACGGTTTTATTTATATTGAAGCTGAAAAGCAATGCGACATTAATGCGGTACATTTGACTGATTATCTTAGTTTATTTTCTTTATTTTCTGTTTAGACGAGGACGGGTATAAACGATGTTACTTACAATATTAGGTGTTGATTGATTCTTTTTATTTGTATAATTAGGCATGCAAAGATCTCTGCAATGTTTATCCAAGTCAAGTGGCTGTTGTTCCAGTATCTCAAGTTCCACATTCATTCTTTGCTTGAAGCAAGTACAGTCTTTCGCTATTTTAGTGTTGTTAAGAGTTGTGATTTGGTGCAGCATATGAGAGAGAGAGAGAGAGAGAGAGAGAGAGAGAGATGTCTCTGTGTGTGTCTAAGAAAGAGATTAGAGAGAGAATGCGTGAATGCTTTGATCAATGAATATTTGATTCGGAACAACTCATTCGATGATAACCTCCACCCAAAACACCTAACATCATAGGATAGTATGAAACTTTGCATTCCCCTCGATTTTCTACTGCTTTGAATACCGTTTAAATGCGTAGGTGATGCATGTATGACCCTAATCAACTCAAAACTCATGACCTTTATAGTTTAAGATTTGATTATCTTAGCTGGCATAACATCAATAATTGACTTACCACATTTTATTCTAATGTAAATATGATGTTCTTAACGTAAACATGCTTAGCCCAAATGTTTAATGAAATTGTTCATACATTCAGTGTTTGATCGCTTACGTAATATTAAGTGTTGCAGCCGTAAAAAACAACTACTATAATTTATGTCACAAACTTCATTTCTACATTTTGGGATCAATAGCGACAAATTTTCTCTGTGGAAAGTTAATCACAATTAACTAAATATTTTTTTTAAATTATCATTTTTGTAAACCGTTGGTAAATTCTAACTTAACTTTAAATGTTGCTTGGAATTCCTTTAACTCGATTTTTTGATAACCTTTAACATGATTTTTTTTTTTTCACATATCAATATTTACAAAATAAAATTTTAAACCAATAATGCAAGTGACTATAAAACAATTACATTTTTATTATAAATTCTATGTCAGATTATCTTCTAATTTAATTACTGCATATAATACCCAACCAAATTAACCTATGACACAAAACCACATTTTAAGAGGTTTTTAAAACGCCAATAAGTCACTTATAAAAGCTACAGAAACTTAGCGTTTAAGTGATTTAAACGAGGAAATCTAATAGTCTTTAAATACCTTTATGCTTCCTCATATAGTCATACTAAATAATATTGAATGAACTAAGAAATACTCATGGCTTGTGTTTTCCATTTACTTTTTTTTTTAAGTATACTTTATTAACAAACCGACAAGCAGGCAAGATTGTTCCAAGACGAAACATTCAAGCCGTAGTCACCAACCAATTACATCACTTCAAAGTTACACCATTGCTTCCAATCTATGTTATTACATTTATGCCTATATTTATATCACAAAAAACCAAGAATTATGTTCTCCATTTACTACAACCCAATACTAAAAATTTTTGACAACTTTATTTGACAAAAACAACTTTATAAATTTTTTAAGAGCTATATGTTTCCTTATATAAGTTTGTTCTTAAAAATTTTCACCCCAATTAAAAACTCAAAATATAAATCTCCAAGGAACAAACTAGATAATGTTTTCTTAATATGTGATACTTCTTATAGGGGAAGAAACTAAAGCTACTAAACAAGCAAACATAGAGGAAACTGAAAACCCTTTTTTCAGAAGAAAAAGAGGTGCCAAATTTTAGTTTCGTTTTGGGCCTTCAAAATGGTTGACCTGGCCCTGATTGTAGTTTTTTATATATATATGCCAAATTTTAGTTTCGTTTTGGGCCTTCAAAATGGTTGACCTGGCCTTGATTGTAGTTTTCGATATATATATATATATATATATAGTAAGTATATAGAGAAAACCCATTTTAGAGTGAAAACTGTGGAAACTCTAACTTCCCGATGTTTTTTTTTTATGAAAATTTTAGGGCATGTAATATACATGATTCTAAGCATTTTGAGCCAAAAAAACCAAAAAAGTGTCGAGCGGTTTTTTTTTTTTTAAAAAAAACCATTTCTGGGTAACACATGTTACAGAAATAACATGTGTAATTTTCGTGTAACATGTGTTACCCGAAAACTTTATTTTTTTTTTTTTTAAAAAAACCGCACGGCGCTTTTTTGGTTTTTTTGGCTCAAAATGCTTAGAATTATGTATACTACATGCCCTAAAATTTTCAGGCCCTAAAAAGTTTGGGAAGTTAGAGTTTCGACGGTTTTTCACTCTAAGAGTGGGTTTTCATAATATCCTTCCCCTATATATATATATATATATATATATATATATATATATATATATATATATATATATATATATATTGGAAACTCTTGTTATAGTGAAAACCTTGGAAACTCTATGAAACTCTAACTTCCCGACTTTTTTTTTTCTATGAAAATTTTAGGGTATGTAACATACATGATTTTAAGCATTTTGGGCCAAAAAAATCGAAAAAGAGCCGAGCCGTTTTTTTTTTAAAAATAAAAACCGTCTTCGGGTAAAAAATGGGTAACACGTGCTCAGCGCTTTTTTGATATTTTTGGCCCAAAATGCTTAAAATCATGTATATTACATGCCCTAATTTTTTCAAAAATAAAAAAAAAATTGGAACTCAGAGTTTCCAGAGTTTTCACTATAAGAGTGGGTTTCCACATTATCCTTACCCTATATATATATATATATATATATATATAGGTTAAGAGTTGGCTAGAAAGTGGGTTTTGTCTAAGAAGTGTAAGAAGCCATGTTTGTGTGACAAGTGGCATGTCTATTATTTATAGAAAAGGGTATATTAGTAATTTACATAATGGACTATTAGTTTTATAATAACTAAAAAATTGGATAATTATAAAATTTTGCTATGCATTTATAGTTAGGCGATTTTTATGGAACCCACCATTAGCGTATGTGTAGTGGTGGGGGGTTATGGGTATTAAAATATTAAAAATAATAGAAGGGAGGTTATGGGGGTTATAGAAAAAGAGGGTGTAGTGGGAAGGGGGTTATGGGGCTTTATAAATGATTGGGTAATCATTGGTTAAATTATTATTTTCTTATTTAAATAATAATATTAAATACCTAATAATAATAAAAATAATAATAATAATAATAATAAAAGAAAATTTATTAAATAAAAAACAATAATAAAAAAATAATATTTACTATTAAAAAATAATAACTCACCCCACCTACTTCTTCTTCACTTCTTCTTCTTCTTCCTCTTCTTCACTTCTTCTTCTTCATCTCTTCTTCTTCATCTTCTTCACTTCTTCTTCCTCTTCACACAAACACACTTCAATAATAATAATAATAATTTATAATAATAAGAGTTCATGGACAACGCCCGTTATGGAGAAAACGTCACCAGCCGAAAACGCCCTATAGCGCCCAACGGGGCGGTGTGCAGGGGCGCTATAGGCTCTAAAACGCCGGACAACTGCTCCACTACACATGCCCTTATGAATGTCAAACACAACTTATGTATATAAAACACTACATCATTAACTAACGGACATTAAAACACACCAACATGAAATTTTGAAGATAAAACACAATGTCTTCAACTATTAGCCATTTCAAAATACACTAGCATTTAACTTATGGTATAAAACAATACACCATCAGTTTACCATTCAAACACATCAACATACAACTTATTAATATAAAACACCAAATCATCAACTAGCAACCATTAAAAAAATGATAAAACACTACCAGCGGTAATAAAACACTATGCGAAGACATCAACATACAACTTGTATGTTGCACCATAATGTTTTATTTGTATCCATGATTTTAGTTGATTTGTTGTTTCCTCTAGAAGTGGGTTTGAAAATATTAATGAGCATTAATGTAGCAAACTGTTTTTATTTGATTCCTTTTAATACATAAGAGACTTTACCATAATACCCCTACAGATTTTAATTAACCAATAATTACAAAACATTAATTACATAAATGCCACACATTTAATCTACACCATTAAAAATCTAATCCAAGGGATGTAAACACTTCCTAGACTTCTTAGGAAAACACCACTTTCTACATGAACCTCACCCTATATATATATATATATATATTTAGGTTCTTCTACAAAAGCATTTTCGTGTGAGAAGTGTGAGAACCAATCTTAGAGTGACACGTGGCAGCCAATTTTTTTTAATTAGAAGGGCATTATTGTAATTTGTATTGCTAATCTTATTTTTAGTAGATAATTGTCTAATTAATTTCGTTATAAATTATAAGTAATAAATTATGAGTAATATATATATATATATATATATATATATATCTACCTACACTAATAAAAGAGTAACTAGGGCTCCACTTGTCACTTTACTATGGCCTCCACATAAGCTCCAAATCACCATCCACGTGTCAACCTTACAATCAATTAAAAAAAGCGGACCCACCCGTTTTCTACCCATTTTCTAGGATCCAAGTAGGTATATGGAGCTCTAGCTTTGTATCTATAAAAGCCGTTATATTTTTTTTTCTTCATTCTTTCTTCAATCTTCAATCTTCAATCTTCCTTAACAATTCTTCCAATCTTCATTCTTCATTCTTCATTCTTCTTTTTCATTTTTTTCGAGGTAATCTTGCATCAGTTTTATTCATTTTCTATTCTTAACATTATAAGAAAACATCAAACGTTTGATTTTTGCAAATCATCCTATTTTTTTTATTTCTGATTTATACAGTTATATCATCCTATTTTTTAGTTTGATTTCTGATATGTTTGATTTCTAATTTATTCAGTTATATCATCCTATTTTTTTGTTTGATTTCTGATTTATATAGATATTGTAAAAGATTTATGTAAATCGTGTGTTTAATCCGTTTTATTCATTTAAATGAAACTAATTTTTTGAAATGTATTCGTTTGATTCTTCGGAGTTGTATTTGTTTATTGTTTCACTCATTCATTTGTCTAAATCCTTTTCAAGAGTTTATCGACTCTGTTTATTTCTTTGGATTCAAAATATCGATTCTCTATCCATTCGTTTGAATCTTCGGATTCAAAATATGACACAAGAGACCGGATTTAATCCTCTTATGTTAATTTTGATTATTTGTTGAGGAGGTCGTTTCAATGTTCGGACTCTGTATTTGAAACACTACAAGAAATTTAGGTATTTACCCACACATAGTATGTGTAGGAAAAACCATATAATGTGTTAGTAGTTATGTTTATCTACACATAAATTAAGTGTTATGTAGACTCAGCACTGTAGATATTGATCATTACCTACACATTTATTATGTGTAGATATATAGCAAGCTTTACCTACACATATATGTGTGGCTAAAACTAATATATATATGTGTTGGTAGAAGTATAACATCTTGTTAGATTGGAGTATGACGTGGCATCTTATGTGGCATCTGACATGGCATCCAATGTGGCAACTAATTATGTGTAGGTAAAGGTAAAAGATGTATAAATATTGATCTTAACATGTGTAGGCATTGATCTTAACATTTGTAGAAATAATATATATTAATGTGTTGGTAAAAATATTTAAATGTGTGGATAATAACCATGGTTTATTTAAATAATAATTTTAAATGTATACAAACAAATACAAAAATAGTTATAGAAACATACGCGACCAAATTACTGAATTACATACAAGAATAATACACCTAAAAATCGAGATAGAAAATTAAACTAGCATCTTGATGTTAAAAGTGCTTGAGCCGCTTCGTCAATTATCACAAGATCACATGAAGTGCCATCTAATTTTTTTAACAATGAACCAGTGAGTTGTTAAAACGACATCTGGGTTTTTATGACATCTATCACAGCCAGTTCTTGTCTCTTGTGTTCTTCTTTAGAAAGCATCTTGAGATCCTTCCTTATGTCTCTTTTTGTGTTTCTGTCTTTAGCCTTCATAAGTTTACTATTCAGTGCCTGTAAAGTCATTTACAATAGATGGAAATACAAATTTTAAGGCAAAAAAAAAAAAAAGATTGGAATATTCAAGTTCTGTCTTTCTTAAAAAATAATTTACCTACATCTCTTTCCGGATGTCATTTGCAAGAGAACTGTTGTCCCCACGTAACACCTAAAAGAAATTCGAAAGAATGCTAATAAAATAATTCCATATTTATATGACTATATATTATCACATTGCTTTCTAAGAATTTTACTTTGTTCACTAGCATTGCTTGTGAACTATGATAAACAAAAAAAAAAATCTAATAAACAAAGTAAATGAAAAGAAAAAAAAAGATATATAAAAAAATTTATATAGAAAGATGAATTAAAGCAAACCTGTGCATCAAGAGCACTCTCTAATAATTGGGGTAGTAACCGTGCAAAATGTCCCACTCTCACCAACTTCACTCTAGTCCAGAAAATAACCACCAATTTAACCGATTAATTTTTGGATAGCAAGTAATGCTTATCACCTCAAAGGCAAAACATTTGACAAGGGACTGACTCATTTAAATAAATTATTCTAGACCAGGTTGCCAACTTCTTCCGTAATGATATATAATTTTTAGGTGTGTTTTTGATGTTTTAGACTTCCTTTGTCAATTATTTTGTTTTTATATGATATATAATTTTTATATTTATTTTTTAATCCCGCCTCGAGCTTACGCCTCGAGGCTTTCACCTCGTGAGGCGAAGGGAAAACACATCGAGGCTCGATTCCGTTCTTTTAAACTTTGCAAATAGCTCAACTAAAATCAACTATTGACATGATCAAAGATAGAAATCAACCATTAAACTGACCCATTCAAAGCAACTTGTACCAAGTGTTTAATTTTCCTATCAAACAACTCCAACTCTTGTCTTAATCAGAGGTGAACTCTGCATAAGCTGATTAATAAGCAAACAGACAAATTTAGCTTATGAAATACAACTTTGAAGTTTCATACATTGCTCGGTTAAACCATTCTTGCTTCGATCCTGACTTAAAGGAATCGTAGTCAATTAAAGAAATTTTAGAACATAAGTCTATAGTTACAAAAAAAAAATCTTTTACATATCCATATGTAAACCACACAAACATTATTATAACAATAAAGTCACGAATGTACGTTTCATCTTCAAATGAAAATGTTTGAGTATTGAGTCTTATCCCTTTCACATAATGTATTATTGATTATGTATATAACAATAGGCATATAGATAATTAGCATAAAAGGCTAGTAATTCATATGTAATAGGCTTAGAAAAGACATATTAAAGACAAAAATGAGATGAAAAGATTAAAGAATAGGTAACCTGATTCAATGATCAAAATGAACTTTTGAAGACTGCAGGTAAAAATCGAGGCCTAGGTTGTGGAAGATCTTGGGTTTAAGTCCCACAGACTACAGGATTTCAGGATTTAAAAGAAATTAACCTTTCAAAAAAAAGGTAAAAATCGAGGGAGTCGGTTAGCCTGAAATCTCAATAATCTGCAATCAACAAACTATAACAACTAACAATTTGTGATGTTATAAGAGACTTTAATTGATTAAAAATCAAAATATACTAATCAACTAACAATCTGTAATTAACAAAGAAAAGATGGTGATCGCATAACAGCCTATTACCTATAATTAATACATTAACAAACCACGATAAACTTATGACAAGAATCAGTAGGTAATCGATCAAAAACTATAAGGTAATCAACAAACCAACCAAGAATTGAAGGTCGTAGAGTGAATAAATACATCGATTACCTTGTTTCCTAACCAAAAAGTGCAAATGAAGAAACAATTTTATCCATACCGGACATATTAGAGCAAAAAAAAAATATTAAACGTATGAGATAAAGCAAACGTAAGTCCATAAGTTAGAATTACCTATGATTGCATTGTTGGTGAATGTTTCTTCGAGTAGATGTAGGGGCAGAGTTCTTCGATCAAGTGGAGAGGTGGTGGAGAGGTAAATTTTGGGGGCTGAGTTTAATTCTTTTATCAAAACCCTAATACAGGAGCTTTAATTTTGGGGAGCGTGCAAGACTTAAAAATTAACCCGCTTAGTGAAATATTTCATGTTGTGACCGCCATGATAGTCACAATTTTAAAATACCTTTTTGTTTTTCGCAGATTTAGGGATATTATGCTTATAAATAAAATAAAAAATAAAAATTATTGTTTAGTATTATCTCCACGAGTTTTTAACCGAAAATAAATGTTTCAAAATTTTCAACTGTTTAGCTACCGTATGATTGTAGGTACGGTTAATTTAAAAAAAAAATATGTGTTCAAACAATATTATTTGGTTCGATTATTCATTAGCTGAGTATAGCAAATATCAAACATTTTAAAAAGAGGTTCAGAACCTTCATATTCTTGTTTAAACAATATTAAAAAAAATACATGTGTCCAAAAGGCCTACGTTGATTTATAACATAATCAAGAAGTACGGAGATCATCGTTACCCAATATAGACGTGCAACGCAGATGGGGACGGTGGCTGGCGCAGTGCTCATCGGGGTTGGTAGGTTGGGCAATGGTCGAGGTAGACGGGGACGCAGGCTGATGGTCGGGAGAGCAGTAGCGGGACGGTGTGATGGTGGCTACTCACGATATATCAGAGCTGCTAGCTCTCTATATACATGTTAGAATATTTAGAATATTGACCTTTTAGGTTAGAATTGGGTTAGATTTTGTCCTTGTAGGCTTTAATTGGGTTGGGACTTTGGTTATATGTAATGTGTGTAATTGTATATAAGTATAATATCTAAAAATAATAAATAAATATGTTATTTTTATTGGAATATCAAATCGAATTTAAAATCACAAATTCATATTCGATTAACAGGACTCGAATTGAATAGAATTCGAATTTTTGATAATTAAATCGAAGTTTTGATAATCGAATCGAATTGAGTCGAATTTCGAATTTTTCGAATTCGAATCGAATTCTGTACTACACATATTGTACAATTTTAAATATTTATAAGCATTTGTATTACTACGTCATTCTCATTCTGATAAAAAAAATTATTTACTTACTTTATATTATCCAATATCTATACATGTTGTAAATTTTTTAACATGTGTAGCTATTTATTTTTCCCTGTCATTTCAATCAATAAAATAAATGTATTTACTTAGTTTATCAAATATCTAAAGTTATCATGTGTTGGTAAACATAATCATTACCTACATATATATTAGTTATTTATATATGTGTAGCTAATTAGCTACATATAATTTTTTTTTACCACATGTGTAGGCATTTAATATTTAATTGCTTTTTCAACTTTTGGGGGGGATTTTTTCACTAATTTCAAAGTGTAGCTAAAACGTATTACCTACACATATTAAATATTAGTCAATTTGAAAATATATTATCAACCATTACCCACACATTTACATGTGTAGGTAAATTATGTGTGGGTAAACACCTCTATTTCTTGTAGTGAAACATGAAACCGACTTCTTAAACATTCAATCGGATTTATTGTTGAATCTGATTTAGTCATTGTTTAAAGAAATGTCGTCAAATTTTGTATGTACCAACCGAGCATATATCAAATCCAGAATTTGTGAGGTTTTGTCATAAATCCTAAATCTGTTCCAACCATTAAATTATAATATTTACAATATTTGTGATAAATATTGTAACTTACACGTCAATTTACAGTGTAATTTATTTATAAGTCATAATTTGAATAAAAATATTCTCTTACTCATAATTTGTAAATATTATGAGTTTGCTTACACATAATTTGACCGAATTAAATTGACATTACTCATAATTTGACCGAATTAAATTGAATTACTCATAAACTCATAATTTGACTGAATTAAATTATGGACTTACACAATTATTCTCTTGCTAAATTTACCGTGTCATTTATTAATAACCCATAATTTGACTTAAAATTATTCTCTTACTCATAATTTGTGATAGATGATAATCATTTACAATCCTTTTCAAGAGCAACTTTTATGGGTTTGGTAATGAAATTTTAGAGGGAATCTAAAATGATAGAAATGTGAATCGTATAAGTAAATTGTTTTGTATTCCTAGAACATTCGCATCAGTTTTCCCATCCACTCACAATCACATATTACACTAAAAATCATCACATTTCTCTCTACTTTTAAATTAAACAATACTTTTACATACTTTTAACAATACCTTTTCTATCCCCTCTACTTAAAACCACTTTAAAAATATATTAAAAATAAATGCAGGGGAACAATGTTCCCCCAAATATACTAGATTCTCATATCCTTCACTCATAACCCCATCCTAAAATATGGATTTTTCTCTCACAAAATTATGGGGGAGCTGATGTGAATGCTCTTAATCACCCAACAAACCTTAGAAATTTTCAAACTTTTAAAGTACCGCGTTGTAAAAGTTGCATCGAAAGAGATTTTTGGACAACTATGACAAATTTTTGTAAGTCTCATTTTAACTTATGCTCCTTAAAGTTTTAGTATTTTGCCAATATTACATTATAAATATTTGTTTATATATCTAAATTCTTTACTATTAATTTTTTTAGGTTTATGCATACAATTTATTATTTTCAGGTTGCTGCAGCAAGGGGTGAAGCAGTATTTTATTGTGGATTGTGCGACGTATTTTGTACGAGTTCCAAAAACCTTTGGCATGCATAATAAAGGATAGCATCACGTAAGCATGATGAAGGGTAAATACTTTGAAGAAGATGATGTCGATATGTGTTTTGCTTGCAACGTTCGATGTCAAAATGCAAGGAAATTACCATGCTGCAATGAATGTTATGAACGTATTCATAATTCGTTTTTTTTTCGTACTTGATTTAATTCCTTTTGTCATGCACTATAAGTTTTGTGAACATTATATTTTGACTTATGTTTTCTTTTGGAAATTATCCTATTATTTTGTTTGGTGGAAGAATTTTTTTATTACGAGATTTATTTGCATCGATTTTTTTTCCAACTTACATAAAAATATTAATTTGTCACTTATATTTTAACAAGTGTTGTAATATTAATAAGTTCTAATAAGGAAAATTAAATTTTAACAAACTATCACTTATTTGCCGATGTGATCTCAACTATCAAATTGGTCATCACCACCAAGTAATTTTAAACTTTTTTTTTGTCACCTTCAAACTAGCCAAACATTACCTCAGTTTTTTGATGATGTGACATTTTTTCCTACGTGGCATGCTGGTGTCAGCATACCACGTGGAGAAAAATCACCACGTCAGCGTGCCATGTAAGAAAAAATGCCACATAGAAAAAACCGTGCCACGTCATCATGCCACTTAGGAAGAAATGAGTATTGATAATCATAGACCCATATCCATATGTAAAAATGTGTCTATACCCAGCCTACTACACGTCGGTTTCAGGTATGCCCGTTAGTTTGTTAAAATCTACACGTTATTTTCAAATACATTCTCACAATTTTAATTTTTACGTGAGTTTGTTACCTAAGGAAATTAGAGATAAAAAAACCAAAAATTAGTGGACTAGTAGACACATAAAAAAGAAAAAGAAAAAGAAAATGTTTACGGCCTTGCGGGTATGGTTCGGTGATCAGATCGAGTATCACCTAATACCATGCTTCTCGAATAATTCATATTTACCCATCAACTTCGGGTTCAATTTTCATCCCTTTACACATTCCATTATCTGTATACCCTTGAACCAAACACCACCTAGAAGTTATATAATCAAAATTTAGCTTGTTTTAGACCTAAGGGTTTTATAATCAAAATTTAGATTGTTTTAGACCTAAGGGTTTATCATCTTACTTTGGTTCTCATTAAGAATAAAATTGAAAATTGGGTTGTTTTGATTCATCATTCATGGGTATTTGTGGTCACCCTATGTAACCTAATACCCATCTAACGTAACTGATATAAATTCATACATGTGTGTATATATATATACATATATATATATATATGTGTGTGTGTGTGTAGATATATATAGATTGCAAAACATGGAAATGCTGAAAGATGGCAAGTTAATCTTGAGAGCAAAATTCAAGGGAAAAAAACAGTCTACACTGTGTATTTAGCTATGATTATAGAATGAACAAGAAATAGAAAGATCAAATTTTTTGATCAAACAAAACTATTTGAAATCAAACAAACCTATAAACCAGCTTGTGAACTATGATTCTCATTTCCGAATGACGTTAATCCTTCATCTTGTATTATGAATAGGGTCTGATCCTCTTCGAATTCTCCTTTTGTTCGATTGATTCGGATCAAACATCATTGCAGGTGTTGGTGCTATATTCACTTGTTCTTCAACTATAACGCCTTTTAGAACGCGTGAACTTCTTGAAAACAATCTTTCGCCTCCCCATCTCAACGCAAGATCGATGCTTTTAAGCGCAGAAACCGTCTCTTGTTGTGTGGATAGGAACATGAGACAAAGAAAGAGCATCATAATCATCATTCTATGATTAGCAATCCCCATATTTGGAGAGAGAGAATTGAATGATGGGGGTGTGTGTGTGTTATGGAATAAGACTGTTACATATATGAAGCATAGTTTGATCTTTTATGTGATTTGGATGAAAGTAAAGGTGGATAAAGCAAAGAAGTAGATTCATTTCAATCATGAGGATGATGATGTGCAATAGAAGCAAAAAAAGATAGATGCATATCAAGAGGATGTTCTTTAGTAGACTCTGACAGGTTTGAATGAAAAGTAAGTTGGATAACCAATCTTGGAATCTTTATGGAATGTGTAACTTGTGTATGATCTCATCTTATATATTGATCTCAACTTCTTTGTAAAGTAATTGATGGGGTATTATGTGCACAAAGCTGTGTTTATGGATAAAATGAGTTGTATAGGACAATGTATGGATGTGTAATTGCTAATTTAACCTAGATCATAACATAATTTTCATATTCTTAAATAAGAAGAATTTACAATATGAATATCTAAATATTACAACTTTAAATAAGGCATATGTGAATTAGGAGTAAAAGTATCTCAAATTGGGTTAATAATATAGGTTAAATTAGTAATTTCACTTTATCCATAGATAACTAGTTTTATTGTAGATAGTTATTTGAAGAAAATATAATGTTAAATTACCATTCAAACTAACTATTTGACTCCAAAATACCCGAATCATCATATCGCAATAATAAGATAATCAAATCCAAATCACAAATCCAAACCCTAATCATAGTAATAAGATAATCAAATCCAAACCCTAATCATAAGGTAAGGATGGCAACATTCATGTACTATCTTCAATAGAAAATTCCATTAACGATAGGAGACTACATCGAAATAGAACGCAAACGAGCAACAAGCTGCGTTGCTAGCCTTTTTTAACGGACTAGTAGAGTAGTAGTGCATTTAGAGCATTCACAACCCATCCACCAAATCTCCTCCATCAAATTATACTAAAAATCATTACTTCACCCCTAAATCTTCTCTCTCCTAATTAAAATAATCATACTTTTATCATTACATTTTCTCTCTTCTCACTCACAACTACTTACAATAATATTAAAATATATATAGGGGTGAACAGTAGTTTTTCATATTTAGGGTGGAACAGTGCTTCCACCAAATATTTTTTCTAACCTCCACTCACAACCACTTACACTCACCCCATATAATTTGATGGACACACTCACATACATTTGGTAGATGGGATGTGAGTGCTCTTATAGATTTTTTTTTGGATGTAAACAAATAGATTTTAAAAAATATATGAAATTATTATGATAATAATTTGTGGAAAATGTGATGAAAAATTCAAATTATGTGAAAACGAAGATGAGTGATGGGTTGGGCTGCTAAAGCTATTGGAGATTGCAACAGATGCAAGAAAGCTAGATAAAGGAAAAGCTGATACTGATAGAATAGAAACATCTAACCACCAAGAGTCTGCTTTATCAACTTTAGAATTCAAGCTCTTATATCCATAGCCCAGTCAAGGTTTCTTGAGCTTAATTTCTGCTTTATGCTTTTCTTTCTTTCCCTATAGCCATTTGTTTGGATCTGTCATACTATTCCAATGTAGGTCCCATATATCTCACATTTATAATAATAAAAAATATATATGTACAAACTCGATACACAAAAAGAATCCAGTTGATAAAAAGCTTTTTGGCAGCCCGAACACACAACTCACACGCGGGCTATAACATCTCAAATTTTGTGTTGATACAAATAAATAAGTTATTGAAGAGTATCATGGGTGGAGATTACGGGTGGTGTGAATGTGGGCGTTGGTGACGCGGCGGTTCCTGGTGCAATTGTGACTTGCAACCCTCTATGTTGTTCTGCCGGAGTCATGAATGGAACATTAGCTGCCGCCAGAGTTTCATCATCCTGTTTTTTGTTCATGAAAACAGTTTAATGAAAAAGTGTCTATTTACCCAATTCAGAAGCTTATGGCGTAGTTTTATACAATAAAAAACCAAGAGGTGGCAAAATGTGCGGGTTAGGTAAAGTTGGGTTGACCCATCAACACTAAATGGTCCAATTGTTTATATTTAAAAAAAAAAAAAAAAAAAAAAAAAAAAAAAAAAAAAATTATTGTATTGAATATGATTACTGAAAACTATATTATCAAGATCATATCATAATTAACGTGTTTAATTGGCAAAATTGGGGTCGGGTAATGGTTTAGGTCAAAACGGATTACTTTTGAAGTTGAATTTTACAAAAAAAAAATGGATTGATCCACCAATACCTTTATTTTTAATTTACGTTAATATGATTGCAAACAACTATATCATTAAGATGATAATACAATTTCTTAAAATAGAAATGATTTGATGTAAGAATTTAAAGACCCTTCTGACAACTCATGACCCATGTGACATGTTCCCTTCATAGCAAAATTTTATATTTTATCCGTTTGACCCGTTTCAACAATCAACAAAATCGCCCTCTTTTTACCTGGGTTGCAATCCCCCACTTTTGTAGCTATTATTTTACCGATTAACAATAAAATTGCTACCAAGAACGACCCTCTTTGTATACATGGGTTGCAATTTCCACCTTTTGGTAACTTTATTATTTAACCCATTCTAGCTATAAGGGTGAAAATTGCAAACCATGTATACAAGAAAGGTCGTCCTGGGTAGCCTTTTATTGATAATGGTTCAAACGGGTAAAACAAGAAAGATAGCTAGGTGACAACTACAACCATGTCTACGAAAGAGGGTCAATCTGGGTAGCATTTTATTGATAACAGGTCAAACGGGTAAACTAATAAAGTTAGCTGTCAAGAACAGAAACAAATATTAATGCATTAACCAGCAAACATCATTGAATCTTACCTGTGCTTGCCTGCAGCGTTGCAATATACCGATTGCCCAGACCAGAATGTAGCAAGGAAGGAGAAACTCAGCTGCCCGAAGCAAGAAAAGCTGGGAATATTATACAACTCATCAATCATGTTCCTTAAACATTATTTAAAATGTACAAGTATGTTTTATTGGGCATATAAATTTGTTGCGATGAATTCCACTTACAGCAAAAAGGACGGAAGGATCATCATCATCAGTATCTTCATCTCCAATACTAAGAGAATGCCTTAATAGCAGAAGAGCCATCATCTATTGGAAAATGTAAAACAGTTACAAATGTACGAATTCCAGATGATTACTCAAACTCTAGAGATGTTAAATTGGTCGTGTTCGTTGGTTGGTGGGTCGAACAAAATCCGTATAACACGAAATTTTATTTTATATTTTTTGTGCATGCTAATACTGAAAAAAATAACATATTTACAACCAAGAATATAAATATATATAAAATAATACTGTTCAAAGTTTAAACTATAAAACCTGGTGCTCATTTTTTAAGTTTACAATTATGAGATGATCAGATGAGATGTCCAATCAGTTTAATTTTTGACATAAAACATGTTTTTAACTTTTTTTTTATAAATAAAACAGGTCTACTCACAACAAGCGATCTGAACATGACTCGTTTAGCTAAACGTGTTGGTAGGTTCAGCCCAAAACAGACCCAAACCTGTTTATACTAAACCGAAACCACAAATAAATGTTAGGTTCGCATCGTGTCAGAAATTTACACCCCAACTCAAACCCTGGCCTTACTATGAAACAGATACTGATGGCTTACTATGATGGCAGCTGAGCGACAAAGAGAAGCACTACTGGCACCGCTTTCTTCATGTTCATCATAGTCCGACTCAATAAGTCGTTGCTGCTCAGCAGCTGACATAGCCGAGACTCGAGGATCACTGCAATGGAAACCATGTTTGGCTAATCAGATTGATGCCATCAAGTTATTAGTAATGACGACAATAGAAAACATGCCTGATATCGATGAGGGTGTCATCAGATTGAGGTGGGGGAGCAGTGTAACCAGGTTTGTAAGGCTGTAGAATGAATATTTATCCAACAAGTTAGCCATTTATATTTCATGGTACATTAAGAATACCATCGAGAATGCATCTAAAACCTATGAAATAATTCACTACTGACAATATTTCCAACGAATACAATGGAAAACTAGCAATATACGTCTCAATATAAATACACACAGTTAACCATGAAAACATACATACAAAACAAGAAGAAAGCAGATGTTGAGATACCTGACGACAGATTTCACAAACTATATCTCTTTTTTCATTGCACCATCGTTGAACGCATTTCCTATGAGCAAACTGCAAAATATGAGTACTTTAGTATCAGCATAATTTATGCACAGATAGAATAAACAAGCCACATTATAAACCTTAAATGGGAGCATAAGTCTAGCTTCTTATTTGGTAATGAAAGTAGTGACCAAAACTTATTGCATTATTTACCCAGATCTTATACACACAACACACAAGTTGGTTATCTTATACTTTGTTTTCTGTGACCATGAGAACCCATTACCAGTAAACTAAAGGACACCACCAATACCCATTACTTGGATTCGAACCTGAGACCTCTGCCTAAGGGAATGAGGCACCTAGGTTACCTTATACTTAACTAAAATATATCCTCCACTATCCTCTATCAGTCTATCCTGGTTTCTAACTACAATAACAACGCGCACACGGAAATTTGACATATACCATGAATAGAAGCATAAACTTTATTAACTAAAAAGAAAAATACCTCGAGGCTGCCACTGCAAGCACAAGGAACTTCCACGTTTTCAATGATATCTTCCTCCTGGCAAATTCGACATTCAACCGACTGAATCAGCGGCTCTTCTACACCAGAAGCCTCATGTTCACCATCCTCACCAACATGTATACTTAGGTGCTCTTCCATCTGCAAAAGGACACCTTAATCAACAACAAATGTACATTTCAAAAAAATATAATAATAATAATAATAATAAATAAAAAAATTAAAGCTCAAACCCTAAAACTTGTATTGGGGCAATTATCAATACACCTTATAGGATTATACTATCATAATATAATCATGAATGAAGTTTATCATCCAATTTACATACCAATAAGGCTATAAGAGGAACAATTACAGTTAAATTTTTTCTTCTAGATATAAGAATAACAAACACCGACTAACAGCTATACAATTAACATAATTAAACAAATTAAAGGAATTGTGAATGAAACCCCTATGAATTGAAGGGCAATAGGCAGATCAAAACTTGAAAAATATTAATAAGAGTGATATAATATTGAAAGAAGATTGAAATTGAATACCTTTTGAAGAAGTAATCGGATATTGAGTTGATTCTGGAATTAGTCGTTGACAGGTCAAGTCTGAACTACATATATTATTGGGATTGTTTGGACATTGATCAATGATAATCGGATACAAAAATCGGGTCGGGTCGGGTCGATACCCATATTAGTTGATTTGATTGTTATTTTGTTGATTTGTTACGACTTACTATAACTAGTGTAACACCCAACCGATAGCGGAAATATCGAGGTGTCACGTAGTGACGATTGTTCAATAGCTCATGGACTATAAATGTAAATTTCGATACATTAAATAGAATAGTTTATTACATTGAAAGAAATACAACAATTAAAACTAGCAATCTAATACAGTAAATCTCAATCTACGCCTAAGTTCCAAAAGCTTAAAAGTGATCTCAAAAAAAACTGAAACATGTACGAAAATAATTTTGGTCAATACAAAAATATATTGGTGAGCATACCATGTTTGAATACATATAATAGAAAAGTGTTTCGCAATTTATGTGCTTTGATATATGTAATATATAAAAGGGTCAAAATCAAGCCTCACATCGTTCAATAATCGTTCACACATCGTTCAAGAAAACCATAACAATGACCAATGACTTAACTCGTTCACGTAAGTCAACCAAGGGATATAATTCGTAGTACTACTCATTGTTAGGTGCGGCCCAAAGCTTAATGACTTTGACAAATCGTTCATACAATTCACACAAAACATATCAATGAGCACATTGCTTTATAAATAATACACATAAGTTTAGTAATAATTGTACATGAGTCTCCCCAAAAGAGTAAACAGTAAAAAGGGAAAGATATACTCACAGTTTGCGAAAGCGATCAAAATCCAACTTAAGCGATCGTGAGTTAAGTAATGGGAATTCCGAGGAATTCAACCTATAATGTATATGAATACTAATAAGGAAATGTCTAAGAGTCTAAAGTATCTAGAGTCTAAGGCATTATGGTTTGTTAAGTCGATTGGGAGAATTAGAGTTTTTATGATAAGTCGAATTAATATAAAAGTTGTATGTTAAAATAATATATCAAAATTTGTAAATGTGGTTTAGGAAACATAATTATTACCAATTGAATATTTAGATCAAAATATGTTTGAATAATTAAAAGAAAATAATTTAGTTAATTACTTTAACTAATTATCGTAAATAAATACAATACTCATAAATGTTTAAATATATAATGATAAGTTACACAATGATCCAACAAATGATAATAAAGACTTTCAAATGTAAGAATATTTCTATTTTATAAGAAAAGTGATTATAAAATAAATGTTAAATAGCATAAATAAATATATGGGTAATTATGTCTAATTAAACATAATTAAGTCTAAAAATACAAGACATGATCAAAAAATGCTATTTTTATAGAAAATGGATGCTTTCTGATGTAAATCAATGAAAATAATTTTCCCATACTTTTTATAAACATATTTATATTTAAAACTGATTTAATGAATTTAAATCATGTTTAAATGATTAAAAATAGGAAAATCAATAAAAATAAATGTTTTCTGAACCAGTAATTTTTATTTCAGTCCATGATGATGAAAAATAATTTTCTAAAAAGTTTGAGATTAAAATCATTAAAAATGGATTTTTAATCAATTAATTATTATTAAAACAAATTAATTCAATAAAAATATAAAAATAAGACATTTTCTAGAAAATAAAAGTGTGGTAGTTTTCTTTAGGGTGTCAAGATTCTACACTTAAATTTTTATAATTTTTGAATCAAAAATGGATTTATTATGAATATTTCAATTTCTATATACTATATATATTTTTTTTAAAAATAAGAAAATGGAAAAGGACCTACCCAAAAACAAAGGGAAAAAAAAAAACAGATTTGCACCCATGGGGGACTCGAACCCGAGTCTGGTGGGTGGAACTCCACAAACCCAACAACTTTCCCTACAAACCATTTTGTTATTTCAAATGAAAATCAAACATTTTATAATATTGATAATTTTCATCTTCTTCCCCAAATCCTCACCAAGAACCCTAACCCTACCCTTCAAATTCAATTACCCCAAAACTAAACAATAACAAACTGGAAATAAGGGGCTTTCGAAAGGTACAATACAACGAAAAAAACAGCATAAAATAATTAGACTCACAATCACAATTAAGGCCCGAAAACGAGACGTACAGGTTCGAGGCTATGAAGCCATATTCTGAGCAATGTGGCGTGTTTTGAAACGTTTGTTTGTGGGTTTTCGAATAAATATAAGTGCAGAAACCTTTTGGCGAGGTGAGTTTATATAATTGTTCGATCAAGAGAGCGTTATGGACACTTCTTTAAACCCGGTCGGTTACACGTCATTAAGACACGAATAAAGTCGTTTTAGACTTGTTTTATTAATGCTTTTAAGACCCGAAACAGTTAGAAACTCATGGAGATACGTTATGGAATAAGTAAGGGCGTTAACAAGCGTTTAAATCACCTTAAAATTCCTCGCTGGAGTTTGGCCGGATCCGGCGAGTAGCCTGACCGGAAATACGTGAGGGACAGGGGGGAAGGAAATGCTTAAATGTTTTGTTGGTTGGCAATTTTGGTCCCTTAGGTATAACTAAGTTAGTTTATTTATAATTTAGTTAGTTTTTTTCTATATAAAACTTAACCAAATTAAGTTTATTTAACCAAAAATTTCTAAAACTTTATAAACTTGAAAGTTTTAAGGAATCCATTTCGAAATACGTTTCAACATACACATTTGATTAAAACCTATACACGATCCTTAATATATATAAATGATAAAATTTTTGTTTGCTCTAAAATTAAATTTGAAAACGACGAAACTTACAGGGACTATGATGGAAATATTTGAAGGGCTATTTTTGTCAATTAAATGAAAGATGAGGGTGACGGATGTCACAGTCTCCCCTACTTTAGAAAATTTCATCTCGAAATTTCCTCCAAGTGGAGGCTACTTATGAAACAAGGGCATGGTAAAAGTCAAGTAAGTTAAGAATATATATATCAGTTATGATTTGACCGAAGTTTAAAATAGTTGTCTAATATCCAAAGCAAAAGTTTCAAAATCTTTGACAGTTAACCCAAAGTTAGAAAGTTAAGAGTTTAAATGGGAAAGGTTTTGGGAATGTGTAACGGATGAGGACAGAGGCACTGACGAAGCAGTCTCCCCTACTTTATAAAGGTTTCTGACTAAATGTTATTAGAGTATGCAACAAGAATCCAATTATTCTAGAGTGTAGGAGTATACAAGGTTTGTGTTTTCCGTGTGGGTGGTCAAGAGAAAGACTCTAGGAAGACGAATTAATGCTCGTGTAAGAACGTTCTTATCGACAGTTCTAGCTACTAGTCAACGATCTAATGAAGAGGTAGTAATGGGTAGGTTCTTGGTTAGACTCCTAGTCCGTTCCCGCAGTATCGTTTATGCTTATATATAGGGTGTACCGTAGCTGACCCACCACACTCCTGATACTTTGGACTCATACTGATTGTCTACCAACAGCCTAAATAGAATTACACACCACCCTCCTGTACCTGTAAACCCATGATTGCGTTCCAGACCGTAATCGTCGATTTACCTTACACTAGGGTGTTATGCTTTTCCATAACACTAACATAATTTATACTAGAAACAAATGCGTGCAACCAATATGTAATAGCTACTGAAATGAAATAATGTTCAATCATGACATGGTTAGAGGTCCTTCCCTTTCGGGTTTTCCCTTTAACCGTAATGAGAATAACATGTAAGTATAAGACATGGTTAGAGGTTCTTCCCTTTCGGGTTCACCCTTAACCGGTAACTTATGTTCACATCGTTGGCTCTAAACACTAATATTGATAAACTCTGAGGTTTACACAGTTCCCCTAGGATTAAAGAAATACTCTAATCCGAGTCGTACGTGGGCACTGGCTTAGATCTCATACAAGTTATCAACTAGTATGTTCATTGGCCATGATGATGAACAAAATAATGTAAGTATAACAGGGTTTTTCTCAAAACAGAAATGAAATATGCATACCAAATATGCGTTCATGTAAGTATATAAGTATAGCATAAAATTTTGATTGAAAGGATTGTATAATGTGAATCGGGTGAATCGCACAACTTACACAAAATGAAAGTAGACGAGTTAAATTAATGCTCAAAACCAGTGTTGTAGAAATAACTACTAATAACTAGTGTGTATCGTGTAGGTAGGCATTTATGTATGAGTTTAGTCTGACTAAGAAGTGCTAACTAATGGTAGTTGGCTATGGCTTAGGCGACCGAGTGTAGCTATATTAGTATTTGTGGGTGCATAAGCGGATACAAAAGTCATAATTTAGGGATATACTGTGACTTCGATCCAGTAAGTTTGTAAACATGAAGATATAAAACAGGCTGAAATAATAAGTTTGGGAAACCATGTTCATTTTAACTGTATGATGACGCAACATTCCTAAAATCGGAATGTGGTCGAAGTTAAACACGGAGTTTAAAAACTTAAGTCGTGGGTAAAAATGTTTTAACGCAAAATGAGTAATACCTTATAGTGAAAGTCACAAAGCATAAGTGAAATAGTGTAAGCTTTAATGCGATAATATATCGAACAAAAAGTTTTAATAATGATGATAAGGAATTCAAAAGCGAATGATCAATAAATAATGGCATAAGAAACATCAAGTGATTAAATTGAATCTTCAAATGATAAACAAATATAAATATCAATGATATAAAACATTGGAATTGTTTCCATAGAAAACTTTGACTAACTCAAGCATTTGAATTTTCCTAGTGACTTGTTGGGGTGTACTTTAGCCTATAAGTGAATGCTCATCCCAAGAGTTCCCAGGTAGGTATATGGGTCCCTCGTCTGATTGGGATTTATACGAAATACCGGGCCTAGATAGAAAACTCAGGATACATGCGCTCACCCTTCCATATTGCACGTGCCCCATCACTAGTGAATTCCAAAACTTTAGCGAGATTAAAACGAGATGCAGAAATAGATCCTTGAGATGTGGATTTCACTCCTAACTCAAAGATGTATTTCAAAATTGAAAACAATTGTGGAATGAAACCAATCACTAAGTTAAGGATATCACTCCAAACTTAGTGGTTAAGTTTCTTTTTGAAGGAAATACTCTTTAAGGTCTGGATGTCACTCCTATCTCAAAGATATATTCCAAAGATAAGGAACATATAGAGGAGTGAAACTAATCACCAAGGTATGGATACCACTCCTAACTTGGTGATATCGTTTCGTTTGTGAAATATGAGTGTCTTCTTTTCTAAGCAAAATACTGAAGGAATAACGAGAAGAAATCATAGCAAAAATATCTTGAAAGAAAATATAAGAATAAGAGGAATATACACGAGAGGACTCGTGAAAGTAAACTTAGTTATAGACTAGGCTAAAAGGCATTCTAATAACCTAATTCCCTATAACCATGGCTCTGATACCAATCTGTAAAACCCCAACCGATGGCGGAAACATCGAGGTGTCACGTAGTGACGATTGTTCAATAGCTCATGTACTAGAAATGTAAATTTTGATACATTAATGGGAATAGTTTATTACATTGAAAGAAATACAACAATTAAAACTAGCAATATAATACAGTAAATCTCAATCTACGCCTAAGTTCCAAAAGCTTAAAAGTGATCTCATAAGAACCTGAAACATGTACGAAAATAATTTTGGTCAATACAAAAATGTATTAGTGACCATACCATGTTTGAATACATATAATAGAAAAGTGTTTCGCAATTTATGTGCTTTGATATATGTAATATGTAAAAGGGTCAAAATCAAGCCTCACATCGTTCAATAATCGTTCACACATCGTTCAAGAAAAACCATAACAATGACCAAGGACTTAACTCGTTCACGTAAGTCAACTAAGGGATACAATTCGTAGTACTACTCATTGTTAGGTGCGGCCCAAAGCTTAATGACTTTAACAAATCGTTCATACAATTCACATAAAACATATCAATGAGCACATTGCTTTATAAATAATACGCATAAGTTTAATAATAATTGTACATGAGTCACCCCAAAAGAAGAAAGATATACTCACAGTTTGCGAAAGCGATCAAAATCCAACTTAAGCGATCGTGAGTTAAGTAATGGGAATTCCGAGGAATTCAACCTATAATGTATATGAATACTAATAAGGAAATGTCTAAGAGTCTAAAGTATCTAGAGTCTAAGGCATTATGGTTTGTTAAGTCGATTTAGGGAATTAGAGTTTTTCTGATAAGTCGAATTAATATAAAAGTTGTATGTTAAAATTATATATCAAAGTTTGTAAACGTGGTTTAGGTAACATAATTATTACCAATTGAATATTTAGATCAAAATATGTTTGAATAATTAAGACAAAATAATTTAGTTAATTACTTTAACTAATTATTGTAAATAAATACAATACTCATAAATGTTTAAATATATAATGATGAGTTACACAATGATCCAACAAATGATAATAAAGACTTTCAAACGTAAGAATATTTCTATTTTATAAGAAATGTAATTATAAAATAGATGTTAAACAGTGTAAATAAATATATGGGTAATTATGTCTAATTAAACATAATTAAGTCTAAAAATACAAGGCATGATCCAAAAATGCTATTTTTATATAAAATGGATGTTTTTTGTTGTAAATCAATGAAAATAATTTTCCCATAATTTTTATAAACTTATTTATATTTAAAACTGATTTAATGAATTTAAATCATGTTTAAATGATTAAAAATAGGAAAATCAATAAAAATAAATTTTTTTCAGAACTAGTAATTTTTATTTCAGTCCATGATGATGAAAAATAATTTTCCAAAAAGTTTGAGATTAAAATCATTTAAAATGGTTTTTTAATCAATTAATTATTATTAAAACAAATTAATTCAATAAAAAAATATAAAAATAAGACATTTTCCAGAAAATAAAAGTGTGGTACTTTTCTTTAGGGTGTCAAGATGCTACACTTAAATTTTTATAATTTTTGGATCAAAAATGGATTTATTATGAATATTTCAATTTCTATATACTATATATATTTTTAAAAAAAATAAGAAAATGGAAAAGGACCTACCCAAAAACAAAGGAAAAAAACAGATTTGCACCCATGGGGGACTCGAACCCGAGTCTGGTGGGTGGAACTCCACAAATGTCACACCCTCAAAATCCACTTGCGGAGTTTTACCGCGAGGCGCATGACAAACCAGGATCCAAACCAACGATCACAATAAACAAGTCTAAATTAACATATGCAATTTCAAAAACATAGTTTAAAATCCCCAAATACAGCGGAAGCTTATTCTCAAAACATAATTCAAAAGTAACCCAAATGTTCAACGTTTGAAAACCATGCAATCCTAACTAGACGCCGTGCAGACGCGTGCGCCCTAGTTCCATTGTGCTACCTTAGCGACCTGAGAAAACATGTAAGAGTTTACGTCAGCACAAAAATGCTGGTGAGTTTACAGGTTTTGTAATCAAAGTACCAAGTTCAACCTGTCCATACTATAACAATTTGCAAACCAGAGTACGCTAGCTAGGCGTATGTTTTGTTACTTCTACAATTGGAAAACCATTACTAACTCGCAAACCAGATGTCGTGCCCGAATAGTAAACCTATTCCTGTTTGAGACAATATGCACTCGCCGACCCTCCAAGCCGACGAGCGGGGTTGGTTACTCCCAATAGATCTATTCACATTTCCCCGTTGTGCTAACCCGCACATTCATGGTTTCCCCCGGGACTTCCAAAGATCGTATAGTAAGCCATAGAAACCCATAGTATGACAGTTGTTACCAAAACATAAGTTTAACACATGTTTTCTCCCCCAAAAAGTGAAACCAGTTAAAAGAGGGGCCGTAAACTCACCTTAGGTTGCGTTACATCGAAAACACGAATATTATCAGCAAGCTATGCTAGCCCCGTAAAGCGGCGACCTAACATATGACAGTTACAAGTACTTAGACTAATAACCCGTAAGTTAGTTAGTCCCTAGATGTCCAGACCATAACCAAGTTCGTTTGAAAACACCGTGACTGTTAAATTAACCCAATGTACAAGACTCGACATCCCATTGGTGACCCGAGACTCCCCGTGTTATACTTGTACTCACAAACATACAATCATGCAATCACTCTTAACATACGTTAAAGTCCCACAAGTTATAGCACGTAGTTCAAGTATCACATAAATAAGTCCGAACACATGTTACCAAGTTATTAGATATGTTACGGGGTTCCTAGCATGTTCCTAGGTGTCAAATCGGGTCTCGGAATGTCAAAATATACTTACAGCAGCAGTACAGGCGATTAGGAAAAGTCAACTAGCGATTATGAAAGTCAACAGGCATTTAGGAATGCTAATTGCCTATACTATAGGCAATTAGGGTCATAAGACATGCAAATCAGGAGTCTATAGGCAATTAGGTCATAAGACATGTAAAAACATGAATCTATAGGCAATTAGGTCATAATACATGTAAAAACATGAATCTATAGGCAATTAGGTCATAAGACATGCATTTCAGGACTTAACTAGCAATTAGGATCACAATTGCATGCAACGAAGGCAATTAGCCCCCCAATTGCCTATACTATAGGCGATTAGGGTGTCATATCAGGCGATTAGCCTCCTAATCGCCTATAGCATAGGCGATTAGGGTTGCTAATCGCCTACAGCATTGCTGTTCCGGTTTTTCGCGCGTTTAACACTCCAAATCAATCCCAGAACGTGTGTAAACATCAAATATCAACCAAACAACTATATCAAACATATATCCATCAAAATCCTTCGTTTAACCTCGATCTATCAGCCCTGAATGCAATCATGTATCTTAAAGACAATACACATAACAATAAACATCACATTAGCATGCAAAACTGTAACCCTAATTAACAATAACTCAGATTTCATCATCATGCCATCATCATCAATCTGTAACTACCTTAATAACATGTTAATCATCCTTCTTGAATCATAAAAACCCTATCTTTTAATCATAAACACACATATAACATGTATGATAGTTAGAATCCGATTAACAATGCTTATTAACGATTTTCAGAAGACTTATTTGTTTTAAAACAGGTCTGGACCATTAGGGATTCAATAAAAACGTTAATAAAGGTTGCATGAATGAAAACCACACCCTAGATTTGTGATAGATTGATGTAATAGGCTTGAAATCTTGTGTTTTGATCCAAAATCGTGTTCCAGAGGTTGTGTGTGTGTTTGGGCGAGTTGTGGGACGACTAGGGTTGCTAATATGAAGTTTAGGATGTCAAGTATGGTATTTATAGTCGTTTTTAGTCGTCCAGCACGTTCCATGCGATTATGCAGCAGTTACACGCGATTAGGGTTGCTAATCGCATGACCTTTCATGCAATTAGGGTCTAATCGCCCCCTAGGGCAGGCGATTAGCACCCAATCGCCCCCAATGAGGCCCAATCGGATACCCTATAGGCGATTAGCCTCCCCTAATCGCCTATAGGGGTTGGTTCCGTGTATTTTGCGCGTTAAACCCCGTTTTAACATATGTTAACACATTTTCACAAACCGACAAGTCACATAATGATTGTAAACACATAATACTTGCAAACAAACATATTCCCACTCGTTCACCAATTCCCGGGACTCGAGACTTGTATGTTCCCTATGCTATGACGATCCTACGAATCGTCACCCTTTGTACACTTGGTTAAGGACCGACATCTAATGAGCCTCTAGACTAACATCTAATGATCCTCTATACTAAACTGATAGTTCCCGAACCATAACACGACTTAACTAACCCAGTTAAGTATAATATACGCGTGACTCGCTAAGGTAGACTTTAGTTTAGACAACGTTGTTAACATGAATTTGCCGGGTGTCACATCATCCCCACGTTAAAAGAATTTTCGTCCCGAAAATTGCACAAGTACCAAAAGGAATCACAAAGAAACAGACAAAAGATAGAAACCAAGAGAGAGATTTACCCGAGTTGTCACAGCATCCCCACGTTAAAAAGGAATCTCGCCCCGAGATTCATTCAGCTGCAGTGGTAACATATCTCGATTCGAACGCTTCCTTAGGAAAGAGATGAGGATACTTAGACTTCATCTGATCCTCCCGTTCCCAAGTGTACTCTGGTCCCCGGTTCGAGTTCCAGCGAACCTTTACAATGCGAATCTTGCTATGACGTAGGCTACGAATCTTGTAATCAATGATCTCAACAGGTTCCTCCACAATCCGAAGACGATCATCAACCTTGATCTCTTCCAGTGGAATAATGAGAGACTCGTTAGCCAGACACTTCTTTAAGTTGGACACATGGAAGACGTTATGTACGTTGCCGAGCTCCGTCGGTAAATCAAGACGATACGCCACCGGTCCAATCCGTTCCAGGATCGTAAATGGACCGACATACCGAGGGTTGAGTTTGCCACGCTTCCCAAAGCGTATGACGCCCTTCCACGGTGAAACCTTTAGAAGTACCCTGTCATCAACTTGGAATTCCAATGGCTTGCGACGCTGATCAGCATAACTCTTTTGCCGATCCCGTGCTGCTGCCAACCGGTTACGAATCTGTACGATCTTTTCCGAAGTTTCGTACACTAGCTCAGGCCCAGTGAGTTGACTCTCACCCACCTCAGCCCAACAAAGAGGAGACCGACATTTCCGCCCGTACAGTGCCTCGAACGGAGCTGCCTTGATGCTTGTGTGGTAACTGTTGTTGTATGAGAATTCTACTAACGGTAGATGAGCTTCCCAACCTTTGCCAAAATCGATCACACATGCACGCAGCATGTCTTCTAAGGTTTGAATCGTGCGTTCACTCTGTCCGTCAGTCTGTGGGTGATAAGCTGTACTCATGTCCAGCTGGGTACCCAAAGCCTTGTGCAAAGATTTCCAGAAGTGAGAAGTAAAGTGGGAGTCACGATCCGAAATAATAGAAACCGGCACCCCGTGCTTAGAAACAACTTCCTTCAGATAAAGACGGGCCAAACGATCCATGGTGTCGGTCTCCTTAATAGCGAGAAAATGGGCCGATTTCGTCAACCGATCAACAATCACCCATATCTTATCATTCCCGCTGGATGACTTAGGTAGTTGCGTGACAAAATCCATTGTAATCCGTTCCCACTTCCACTCTGGAATTTCAGGTTGTTGCAAGAGACCCGACGGTTTCTGGTATTCCACCTTGACCTTAGCACAGGTCAAGCATTTGCTCACGTATGAGGCTATATCCGACCTCATGTTTGGCCACCAGTAAAGCACCTTCAGATCTTGGTACATCTTATCTGAACCAGAATGAATAGAATACCGGGACTTGTGAGCCTCATCTAGGACAAGCTCCCGAAGTCCCCCGAATAAAGGAACCCATATGCGTTCTGCGAAGTAGTGTAGGCCATCAGGCCTTCGCTCGAGGTGCTTGCCGGCACCGTGCATAGTCTCAGCTTTAAGGTTTTCCTCCTTCAAAGCTTCTAACTGGGCAGAACGGAGTTGGTCAGGTAGAGAGGAATGAATGGTGAGCTGCAACGCCCGAACGCGACGAGGTTTAATTGATTCCTTCCTGCTCAAGGCGTCTGCTACTACATTCGCCTTGCCAGGATGGTACTTAATGGCGCAATCATAATCATTCAGAAGTTCAATCCAACGACGTTGTCGTATGTTCAAATGTTGTTGGTCGAAAATATGTTGAAGACTCTTGTGATCGGTGTAGATGGTGCATTTGGTACCGTACAAGTAATGTCTCCAAATTTTCAACGCGAAAACCACTGCACGCATTTCCAAATCATGGGTGGTGTAGTTCTTCTCGTGCACCTTGAGTTGACGAGAAGCATACGCAATCACTTTCTCGCGTTGCATCAACACGCAACCGAGACCATGAATAGAAGCATCACAGTAAACAACGAAATCATCAGGGCCTTCAGGCAAGGACAAAATAGGAGCAGAACAAAGTTTAGACTTAAGTTCTTGAAATGCCGACTCTTGTGGTTCACCCCAGTCGAATTTTCTATCCTTCTGAGTAAGAGTGGTGAGGGGTTGAGCGATCTTCGAGAACCCCATAATGAAACGACGATAGTAGCCCGCAAGGCCTAGAAATTGCCGCACCTCAGTTGGCGTCTTTGGTGCTCCCCAGTCCTTGATTGCTTCAATCTTAGCTGGATCGACATGAATTCCTAGTTCATTAACCACATGTCCTAGGAACTGAACTTCGCGTAACCAAAAGTCACACTTTGAGAACTTAGCGTAAAGTTGTTCCCGTCGCAAGAGTTCCAAAACTAAACGCAGGTGTTCCTCGTGTTCGGTCTTGTTCTTGGAGTAAATCAGGATGTCATTAATAAACACAATGACGAACTTGTCAAGATATGGTTTGCAAACGCGGTTCATCAAATCCATGAAAACCGCCGGTGCGTTCGTGAGACCGAAAGGCATGACCAAGAATTCGAAATGGCCATAGCGCGTACGAAAGGCAGTCTTTGCAACGTCAGCTTCCCTTACACGCAACTGGTGATAACCGGACCTCAAATCAATCTTAGAGTAGTAACTAGAACCCTGGAGTTGGTCGAATAGATCATCAATACGTGGAAGAGGATAACGGTTCTTGATGGTCACTTTGTTCAATTCTCTGTAATCCACACACAATCGAAAACTTCCATCCTTCTTCTTAACGAACAGAATCGGGGCTCCCCAAGGGAAGAACTTGGTCTGATGAAACCCTTGTCCAAGAGTTCCTGTAACTGACTAGACAATTCCTGCATCTCGGGAGGTGCAAGACGGTAAGGCCCCGAGCAATAGGAGCAGCCCCTGGTACGAGATCAATACCGAACTCAACCTGACGATGGGGAGGAAGACCAGATAAATCATCAGGAAATACATCAGGAAACTCGTGTACAACAGGAATATCGTCGATCTTCTTCTCATCGGTAGAGGAAACAGATAAAAGTGCCAAAACGGCCGAGTAACCCTTTCGAAGATACTTAAGGGCTTTCATGCTGGAGATGAGATTTAGCGGAGCACCGCCCTTGATACCGTACACAGAAAGGAATTCTCCATCAGGGAGAGGAATCCGAATAATCTTTTCATAACAAACGATCTCAGCGCGATACAAAGACAACCAATCCATGCCCACAACAACGTCAAAACTACCCAAAGGTACCGGCATAAGGTCGATGGGGAACGACAAACCCGACAACTCTAGTTGACACTCCCGAAGGATACAAGTAGCTTCAATCTTTTTACCGTCAGCCAACTCAATTAAATACTTAGCCTCTAATGGTACGGGTACTACATCTAGCAGTCGACTAACTTCCATGGATATAAAATTTTTATCGGCACCGGAATCAAATAAAACACTAACAGAGCGATTATTGAGAAGGAACGTACCGGTAACTGTGTCAGGATCCTGTCTAGCCTCAGCGGCTCCAATGACGAAGGCACGTGCATTCCTGCCGCCGCCCCCGTTGTTCCCGTTACCGTTGTTCCCGCCCTGCTTCAGTTTCGGGCAATCCTTCTTGTAATGCCCAGTCTCCCCACAGTTGTAACATCCTTGTCTTCCCGTAGTTCCTTGAGTAGTAGGAGCCGAGTTAGTAGTTGGGGCCTGGGTTGATGGAAGTGTCGCCCGACAGTCTTTAGCAAAATGCCCCAGTCGCTAACAGCGATGACAACGATTACGGTCGCAGTCCCCCTGATGATGACGCCCACATTTGTTGCATTTAGGTAATTTCCCCGCATAACCACCCTGTTTGTTACCAGAAGAAGATCCCCCGCTATCGAATCTCTTACCCTGCTGTGCTGGCACAGATCCTTTCCCCTCATTATCCTACTTACGCTTGTTATTCTCCGGGGCCTTAACAGTCAAAGCCATAGCAGGCAAAATACCCTCATTCACCTTCAAGTTTGTCATCCTGTGAGCCGATCGGACCACCTCTGAGTATGTAGGATGATTTCCCGCAGCCACCAACCCTGCGATCTCTGGTACTAGCCCCGAGATATAGTCTTCAATCCTCCTATATTCTGGCACATGCATATCAGGACACAGCACTGCCAACTCATTATGCCTTACCGTATATTTTTCAATCTCGGACCCAGTCATCTTGAGGTTCCACACCTCGTGCTCTAACTTTTGAACTTCTTCCCTTGGACAGTACTCTCGCTTCAGCAGTTGAACAAAATTTTCCCAAGGCATAGCATACGCCTCCCCTATTCCCATATTCTGAGTGATGTTATTCCACCAGGTCAAAGCAACATCCTGGAATAAAGCAGCAGCATACTTGACTCGATCTTCTGGGAGACAGTTACACATCAGAAACACTGACTCCACCTTTTCCAGCAACCTGAGCAAACTCACCGCACCCTCAGTGCCAGAGAATTCCTGGGGCTTACAGTCCCAAAACATCTTGTAGGTACACATGTGTAACACCCCAACCGATGGCGGAATCATCGAGGTGCCACGTTAGTGACGATTGTTCAAAAGCACATGGTACTAAAATGTAAATATTATTGAATAAACCAATAACTGTCTTACATTGAAATGGAAATACAAAGTCTTAAATGAAATGTAACTGTTGAAATAACTGAATTAAAATAAAGCACTAAATGTCTCTTGTTAAAGCATTAGATCAAACTGCACCTGAAACATGTACAAAATAGGTTTGGTCAACATATGAAATGTTGGTGAGCATTCCTAGATTTGATATATATAGTAGGTCAAAAGTTATACAATTCAAGTGCAAGCTACAGTGCAATTATGTAAACTATGTATCATACAAATGAGCGAAATCAACCCTGTGACTGTATAATGTACTGTATGAACGGCGGTGTACTTATCCAATAAATGGATAAAAGCTTAACACTGGCCACGGATTCTCCGATGAAAAAGGGGGAGAATCAATCTAGGCGGGTTGTCAATCCAAATAGCGCTATCCAATGTTAAGGTCGGCTTGTACCATGTTAATGATTTCACTAAGTACAAATGTAATCCACATGTATTGTCTAAGCATAAAGCACGTTGTAAGCAATGCACATAGTACTAGAATTGTATTGTAAAAATGTAAACTTGTATTTGAAATTGTAATAGTGTACATGTAACACCCCAAAAATGTATAAATGCAAAAAGGGGTAGGAATACTCACAGTTCACGTAATAACTTGAAATTGGACTTGGACAACGAAATATGAATTGAGATTACTCCCAAATGATCAACCTAAAGTATTCGATAATGTGTAAGGGAAATAACTCTAGGATATATGTATTTCTAGGGCTTCGAATTGGGGATAAACGTTTATTTGTTTATTAAACAAATTGTTTATTAATTATGAGGAATTCAATAAATAAATAAATAAAGTCTCTTGGTAAAATTTTAAATTGAATATAGTCACAACATGAGGTTTTAAGTATGAAAATAATTTTTTATAAAATTATTTTCTTGAAAATAGAATATTTAATCTAATTATTTCAAATTGTCAAAATATGACTTTAATATCTAAAAATATTAAAATCAAAGAATTTCTGAATTTAAAAATTGTATTTCAGTTACAAATGAATAGAAATAATTTATGTAAAATTTTGGTATAAAAATATTGAAAAATGAATTTCTTATGATTTATTTATGATTAAAACTAACAAAAATTGATTAAAAATATTATATAAATGATTTTTCAGAAATAAAAATCATTTCTGAAAAGATTAATGTCATAAAAACTTAGGATAATTTTTGTGGAAATTTATGAGATCGTTTTGATATTTTAATGGATTTTTATAAATATAATAGTGTAAAATTGATTTAATTATTATAAATATTAAATAAATGAATTTCAGAAAAATAAAAATTGTAAACAAATCTTTTACATCAGATTTGATAAATATGATTTTTTTTAGAATTTATAAAAAGGTTTTGGTATTTAAAAATGAATTTACAAGATTTAAAGATAATATATAAGTATAATTGGTTTGTTTAAAAAGATGAAAAAGAAGTGGAAAAGGGCGCCCATGCCGGGACTCGAACCCGGGTGCCCTTGGTTATAAGCATTGATCACAACCACTTGGCCTAGGCCTGTGGTTGTGATTTAACCCTGTTTAGATAAAATAAATATACTATATTAAATCAGTTTTATCCCAAATCAAGATTACAAGCCCTAGCTTTCCCAATCAAACGATTTACCCAATGTTAATCTAATTAAACATAGGGTAAATACTGTGTAGAGGTCGGTGATCAAAACCCACTAAACCAATTAAACTTACAAAGCTATTATGATGTCGATTGATCGGTCAAACTTGAAAGTCAAAGCACCATCGCTAATTCAAGATCAGAGGGTGATTCAGAGGGATTTGATGGTTGAGAAAGGTGTATGAGCGAGTTGTAATGGTTTGTGAACGTCCAATTTATAGTGGAATGATTTGGATGCTCGATTTGGCAAGCATTGACCGGGTTATTAAAGTTTGACGCGTTCATCATAAAAATGGAAACAATTGATTGTGATTGTTCGTGTGTTGACTTGGTGATGGCCGATAATTAAGTTTCCGAGTCAACCCTTGATTATTACGCGTTAAATAAGCTGAATTGATTGGTCAATGGGGCGGGATTGTTCAAGCTATAGCTGCTGTTGCTGTTCGATGGGCAAGGAAAACAAACAGGAGTCGTTTTATTTGCGTATATAATTAAAATGATCTGGAGTCATAACAATATATGTGGGTAGCTTAGATGGTTGGTGCGTGTACGTGTGTGGGGAGTGGCTCAGGTTCGAGACCCGGCTGCAGCAAGCTTTTCCACCCTTTTTTTTATCTGTTTTAAGGGTGAAGAGGAGGTGGGCCTGGGCTGCAGTGGGCTGCTGTCTGGGCCTGCTATCTGTTTTGGGCTGGAAGCCTACAAAGGGGCTTGGGTTTGGGCTATGGATTGGTTATGGTTTGGTTTGGTTATGGGTTTAAGAGATGTTTATAGATATATATATATATATATATATATATATAATCTGATTTTTAAAAATGTATATATATATATATATATAATAAAATCTGAATTTTATTTATTATTATTATTATTATTATTATTATATAAAAAAAAGAAAAGTGACGGATGTCACAGCATCCCCTACTTTTAGAAACTTCGTCCCGAAGTTATTAGAAAACATAGGGCTATGGATGCTTGGGTAAAAATTAAGATATCTGTGGTTTGGAAAAATTGAATGATTTGGATATGAGGTTTGATAGGTGTGAGTTAAGGATTTGGATTAGGTTCGTCTCGAATAACAAGGAGGATAAGAATCTAGTAAAACGATAAGCATTCTAAAATAAATGTATGAATTGATTGATTATAGAAAAACTAATGAAGTACCAAGTAACAGAGTTTGTTCCTGGTCCGACTTCCAGTCTCACTTTTAATGCATCATTAGTGTTTGTATACAGGGTGTACCGCAGCTAACCCACCACACCTTTGATACCTTGAAAACGTACTGGACGCCTTTCCAAAAACTCTAATAGAATTTCACACTACCCTAACGCACCTGTAAATTCATGATTACGTTCCGGACCGGAATCATCAATTTACCTTACATTAGGGTTTTATGTCCTTCTATGATCCTAATCTGACACACATTAAACAATTAAGTTCCACAAGCAGATGACACAACAAACACGTTGAGTTACAATGAGATGTTATCAATGAAATGAGGCCATGTAACAATGAGGTCAATTTCATGGGTTTGCAATGACTTGTAACCATAAAAGTATTTAAGCATGGGCTACCACTCGTCCGAGGAGCCCCTTTTAAATGAAATGTTTATCTGAGTTGCGTGGATAATGCAAGCAAATTTGTAAGTACTACAACTATTAAGTGTAAGTGTTATCTTAGTGGCCTATGGGAATAGTTTACGAGTATCATGAATAATTAAATGTCCAGTGAATAGTCAAATTAAGGGGAAATCAAGTTTCACAAACAGTGATGTTTTGGAAAAAAAAAATCCTGTAGAATCAAGTATCAGGTTTTTAGTAGTTTGATTGTCATGGGTAATTAGCTCATGTGTGAGAAGGTGAAGGATATGAATTTAGTTCTTGAGAGGATGATGAAAAATCTTGAAGCATAATCAAGAATGTGAAGATAGTTGATAAAGAGTTTACTTTATAGTAAGGAGATTATATAGCAGTGTAAATTTTAGGGTTTGGATCAAAGGTTATAATCAAGTGTATAAGAAAACATGATTGTGGTATATGCCAAATATTGTAAAAATTAGAACAAGTTGGAAATGAGTGAGTGTCGATGGAGAATCTAGAGACTAGATATTATTCCTATGAAAAATTATTTTCAAAATTGGTTTTGTACATAAGGCAAAAGTTGTTAAATAGTACAAGCTAAGTAGGCTTTGATTAAAATATTCCTGTTAGTTGGAGATTTCAAACATGACATTAGGTTTTGAAGATCAAGGTTCTATTAGCGTTATATAGAAAATCGCTTGTTACGTCAATAAATTATCAATTGAATTTAAGTTCGAGGAAAATATGTACTTTGTAAAGTTACTAGGTAATACAACAAGTTTTAGAAATCTTAAGTTTGTGCTAAAGTATGAGGTTATAGTTTTTAAAATAAATAACATGTGGAGAAAAGAAATAATATGATTTGGGTAGGGTGTTGAATATTTAAAAAGTGGCTAAGAGGGTAAGGTGAAGTGTGATTGTGAAATCCATAGATGGTTATGAAAGTATGAACTTTTAAGCAATATATGAAAATCGTGAAATACGAAATATTGTATATGAACCGAGAGAGTATTATTGAAAAAGCTTGCATAAATGCTTGGAGTGCCCTTGTCTAGCTGTAAAGCCCAACAAGAACGTTGACTTTTCAAAGGAATTGAACCCAATGGTGATCAAAGAAGACATGCTTTAGCCTATAAGTGGACACTCACTCCAGGAATCCCCAGGTAAGCATAACAGGTCCGTAAATGGATTTATGCGCTATGCTTGCCTATGCCAGAAAACCCAGTGTACAGGCGTCCACCCTTCCAGATTGCACGTGTCCTTATTACACTCATTAGAGTTCAACAACTTCGAAGGAGTAAAATAAGAGTAGGCATTATGCCTAAGAGTGTCTTCATGAAAGGTACTGCTCCAGTTCCATGATGATGTAGACCTTCCACTCCTTGTAGGACACCATCTCTATGCACCAGGATGAAAGATGAGGAGAAAGGAGACAGAGAAGGAGGGAAAGATAGAGGAAGGAAAGTAGAGGGAAATGAGGATAAGGTAATTCAGGAAATATTATGCATGAAAGTTCGGTTATAGTCTAGGCCATTTTATCTAATAACCTAGTTCCCTATAACCATGGCTCTGATACCAATCTGTAACACCCCAACCGATGGCGGAATCATCATCGAGGTGCCACGTAGTGACGATTGTTCAAAAGCACATGGTACTAAAATGTAAATATTATTGAATAAACCAATAACTGTCTTACATTGAAATGGAAATACAAAGTCTTAAATGAAATGTAACTGTTGAAATAACTGAATTAAAATAAAGCACTAAATGTCTCTTGTTAAAGCATTAGATCAAACTGCACCTGAAACATGTACAAAATAGGTTTGGTCAACATATGAAATGTTGGTGAGCATTCCTAGATTTGATATATATAGTAGGTCAAAATTTATACAATTCAAGTGCAAGCTACAGTGCAATTATGTAAACTATGTATCATACAAATGAGCGAAATCAACCCTGTGACTGTATAATGTACTGTATGAACGGCGGTGTACTTATCCAATAAATGGATAAAAGCTTAACACTGGCCACGGATTCTCCGATGAAAAAGGGGGAGAATCAATCTAGGCGGGTTGTCAATCCAAATAGCGCTATCCAATGTTAAGGTCAGCTTGTACCATGTTCATGATTTCACTAAGTACAAATGTAATCCACATGTATTGTCTAAGCATAAAGCACGTTGTAAGCAATGCACATAGTACTAGAATTGTATTGTAAAAATGTAAACTTGTATTTGAAATTGTAATAGTGTACATGTAACACCCCAAAAATGTATAAATGCAAAAAGGGGTAGGAATACTCACAGTTCACGTAATAACTTGAAATTGGACTTGGACAACGAAATATGAATTGAGATTACTCCCAAATGATCAACCTAAAGTATTCGATAATGTGTAAGGGAAATAACTCTAGGATATATGTATTTCTAGGGCTTCGAATTGGGGATAAACGTTTATTTGTTTATTAAACAAATTGTTTATTAATTATGAGGAATTCAATAAATAAATAAATAAAGTCTCTTGGTAAAATTTTAAATTGAATATAGTCACAACATGAGGTTTTAAGTATGAAAATAATTTTTATAAAATTATTTTCTTGAAAATAGAATATTTAATCTAATTATTTCAAATTGTCAAAATATGACTTTAATATCTAAAAATATTAAAATCAAAGAATTTCTGAATTTAAAAATTGTATTTCAGTTACAAATGAATAGAAATAATTTATGTAAAATTTTGGTATAAAAATATTGAAAAATGAATTTCTTATGATTTATTTATGATTAAAACTAACAAAAATTGATTAAAAATATTATATAAATGATTTTTCAGAAATAAAAATCATTTCTGAAAAGATTAATGTCATAAAAACTTAGGATAATTTTTGTGGAAATTTATGAGATCGTTTTGATATTTTAATGGATTTTTATAAATATAATAGTGTAAAATTGATTTAATTATTATAAATATTAAATAAATGAATTTCAGAAAAATAAAAATTGTAAACAAATCTTTTACATCAGATTTGATAAATATGATTTTTTTTAGAATTTATAAAAAGGTTTTGGTATTTAAAAATGAATTTACAAGATTTAAAGATAATATATAAGTATAATTGGTTTGTTTAAAAAGATGAAAAAGAAGTGGAAAAGGGCGCCCATGCCGGGACTCGAACCCGGGTGCCCTTGGTTATAAGCATTGATCACAACCACTTGGCCTAGGCCTGTGGTTGTGATTTAACCCTGTTTAGATAAAATAAATATACTATATTAAATCAGTTTTATCCCCAAATCAAGATTACAAGCCCTAGCTTTCCCAATCAAACGATTTACCCAATGTTAATCTAATTAAACATAGGGTAAATACTGTGTAGAGGCCGGTGATCAAAACCCACTAAACCAATTAAACTTACAAAGCTATTATGATGTCGATTGATCGGTCAAACTTGAAAGTCAAAGCACCATCGCTAATTCAAGATCAGAGGGTGATTCAGAGGGATTTGATGGTTGAGAAAGGTGTATGAGCGAGTTGTAATGGTTTGTGAACGTCCAATTTATAGTGGAATGATTTGGATGCTCGATTTGGCAAGCATTGACCGGGTTATTAAAGTTTGACGCGTTCATCATAAAAATGGAAACAATTGATTGTGATTGTTCGTGTGTTGACTTGGTGATGGCCGATAATTAAGTTTCCGAGTCAACCCTTGATTATTACGCGTTAAATAAGCTGAATTGATTGGTCAATGGGGCGGGATTGTTCAAGCTATAGCTGCTGTTGCTGTTCGATGGGCAAGGAAAACAAACAGGAGTCGTTTTATTTGCGTATATAATTAAAATGATCTGGAGTCATAACAATATATGTGGGTAGCTTAGATGGTTGGTGCGTGTACGTGTGTGGGGAGTGGCTCAGGTTCGAGACCCGGCTGCAGCAAGCTTTTCCACCCTTTTTTTTTATCTGTTTTAAGGGTGAAGAGGAGGTGGGCCTGGGCTGCAGTGGGCTGCTGTCTGGGCCTGCTATCTGTTTTGGGCTGGAAGCCTACAAAGGGGCTTGGGTTTGGGCTATGGATTGGTTATGGTTTGGTTTGGTTATGGGTTTAAGAGATGTTTATATATATATATATATATATATAATCTGATTTTTAAAAATGTATATATATATATATATAATAAAATCTGAATTTTATTTATTATTATTATTATTATTATTATATAAAAAAAAGAAAAGTGACAGATGTCACAGCATCCCCTACTTTTAGAAACTTCGTCCCGAAGTTATTAGAAAACATAGGGCTATGGATGCTTGGGTAAAAATTAAGATATCTGTGGTTTGGAAAAATTGAATGATTTGGATATGAGGTTTGATAGGTGTGAGTTAAGGATTTGGATTAGGTTCGTCTCGAATAACAAGGAGGATAAGAATCTAGTAAAACGATAAGCATTCTAAAATAAATGTATGAATTGATTGATTATAGAAAAACTAATGAAGTACCAAGTAACAGAGTTTGTTCCTGGTCCGACTTCCAGTCTCACTTTTAATGCATCATTAGTGTTTGTATACAGGGTGTACCGCAGCTAACCCACCACACCTTTGATACCTTGAAAACGTACTGGACGCCTTTCCAAAAACTCTAATAGAATTTCACACTACCCTAACGCACCTGTAAATTCATGATTACGTTCCGGACCGGAATCATCAATTTACCTTACATTAGGGTTTTATGTCCTTCTATGATCCTAATCTGACACACATTAAACAATTAAGTTCCACAAGCAGATGACACAACAAACACGTTGAGTTACAATGAGATGTTATCAATGAAATGAGGCCATGTAACAATGAGGTCAATTTCATGGGTTTGCAATGACTTGTAACCATAAAAGTATTTAAGCATGGGCTACCACTCGTCCGAGGAGCCCCTTTTAAATGAAATGTTTATCTGAGTTGCGTGGATAATGCAAGCAAATTTGTAAGTACTACAACTATTAAGTGTAAGTGTTATCTTAGTGGCCTATGGGAATAGTTTACGAGTATCATGAATAATTAAATGTCCAGTGAATAGTCAAATTAAGGGGAAATCAAGTTTCACAAACAGTGATGTTTTGGAAAAAAAAAATCCTGTAGAATCAAGTATCAGGTTTTTAGTAGTTTGATTGTCATGGGTAATTAGCTCATGTGTGAGAAGGTGAAGGATATGAATTTAGTTCTTGAGAGGATGATGAAAAATCTTGAAGCATAATCAAGAATGTGAAGATAGTTGATAAAGAGTTTACTTTATAGTAAGGAGATTATATAGCAGTGTAAATTTTAGGGTTTGGATCAAAGGTTATAATCAAGTGTATAAGAAAACATGATTGTGGTATATGCCAAATATTGTAAAAATTAGAACAAGTTGGAAATGAGTGAGTGTCGATGGAGAATCTAGAGACTAGATATTATTCCTATGAAAAATTATTTTCAAAATTGGTTTTGTACATAAGGCAAAAGTTGTTAAATAGTACAAGCTAAGTAGGCTTTGATTAAAATATTCCTGTTAGTTGGAGATTTCAAACATGACATTAGGTTTTGAAGATCAAGGTTCTATTAGCGTTATATAGAAAATCGCTTGTTACGTCAATAAATTATCAATTGAATTTAAGTTCGAGGAAAATATGTACTTTGTAAAGTTACTAGGTAATACAACAAGTTTTAGAAATCTTAAGTTTGTGCTAAAGTATGAGGTTATAGTTTTTAAAATAAATAACATGTGGAGAAAAGAAATAATATGATTTGGGTAGGGTGTTGAATATTTAAAAAGTGGCTAAGAGGGTAAGGTGAAGTGTGATTGTGAAATCCATAGATGGTTATGAAAGTATGAACTTTTAAGCAATATATGAAAATCGTGAAATACGAAATATTGTATATGAACCGAGAGAGTATTATTGAAAAAGCTTGCATAAATGCTTGGAGTGCCCTTGTCTAGCTGTAAAGCCCAACAAGAACGTTGACTTTTCAAAGGAATTGAACCCAATGGTGATCAAAGAAGACATGCTTTAGCCTATAAGTGGACACTCACTCCAGGAATCCCCAGGTAAGCATAACAGGTCCGTAAATGGATTTATGCGCTATGCTTGCCTATGCCAGAAAACCCAGTGTACAGGCGTCCACCCTTCCAGATTGCACGTGTCCTTATTACACTCATTAGAGTTCAACAACTTCGAAGGAGTAAAATAAGAGTAGGCATTATGCCTAAGAGTGTCTTCATGAAAGGTACTGCTCCAGTTCCATGATGATGTAGACCTTCCACTCCTTGTAGGACACCATCTCTATGCACCAGGATGAAAGATGAGGAGAAAGGAGACAGAGAAGGAGGGAAAGATAGAGGAAGGAAAGTAGAGGGAAATGAGGATAAGGTAATTCAGGAAATATTATGCATGAAAGTTCGGTTATAGTCTAGGCCATTTTATCTAATAACCTAGTTCCCTATAACCATGGCTCTGATACCAATCTGTAACACCCCAACCGATGGCGGAATCATCGAGGTGCCACGTAGTGATGATTGTTCAAAAGCACATGGTACTAAAATGTAAATATTATTGAATAAACCAATAACTGTCTTACATTGAAATGGAAATACAAAGTCTTAAATGAAATGTAACTGTTGAAATAACTGAATTAAAATAAAGCACTAAATGTCTCTTGTTAAAGCATTAGATCAAACTGCACCTGAAACATGTACAAAATAGGTTTGGTCAACATATGAAATGTTGGTGAGCATTCCTAGATTTGATATATATAGTTGGTCAAAAGTTATACAATTCAAGTGCAAGCTACAGTGCAATTATGTAAACTATGTATCATACAAATGAGCGAAATCAACCCTGTGACTGTATAATGTACTGTATGAACGGCGGTGTACTTATCCAATAAATGGATAAAAGCTTAACACTGGCCACGGATTCTCCGATGAAAAAGGGGGAGAATCAATCTAGGCGGGTTGTCAATCCAAATAGCGCTATCCAATGTTAAGGTCGGCTTGTACCATGTTCATGATTTCACTAAGTACAAATGTAATCCACATGTATTGTCTAAGCATAAAGCACGTTGTAAGCAATGCACATAGTACTAGAATTGTATTGTAAAAATGTAAACTTGTATTTGAAATTGTAATAGTGTACATGTAACACCCCAAAAATGTATAAATGCAAAAAGGGGTAGGAATACTCACAGTTCACGTAATAACTTGAAATTGGACTTGGACAACGAAATATGAATTGAGATTACTCCCAAATGATCAACCTAAAGTATTCGATAATGTGTAAGGGAAATAACTCTAGGATATATGTATTTCTAGGGCTTCGAATTGGGGATAAACGTTTATTTGTTTATTAAACAAATTGTTTATTAATTATGAGGAATTCAATAAATAAATAAATAAAGTCTCTTGGTAAAATTTTAAATTGAATATAGTCACAACATGAGGTTTTAAGTATGAAAATAATTTTTATAAAATTATTTTCTTGAAAATAGAATATTTAATCTAATTATTTCAAATTGTCAAAATATGACTTTAATATCTAAAAATATTAAAATCAAAGAATTTCTGAATTTAAAAATTGTATTTCAGTTACAAATGAATAGAAATAATTTATGTAAAATTTTGGTATAAAAATATTGAAAAATGAATTTCTTATGATTTATTTATGATTAAAACTAACAAAAATTGATTAAAAATATTATATAAATGATTTTTCAGAAATAAAAATCATTTCTGAAAAGATTAATGTCATAAAAACTTAGGATAAATTTTGTGGAAATTTATGAGATCGTTTTGATATTTTAATGGATTTTTATAAATATAATAGTGTAAAATTGATTTAATTATTATAAATATTAAATAAATGAATTTCAGAAAAATAAAAATTGTAAACAAATCTTTTACATCAGATTTGATAAATATGATTTTTTTTAGAATTTATAAAAAGGTTTTGGTATTTAAAAATGAATTTACAAGATTTAAAGATAATATATAAGTATAATTGGTTTGTTTAAAAAGATGAAAAAGAAGTGGAAAAGGGCGCCAATGCCGGGACTCGAACCCGGGTGCCCTTGGTTATAAGCATTGATCACAACCACTTGGCCTAGGCCTGTGGTTGTGATTTAACCCTGTTTAGATAAAATAAATATACTATATTAAATCAGTTTTATCCCCAAATCAAGATTACAAGCCCTAGCTTTCCCAATCAAACGATTTACCCAATGTTAATCTAATTAAACATAGGGTAAATACTGTGTAGAGGCCGGTGATCAAAACCCACTAAATCAATTAAACTTACAAAGCTATTATGATGTCGATTGATCGGTCAAACTTGAAAGTCAAAGCACCATCGCTAATTCAAGATCAGAGGGTGATTCAGAGGGATTTGATGGTTGAGAAAGGTGTATGAGCGAGTTGTAATGGTTTGTGAACGTCCAATTTATAGTGGAATGATTTGGATGCTCGATTTGGCAAGCATTGACCGGGTTATTAAAGTTTGACGCGTTCATCATAAAAATGGAAACAATTGATTGTGATTGTTCGTGTGTTGACTTGGTGATGGCCGATAATTAAGTTTCCGAGTCAACCCTTGATTATTACGCGTTAAATAAGCTGAATTGATTGGTCAATGGGGCGGGATTGTTCAAGCTATAGCTGTTGTTGCTGTTCGATGGGCAAGGAAAACAAGCAGGAGTCGTTTTATTTGCGTATATAATTAAAATGATCTGGAGTCATAACAATATATGTGGGTAGCTTAGATGGTTGGTGCGTGTACGTGTGTGGGGAGTGGCTCAGGTTCGAGACCCGGCTGCAGCAAGCTTTTCCACCCTTTTTTTTATCTGTTTTAAGGGTGAAGAGGAGGTGGGCCTGGGCTGCAGTGGGCTGCTGTCTGGGCCTGCTATCTGTTTTGGGCTGGAAGCCTACAAAGGGGCTTGGGTTTGGGCTATGGATTGGTTATGGTTTGGTTTGGTTATGGGTTTAAGAGATGTTTATAGATATATATATATATATAATCTGATTTTTAAAAATGTATATATATATAATAAAATCTGAATTTTATTTATTATTATTATTATTATATAAAAAAAAAAAGAAAAGTGACGGATGTCACAACATGGGTGGGGGTGGGTTAACAGGACCACCTGAAATGAAACGTATGAGAAACCACGAAGAATGTAAACAAGGTTCACTAATGAGGCAAAAGTGGATAAATCAACTTACCACCACCATTGTGCCCTAACTGGAAGGCAGCTTGTAGCATGTTGTTCAGATCTTCCTGTGATAGGTTTACACCTCCACGACCACGACCACCACCACCACCGCGACCACCACCACACCCACCATTGCGGCCACCTCCACGTCCTCCTCGTACTCCAGACATGATTCTGACAGAAAGAACGAGAAAATTTAGTTTCACAGCTAATGGTAACCACTAGCATTCACAAAATCAAAGCTAGATCCAACTCAGGACTATCCATTCAAACCCAGAGCTCACTAGGGCTTTCATGCATTTCGGTTTATGATTTTGTGTGCACCCAAAATGATAAACCGCTCTACATGGTCCTCCAAGTGTTCTCCTAGTTCAAAGTTCAAGTCACTGAACATAGACTCTTAGCTATACACCGTAATGCTACGGTAGTTTATGGCAAGCGTTTCTATTGGAGCATGAAAGGGAGATGTCCGAGCCTTGGACAAATCTCAAGAGTACACGATTTACCCCAATATACCACACTGCCTAGAAAGCAAGTAACCCGACATAAGATAGAACGGATGATGTAACATAGGAAAGTCAGATGATTTAGAGACACCCCGACAAGACCATACGTAACCCACCATAATGTTTAGTACTATGTGATCGTCTAGTGTGTGCGACTCGGCTATAGACTAGACTCTACATGCAGTCCTAGTTCACTATAACCATTGGCTCTGATACCAATCTGTCACACCCTCAAAATCCACTTGCGGAGTTTTACCGCGAGGCGCATGACAAACCAGGATCCAAACCAACGATCACAATAAACAAGTCTAAATTAACATATGCAATTTCAAAAACATAGTTTAAAATCCCCAAATACAGCGGAAGCTTATTCTCAAAACATAATTCAAAAGTAACCCAAATGTTCAACGTTTGAAAACCATGCAATCCTAACTAGACGCCGTGCAGACGTGTGCGCCCTAGTTCCATTGTGCTACCTTAGCGACCTGAGAAAACATGTAAGAGTTTACGTCAGCACAAAAATGCTAGTGAGTTTACAAGTTTTGTAATCAAAGTACCAAGTTCAACCTGTCCATATTATAACAATTTGCAAACCAGAGTACGCTAGCTAGGCGTATGTTTTGTTACTTCTACGATTGGAAAACCATTACTAACTCGCAAACCAGATGTCGTGCCCGAATAGTAAACCTGTTCCTGTTTGAGACAATATGCACTCGCCGACCCTCCAAGCCGACGAGCGGGGTTGGTCACTCCCAATAGATCTATTCACATTTCCCCGTTGTGCTAACCCGCACATTCATGGTTTCCCCTGGGACTTCCAAAGATTGTATAGTAAGCCATAGAAACCCATAGTATGACAGTTGTTACCAAAACATAAGTTTAACACATGAATTCTCCCCCAAAAAGTGAAACCAGTTAAAAGAGGGGCCGTAAACTCACCTTAGGTTGCGTTACTTCGAAAACACGAATATTATCAGCAAGCTATGCTAGCCCCGTAAAGCGGCGACCTAACATATGACAGTTACAAGTACTTAGACTAATAACCCGTAGGTTAGTTAGTCCCTAGATGTCCAGACCATAACCAAGTTCGTTTGAAAACACCGTGACTGTTAAATTAACCCAATGTACAAGACTCGACATCCCATTGGTGACCCGAGACTCCCCGTGTTATACTTGTACTCACAAACATACAATCATGCAATCACTCTTAACATACGTTAAAGTCCCACAAGTTATAGCACGTAGTTCAAGTATCACATAAATAAGTCCGAACACATGTTACCAAGTTATTAGATATGTTACGGGGTTCCTAGCATGTTCCTAGGTGTCAAATCGGGTCTCGGAATGTCAAAATATACTTACAGCAGCAGTACAGGCGATTAGGAAAAGTCAACTAGCGATTATGAAAGTCAACAGGCATTTAGGAATGCTAATTGCCTATACTATAGGCAATTAGGGTCATAAGACATGCAAATCAGGAGTCTATAGGCAATTAGGTCATAAGACATGTAAAAACATGAATCTATAGGCAATTAGGTCATAATACATGTAAAAACATGAATCTATAGGCAATTAGGTCATAAGACATGCATTTCAGGACTTAACTAGCAATTAGGATCACAATTGCATGCAACGAAGGCAATTAGCCCCCCAATTGCCTATACTATAGGCGATTAGGGTGTCATATCAGGCGATTAGCCTCCTAATCGCCTATAGCATAGGCGATTAGGGTTGCTAATCGCCTACAGCATTGTTGTTCCGGTTTTTCGCGCGTTTAACACTCCAAATCAATCCCAGAACGTGTGTAAACATCAAATATCAACCAAACAACTATATCAAACATATATCCATCAAAATCATTCGTTTAACCTCGATCTATCAGCCCTGAATGCAATCATGTATCTTAAAGACAATACACATAACAATAAACATCACATTAGAATGCAAAACCGTTACCCTAATTAACAATAACTCAGATTTCATCATCATGCCATCATCATCAATCTGTAACTACCTTAATAACATGTTAATCATCCTTCTTGAATCATAAAAACCCTATCTTTTAATCATAAACACACATATAACATGTATGATAGTTAGAATCCGATTAACAATGCTTATTAACGATTTTCAGAAGACTTATTTGTTTTAAAACAGGTCTGGACCATTAGGGATTCAATAAAAACGTTAATAAAGGTTGCATGAATGAAAACCACACCTTAGATTTGTGATAGATTGATGTAATAGGCTTGAAATCTTGTGTTTTGATCCAAAATCGTGTTCCAGAGGTTGTGTGTGTGTTTGGGCGAGTTGTGGGACGACTAGGGTTGCTAATATGAAGTTTAGGATGTCAAGTATGGTATTTATAGTCGTTTTTAGTCGTCCAGCACGTTCCATGCGATTATGCAGCAGTTACACGCGATTAAGGTTGCTAATCGCATGACCTTTCATGCAATTAGGGTCTAATCGCCCCCTAGGGCAGGCGATTAGCACCCAATCGCCCCCAATGAGGCCCAATCGCATACCCTATAGGCGATTAGCCTCCCCTAATCGCCTATAGGGGTTGGTTCCGTGTATTTTGCGCGTTAAACCCCGTTTTAACATATGTTAACACATTTTCACATACCGACAAGTCACATAATGATTGTAAACACATAATACTTGCAAACAAACATATTCCCACTCGTTCACCAATTCTCGGGACTCGAGACTTGTATGTTCCCTATGCTATGACGATCCTACGAATCGTCACCCTTTGTACACTTGGTTAAGGACCGACATCTAATGAGCCTCTAGACTAACATCTAATGATCCTCTATACTAAACTGATAGTTCCCGAACCATAACACGACTTAACTAACCCAGTTAAGTATAATATACGCGTGACTCGCTAAGGTAGACTTTAGTTTAGACAACGTTGTTAACCTGAATTTGCCGGGTGTCACAACAAACCCAACCACTTTCCCTACAAACCATTTTGTTATTTCAAATGAAAAACAAACATTTTATAATATTGATAATTTTCATCTTCTTCCTCAAATCCTAACCAAGAACCCTAACCTTACCCTTCAAATTCAATTACCCCAAAACTAATCAATAACAAACTGGAAATAAGGGGCTTTCGAAGGGTACAATACAACGAACAAAACGACATAAAAAAATTAGACTCACAATCACGATTAAGGCCCGAAAACGAGACGTACAGGTTCGAGGCTATGAAGCCATATTCCGAACAATGTGGCGTGTTTTGAAATGTTTGTTTGTGGGTTTTCGAATGAGTATAAGTGCAGAAACGTTTTGGCGAGGTGAGTTTATATAATTGTTCGATCAAGAGAGCGTTATGGACACTTCTTTAAACCCGGTCGGTTACACCTCATTAAGACACGAATAAAATTGCTAACGCTTTTAAGACCCGAAATAGTTAGAAACTCATGGAGATACATTTTGGAATAAGTAAGTGCGTTAACAAGCGTTTAAATCACCTTAAAATTCCTCGCCGGAGTTTGGCCGGATCCGGCGAGTAGCCTGACCGGAAATACGTAAGGGACAGGGGGGGATGAAATGTTTAAATGTTTTGCTGGTTGGCAATTTTGGTCCCTTAGGTATAACTAAGTTAGTTTATTTATAATTTAGTTAGTTTTTTTCTATATAAAACTTAACCAAGTTAAGTTTATTTAACACAAAATATCTAAAACTTTATAAACTTGAAAGTTTTATAGAATCCGTTCCGAAATACGTTTCAACATACACATTTGATTAAAACCTATACATGATCCATAATAAATATAACTGATAAAATTTTTGTTCGCTCTAAAATTAAATTTGAAAACGACGAAACTTACAGGGACTATGATGGAAATATTTGAAGGGCTATTTTTGTCAATTAAATGAAAGACGAGGGTGACGGATGTCACAACTAGGTTGTCGGCGGGAGCATGATTGTATCCACTCTCTCGCCAGCCACCAACACAACACGACAAAACGGCAACACCCCAACATCACCATGAAATAGCCATCAACCATCGTCGCAATTGTCGCAAACAACAATAACACTTTACCTGCCCTTTTTTAGTCAAACATTGCTACCATAGTAAAAAACCACAGGTCCACAACGCTCTCTGTCTACCCTTTCTTCGGCAACCACCATCGCTTAACCGTCTGAGATTACTACATCTAGTGGTTGGAAAACGTCTTTGCCAAATCTACTGAGTGAACTCCGAGCAACCACTCGCAACGCTAGCCCGTCACTAGAAGTAGCCACCACCACAAAATAACCGCCTACGCGCCTCTCTTTCTCTCTCTTTATCTCCAACCGTTGTCGGCCTCTGTGGTCGTTGCAGGAAGTCTCATGGTTAATCCGGCGACGTAAGGTTGAAGACGACATGCGTTCGAAGGTTGACCTATGCCCTGGCGGTGGTTACACTTAGGTTTTAAAAACTTTGTGGTCATAGTATAAAAAAGTAAACATCACTATTGCCTAAGATGTTTGTATTTAGTATATAAAGTATCTCCGGCAGTTGTCGGCCTCTATGGTCGTTGCAGGAAGTCTCCTGGTTCATTCCGGCGACGTAAGGTTGAAGACGACAGGCGTTCAAAGGTTGACCTATGCCCTGACGGTGGTTACACTTAGGTTTTAAAAACTTTGTAGTCAAAGTATAAAAAAGTAAACATCACTATTGCCTATGATGTTTGTATTTAGTATATAGAGTAATTATTTGACTAGCTTTGACTAGTCTGGTTTTCATCTTTCGCTATGTAAAAAGTATTGATTTTGATAGGGCTATAAACAAACTGAACTTTTAATGATTAGTTTGTGAGCTATTTGGTTGGAAATTCGTTTATATTCATTTGTTTAGAAAATGAACGAACTTGAACAAGAAAATTTACTTCAACTAGTTAAATGAACGGACATGAACTTAGGTCTCGTTCGTTCAAGTGTATTACGAACGTTTTGTAATGTGTTCGTGAACCTTTGTTTGTTTACGTTAAAGATTTTTTTATCATTAATTTATTTTATCTAAACTATTTAATATTCATTAAGTTTATTTATTTTATTACCCTAACAAATATTATGGGAAACCTTATTCTCACCTTGTTTATGCACGGTTCTCATTTCTTTCCTCATTACTCACATCAGTGAATACTATCAAACTCCATTCCATGATTACGCCTTCAAGTTTCAACGTGGTCCCTCCACCATCCACCTCTAACCTCCACCTTCTTCGCTGATTTTATTTATGCTTGTGAGCCGCTCATGAACACGTTCATTTTCTTAATGAACGAGCTCAAACATAAAATCTCCTTCGGTAGTGTTCATGAACACAATTATTTTCTTAACGAACGAACACAAACAAAGTGTTTTTCGTGTTCGTTTGGTTCGTTTACAGCTGTAGATCTTAAAATATAGTAATTTTGTTATATACTAATGTGTTGGATCTTGTTACATGTTACTTAACATGGATTTACATCTTTTTCTTATGTATTAACTGACGACGTAATCACATGACACTAGGGTAGGTGGAGAGCAGCCACGGGGATATTATGTAACAGGAGGTTCCCAACTACATTAAAGGGGAAATTTTATAGGATTTCTATAAGATCTGCTATGTTATATGAGACATTGTAACACCCCAACCGATGGCGGAATCATCGAGGTGCCACGTAGTGACGATTGTTCAAAAGCTCATGGTACTAAAATGTAAATATATGATTATTGAATATTGTTTTACAACATGTGAAATTAAATACAAGACAACAAAAATAAAGATAATTGATTGATTTAATCTAAGTCCAAAGTCCTATGTGAAGCGTCAAGCAGCTTATCCTGAAACATGCACGAAAATAATTTTGTCAACATATGATGTTGGTGAGTACTACCTAGCTTTGTACATATAGTATAAGTTTGAAAAGGTAGTACAATTCATGTGTCTAGCATCACCAAGGCATTATGTAAACACGCAAGTAACCAAACAAGACAAAGATCAAATGTAAAGTTTGTACAATGAAATTGATAATGAGCACCTCAACACGTGTGAGTCTAAAAGAGCACCATAACACAAAGTTATGTCTAAATGAGCACCGTAACATAAGTTACGTCTATGTGTAAAGAGCATCATAACATAAGTTATGTCTGTATGTAAAGAGCACCATAACATAAGTTATGTCTGTATGTATGATTTTGTATGTAAGCTACGTTCATGTTCAAGCATAAGCACAAAGATAATCAAGATACGTATATGAATTGTAAATGAATAAAATGTATGTGTAAATGAATATGAAAGCTTTTGTATACTTGTGCATGAATCACCCCAAAAGTTGTAAAAGCGGAAAAAGGGGATAATTAATACTCACCTTAGCAAGGTGTTAAGTCTTGTGTAATTGAATACGTGTAATCCAACGTTGCAAAGTATCACCCTATGTATAATGTAACAAATAAGTGTAAGTCTATCTAGTCTATAAGTATTTTCTAGGGTTTCGAATTGGGGAATAAGTGTTTGTTTGGTTAATAAATTAAACGTTTAATAAATAAGAGAAATTTGGTAAATAAATAAACAAAAAGTCTTCGAGTAAACTTTAAATCAAATATGGTCACAATATAAAGTTTTAAGTGTGAAAATAATTTTTATAAAATTATTTTCTTAAAAATAGAATATTTAATCTATTTATTTCAAATTGTCAAAATATGATTTTAATATCTAAAATTATTAAAATTAAAGAATTCTTGAATTAAAAATTGTATTTCTGTTCCAAATGAAGAGAAATAATTTATGTAAAATTTTGGTACAAAAATATTGTAAAATGAATTTATTATGAATTATTTATGATTAAAACTAACAAAAATTAATTAAAAATATAAAATAAGTGGTTTTTCTGAAATAAAAATATTTTCTGAAATGTTTAAAAATATACAAGTTTAGGATAATTTTTGTGAGATTTAATAAAATCGTTTAGATATTTTTATAGAATTTTATAATTTTAAGTGAATAAACTTGTAATATTTATAATATATATTAAATCAATTATTTTTGAAAAAATAAAAATTGGATGATGAACTTTATCAGTGGAAAAACATAAAATAAATTTTGTAGAATTTATAAAATAGTTTTAGTATTTTAAAACAATTTTTAAAAGAATGAAGATAATATAGGTATAAAGGATAACAAAAAAAAAAAATAAATGTTTGATCATGGTGGGACTCGAACCTGGGCCATAGGCCGGTTCAAGTCTTACCACAACTCGTGTCTACCAACTGATCTGTAGGTTAGTTTGTGATAAGATTCCAAAACAGTTTAGATTTAAGTCATGTCTGCGATTCATGTTCTTCCCCAAATTAATAAGAACAAGCCCTAGATTCCCAATTGTTTGATTCACACAACAATAACCCAATTAATCAGAGGGTTATTGTTGTGTGAATGCCTATGAATAAAACCCACAAGAAAAAAAATATAACTTACAATCACGTATTTGTGTATAATGCTCAGTCAAACGAAAAGTCAACTCGCGAGGAGTAGAAACTTTCAAGAGTGTTTAATCAGAAATTGGAGATGTAGGAAGAGTAATTGGGGAGTTTAGGTTGAGATTAGAGGTCCAATTTATAGTGAAAAGTCGGGTTAAAGATTTAGCAAGTTTTGACCATGGTTAATGTGATGACGCGTGATTAAGCTTGTTATAGACTGTAATCATGCGTGATTTTGTTATAGCCTTGATGTGCATTAATTATTTGGTCAATAAGGAGCGTGATTATGTGCCATGAATTCAGTTTGTTTCCTTTTTTGGTTGTTCTCGCGTCGCACAGCAGAGAAAAGAAGCAGACATCATCTGTTTCTTGTAAGGCCTTTTATATAAACTGAATTGGAGTTGTATCAAACATGAGCCTTAGCTCAGTTGGTTGTGGGTGCTCGTGGGATGTGTTTGGCCCGGCTTCTGCTCAGGTTCGAGTCCCGGCAGGAGCGGGTTTTGTGTTTTGTGTTTTTTTTTTTTTTTAAGCTGAGGGAAGAAAGGGGGTGGAGATGGGCTGGACCTTTGGGCCTGATCTGAATTGGGCTCCTGAATTAATAAAGGGTTTGGGCTTAAGGTTTGGTTATGGTGTTTCAAGTGTGGTTGGACTAGCATTATTATCTATTATCATTATTATTATTATTATTATTATCATTATTATTATTATGATTATTATTATTATTATTATATAAAAATAAAAAGTAACGGATGTCACAGCATCCCCTACTTTTAGAAACTTCGTCCCGAAGTTATTAAAAACATAGGGTTATGGATGCTTGGGTAAAAATTAAGATAACTGTGGTTTGGAAAATTTGAGTTAAGGCACGACGTAAATTTATAGGTAACAGAGTAAACTGTTTCAAATGATTTGGATAGGAGGTTTGATAGGTGTGAGTTAGGGAATGGGTTCGTCTCAAGTAATAGGGAGAATAAGAATCTAGTAAATCAATAAATTTCAAGTCTTAGGAATCCTAAAATAAATGTACGAGTTGATTGACTATATAAAGACTAAATGAACTAACAAGCAAACAGAGTTTGTTCCTGGTTCGACTCCCAGTCCCACTTTCAATGCATCATTAGTGTTTGTATACAGGGTGTACCGCAGCTAACCCACCACACCTTTGATACCTTGAAAACGTACTGGACGCCTACCAAAAACTCTAATAGAATTTCACACTACCCTAACGCACCTGTAAATTCATGATTACGTTCCGGACCGGAATCATCAATTTACCTTACATTAGGGTTTTGTGTCCTTCTATGATCCTAATCTAACACACATTACAGCAAATAGGTTTCACAAGAAGATGACACAACAAACACGTTGAGTTATAATGAGATGTTATCAATGAAATGAGGCCATGTAACAATGAGGTCAATTGCATTGGTTTGCAATGACTTGTATGCATAACTGTATTTAAGTATGGGCTACCACTCGTCCGAGGAGCCCTTTAAATGAAATGTTTATCAGAGTTGTGTGGATAATACACACGTGCAAGCAAGTTTGTAAGTACTGCAACCATTAAGTGTAAGTATTATCTTAGTGGCCTATAGAAATAGATTACGAGTATCATGAATAACTAAATGTTCAATAGATTGTCAAATTAAGGGAAAAATTCAAGTTTCATATAACAAACAATGATGTTTTTTAGAAAAGCTCTGTAGGATCAAGTATTAAGTTTTTAGTAGTTTGATTTTCATGGAAATCAAGTCCAAATGTTTCAATAAAATGTAAGGTAGAGTCTGAAACTTATACAATATAAAATAAACGTAATCGAATATGATAAATTTCCAATCTGTGTACGTACACAATAGTATGCAAGGAAATTTCTAGATGTTATATGCCTATGAGTATGACATAATTGGGTACAAAATGATAATAAGATCAAGAAAATGAAAACACGAGTATCATGAATAATTAAATGTCCAGTGAATAGTCAAATTAAGGGGAAATCAAGTTTCACAAACAATGATGTTTTGGAAAAAAAAATCCTGTAGAATCAAGTATCGGGTTTTTAGTAGTTTGATTATCATGGGTAACTAGTTCATGTGTGAGAAGGTGAAGGATATGAATTTAGTTTTTGAGAGGATGATGAAAAATCTTGAAGCAGAATTAAGGTTGTGAGCGATAGTGAATGTGAAGATAGTTGATAAAGAGTTTATTTTATAGTAAGGAGATTATGTAGCAGTGTAAATTTTGGGGTTTGGATCAAAGGTTATAATCAAGTGTATAGGAAAACATGATTGTGGTATATGCCGAATATTGTAAAAATTTGAACAAGTTGAAAATGAGTGAGTGTCGATGGAGAATCTAGAGACTAGATATTATTCCTATGAGAAAAAAAAATTATTTTCAAAATTGGTTTTGTACATAAGGCAAGAGTTGTTAAATAGTACAAGCTAAGTAGGCTTTGATTAAAATATTCCTGTTAGTTGGAGATTTCAAACATGACATTAGGTTTTGAAGATCAAGGTTTTATTAGTGAAAGCATTATATAGAAAATCGTTTGTTACGTCCATAAATAAACAATTGAATTTAAGTTCGAGGAAAATATGTACTTTGTAAAGTTACTAGGTAATACAACAAGTTTTAGAAATCTTTAGTTTGTGCTAAAGTATGAGGTTATAGTTTTTAAAATAAATAACATGTGGAGAAATGAAATAATATGATTTGGGTAGGGTGTTGAATATTTAAAAAAAATGGCTAAGATGGTAAGGTGAAGTGCGATTGTGAAATCCATAGATGGTTATGAAAGTATGAACTTGTAATCAATATATGAAAATCGTGAAATACAAAATATTGTATATGAATCGAGAGAGTATTTTTGAAAAAAAAAACTTGCATAAAATGCTTGGAGTGCCCTTGTCTAGCTGTAAAGCCCAATAAGAACGTTTGACTTTTCAAAGGAATTGAACCCAATGGTGATCAAAGAAGACATGCTTTAGCCTATAAGTGGACACTCACTCCAGGAATCCCCAGGTAAGCATAACAGGTCCGTTATTGGATTTATGCGCTATGCTTGCCTATGCCAGAAAACCCAGTGTACAGGCATCCACCCTTCCAGATTGCACGTGTTCTATCACACTCATTAAAGCTCAACAACTTTTGAAGGAGCAAAATAAGAGCAGTCATTATGTCTAAGAGTGTCTTCATGAAAGGTACTGCTCCCGTTCTATGATGATGTAAACCTTCCACTCCTTGTAGGACACCATCTCTATGCACCATGATGAAAGATGAGAAAAATGGAGAGAGAGAAGAAGGGAAAGATAGAAGTAGGAAAGTAGAGGGAAATGAGGGGTAGGGTAATTTAGGAAATGTTATGCATGAAAGTTAAAGTTCGGTTATAGTCTAGACCATTTTATCTAATAACCTAGTTCCCTATAACCATGGCTCTGATACCAATCTGTAACACCCCAACCAATGGCGGAATCATCGAGGTGCCACGTAGTGACGATTGTTCAAAAGCTCATGGTACTAAAATGTAAATATATGATTATTGAATATTGTTTTACAACATGTGAAATTAAATACAAGACAACAAAAAATAAAGATAATTGATTGATTTAATCTAAGTCCAAAGTCCTATGTGAAGCGTCAAGCAGCCTATCCTGAAACATGCACGAAAATAATTTTGTCAACATATGATGTTGGTGAGTACTACCTCGCTTTGTACATATAGTATAAGTTTGAAAAGGTAGTACAATTCATGTGTCTAGCATCACCAAGGCATTATGTAAACACGCAAGTAACCAAACAAGACAAAGATCAAATGTAAAGTTTGTACAATGAAATTGATAATGAGCACCTCAACACGTGTGAGTCTAAAAGAGCACCATAACACAAAGTTATGTCTAAATGAGCACCGTAACATAAGTTACGTCTATGTGTAAAGAGCACCATAACATAAGTTATGTCTGTATATAAAGAGCACCATAACATAAGTTATGTCTGTATGTATGATTTTGTATGTAAGCTACGTTCATGTTCAAGCATAAGCAAAAAGATAATCAAGACACGTATATGAATTGTAAATGAATAAAATGTATGTGTAAATGAATATGAAAGCTTTTGTATACTTGTGCATGAATCACCCCAAAAGTTGTAAAAGCGGAAAAAAGGGGATAAGTAATACTCACCTTAGCAAAGTGTTAAGTCTTGTGTAATTGAATAAGTGTAATCCAACGTTGCCAAGTATCACCCTATGTATAATGTAACAAATAAGTCTAAGTCTATCTAGTCTATAAGTATTTTCTAGGTTTCGAATTGGGGAATAAGTGTTTGTTTGGTTAATAAATTAAACGTTTAATAAATTATAGAAATTTGGTAAATAAATAAACAAAAAGTCTTTGAGTAAACTTTAAATCAAATATGGTCACAATATAAAGTTTTAAGTGTGAAAATAATTTTTATAAAATTATTTTCTTAAAAATAGAATATTTAATCTATTTATTACAAATTGTCAAAATATGATTTTAATATCTAAAATTATTAAAATTAAAGAATTCTTGAATTAAAAATTGTATTTCTGTTCCAAATGAAGAGAAATAATTTATGTAAAATTTTGGTACAAAAATATTGTAAAATGAATTTATTATGAATTATTTATGATTAAAAATAACAAAAATTAATTAAAAATATAAAATAAGCGGTTTTTCTGAAATAAAAATATTTTCTGGAATGTTTAAAAATATACAAGTTTAGGATAATTTTTGTGAGATTTAATAAAATCGTTTAGATATTTTTATAGAATTTTATAATTTTAAGTGAATAAATTTGTAATATTTATAATATATATTAAATAAATTATTTTTGAAAAACTAAAAAATGGATGATGAACTTTATCAGTGGAAAAACATAAAATAAATTTTGTAGAATTTATAAAATAGTTTTAGTATTTTAAAACGATTTTTAAAAGAATGAAGATAATATAGGTATAAAGGATAACAAAAAAAAAATAAATGTTTGATCATGGTGGGACTCGAACCTAGGCCATAGGCCGGTTCAAGTCTTACCACAACTCGTGTCTACCAACTGATCTGTAGGTTAGTTTGTGATAGGATTCCAAAACAGTTTAGATTTAAGTCATGTCTGCGATTCATGTTCTTCCCCAAATTAATAAGAACAAGCCCTAGATTCGCAATTGTTTGATTCACACAACAATAACCCAATTAATCAGAGGGTTATTGTTGTGTGAATGCCTATGAACAAAACCCACAAGAAAAAAAATATAACTTACAATCACGTATTTGTGTATAATGCTCAGTCAAACGAAAAGTCAACTCGCGAGGAGTAGAAACTTTCAAGAGTGTTTAATCAAAAATTGGAGATGTAGGAAGAGTAATTGGCGAGTTTAGGTTGAGATTAGAGGTCCAATTTATAGTGAAAAGTCGGGTTAAAGATTTAGCAAGTTTTGACCATGGTTAATGTGATGACGCGTGATTAAGCTTGTTATAGACTGTAATCATGCATGATTTTGTTATAGCCTTGATGTGCATTAATTATTTGGTCAATAAGGAGCGTGATTATGTGCCATGAATTCAGTTTGTTTCCTTTTTTGGTTGTTCTCGCGTCGCACAGCAGAGAAAAGAAGCAGACATCATCTGTTTCTTGTAAGGCCTTTTATATAAACTGAATTGGAGTTGTATCAAACATGAGCCTTAGCTCAGTTGGTTGTGGGTGCTCGTGGGATGTGTTTGGCCCGACTTCTGCTCAGGTTCGAGTCCCGGCAGGAGCGGGTTTTGTTTTTGTTTGTTTTTTTTTTTTAAGCTGAGGGAAGAAAGGGGGTGGAGATGGGCTGGACCTTTGGGCCTGATCTGAATTGGGCTCCTGAATTAATAAAGGGTTTGGGCTTAAGGTTTGGTTATGGTGTTTCAAGTGTGGTTGGACTAGCATTATTATCTATTATCGTTATTATTATTATTATTATCATTATTATTATTATTATTATATAAAAATAAAAAGTAACGGATGTCACAGACATAATGTTGACCATTAGGAAGACATAGGCACACAAGATCGTGGTAGTAGAAATGAGGATGCTGAGATAGATGTGTGGACACATGAGGTTAGACCGAATAAGAGATTAGGGTTTTAGGAAAAATGTTAGGAGTGACTAATACTGTGAATACGATTATGGAGGGAGATTGAGATTGTTTGGGCATGTTAGGAGGAGACAGATGTCATCGCTAGTTAGAGTAGTGGAAACCCTCATTGTAGAGGGAAGAATGGTAGAGGCAGACCCAAATTGAGTTGGGATGAGCGAGTTAAGCAGGATTTGCTAGAGATGCACATTTCTAAGGACATGGTACATGATAGAGGGCTATGGAGACATATGATTAACGTTGGTGACTTTTAGGAGAGGGTAATATTGTGTCGTGGTGGGGGATTAGAGACTTAGATATACTTTAGATGAACTCTGCATATAATTTGTGACTTTGCAGGCCTATTTTTTGTTTACCATGTTTTGATTTTTTTTTCTCTTTGTCCTATGTTAATATTTCACCAATTATTTAGTTATTGGTAGGTTTATGTGTTTATACATTTAGCTTGGCTTGTTTGTCTACTATTCGTTTTGAGCTGACCGGCTCTCTAGAAGCAGTCCATATATGCCTATGAATAGAGGTAATGTTTGCCTACATCCCACTCTTCCCAGATACTACTAATAGTCATGCTATATGTGGGATTTATTGGGTATGGTTGTTGTAATCACATGACAATTAGTATATTCAATAGAGCTACCTGAGCCATCGCAGTACTATAATCATTCTTTGATCTCGCCAATGCGGTCTTGGTATCCACCAGGTCCACACTTAAGAAACTTCTTTCTAACTCTTTTAAGCTTAATAGACAATCCCTCAAAAGTGGCTCTTTCCTGTGATACCGTTATCCATGCTTTATTCAACTTGTCTTCCAAATCTTGGATAGTTGTATCCGTGACACTCAGCTCATAGTTCAACATAATATCCTCTCTGAGCCTTCAGATATCTTCATCCTTTCCATCTTTTTTTAATGACCTATCGGGCCAAAAGCATTTTGGCATCATCTCGGTGTCCTGATTCCGTCATCTGGAGAGCCACATCGCATGGAGTCATAAGGACCATCTTCAATGCGCATAAACCCACACATTTGGCATGGCAAATCCAATCCATTAGCCATCTATAAAGATACAACACCATGTGATCAGTAAAGACTTTAAACTTTTTTCTTGAACATGTAAACAAAAGGTTTGAACATTACCATAATAGAACAAGCATGATCACAAAAAGATTAAAGTAGTAGATATATAATATTTTTATATTTATGATCATGTGAAAGTTGCAAAGTATTTGTTAACTGGTTCATGCATTGCTTCAAAGAATCATAAAATGACAAGATATGATAAGAGAGAATCGCATGGTTGGTCCCTGTGGTTTTCCAATATTGCACCTTGGTCCTAATACTTCACTATTTACACCATTGATCCTTGAGTTTAACAAAATTGCACTCGTGTGGTCCTTACCTCTATCTATCATCAATTTCCTCCGTTAAAAACAGGTAAACTACATTTTTACCCTCAAATATACAAAAAAAAACAATTTAAAAAACATAAATAAAAAAGATAATATTAAACACATCCCCGCCCCGCCCCACCCCCTTCCTCTTCTTCCTTAAACCATAACCATCATCCTTGTACCTCATCCGTTGTCTTCCTCTGCCACACCCATCACCAAAATCCGACTCTAACCATCATCACTAACCACAACCCTACCCACAACACAACCATCACAACCCACAGACCAGACCCTATAACCCACATCCATCGACCCAACTCGACCAACCCTCATCATTCTGCACCATTCCCAACCATACCCTGTCACCGCCGCCGTCACCATCCCAACACACCACCACCCCTCGCCTCCCTAATCCCCAATCTTGGATCGTTGGTTTTGAACAATTAGGGTTTATAATGATTTGGGGAAAAACCCAGGTTTTATAAAGGGGGACAAGGGTTACCTGGGTTAACTGAGTTTTAAAATTATAAGTGACTGTATGAAAATGCCACTGACTTAACGAAGAAAAGTTAAATGGGTTAAGTCGTTTGACTGTTTTGGCATATATTTTTTTTAAAAAATCAAGGAGTGTTCATGTACTTTTTAAAAGATTGGGCTAGAGTGGCAAATTGGGTCAAACCACATGAATTTTTTGATAATTTACTCTTATTTTTAAGGAATAATATGTTTTACATATTTGCTTTTTCTATTGCTGTTTTTTTTTTTTTTTTTTTTTTTTTTTGAGAAACAAATAGTTTATTGTCGACATCACTTGTGATTTTCTTTGCTCCAAAATGCATAGCCACATGATTTGGTCCCACTTCATCCTATTGATGTTATAACTAGCCTCAAGTCTTTATACTAAAAGAAAAAAATCAAAAATCAAAATCAAAATCAATAGTTTCATCTTCAATTTGCAGCCTCGGCCAATGAAAAACCATTTTCATAACTAAATAATAAATAAATATTGACGCTTATGGGATCCAAGAGAGGTGCGTCCTAGAGTAAGATCCACATACACCTCAACCAAGCACATATTTGATATTCCTACAAATTTGCATCCTCATAGTATGAGGATTTTTTCCTCACAAGTATCACTTTTATGAAAGAACTAAATAGGGAGTAGTATGAAACAATCTAACAATTTTTAAGCATAGTCGAGTTTTTATTATAGTTTCCAAGTCGTGACATGTATTCCGACTTTGTGGTGCAAATGTTGGCACATGACACACAACCCCGTATCGCACTCTTAGTGGGTATTATCCGGTTACACTGTCCATGGCCTGAGGGAGTCACGGACGATATAAGTATAAATGAGTTGAACCACTTGTGAGCTCTCAGAGTTCAAGTTGGTAGTAATTTAAACAAAGCCAAGTTGAACTCGAGTCTGGTGAGGTTGGGGAGTCTACTCGGAATGTTATATGTGAGATAATCATTTGATATTATGCTTTAAGTAACTAAAAGTTTCATAGGAAGTTAAAGCAACACATATATTAAGTCTCTTAACAAGATATTGAAAAAAACATTTAACATAACAAACATATTAAATCTTAGCCATCTCATTCCTCAAAGCATTGGCCCTAACCAAGCTCCCAATTGTATTAACAGCAAGCTTCAAATCATCCAATGGATTCCCCGGCACCACCGTCTTGTACAAATAGCTATCGAATGTCATCTTCTGAACATACTCGTCTGCGCACATCTCAACGAACGCCTCCCTAGCTGGATTCGACCGATAGAACACCTTCTGCAAGATATCCAACACCTTGTATGTTGGCAGTAAGTTTTGTCCCATTTCTGCAAGTAATTCCTCAAATCTGATTCGTCCACCATTCGCGTTCCATTCTCCGATCCAGCCACTATGGCCTCAGCACACATACGCCCACTCTTGGCCGCAAAATAAATCCCCTCACCAGAACATTTGGTGACATACCGGCAGCATCCCCAACCAGGCGACTCTGTTAGAAAGTCGCCTTGGACGAGGGTGCTCTGGAATAGGGTGGGCCTCCACGCGGATAATTTTCCCACCCTGGATTTTGTCACGTGCCCTTAAGCGCGTGGCAAGTTGGAATTTTTTGATGTCAGGTTTATGTGTGACCGTGCCGGTACCAACCGCCACGTGATCACATTTAGGGAAAACCCAGCCGTAGAAGTCCGGGGAGACATCGTCTCCCACGTACATCTCGGCTAGGTTTTCATAATAAACCATTTTGTCGTCGGGGATTTTGATGCGTTCCTGGAATGCAATCGCATACTCATAATCCCCGGCGTCAATTGACTTCGCGACGCGAGAATTGGCGCCATCAGCGCCAATTATCGCGTCGACCTCCATGGTCATTTTGGTGCCAGTGGACCCCGCTTTACCATCGTACTCGTTGTAATGAATAACATACGGCGCGTACTTGTCAATCGGTTTGTCCATTTTAACAAACAAACCGTTGACAACGGTCGCGCCAGCATCCTTGGCGCGATCACGCAGGTATGCGTCGAGAACTTCTCGACGCACCATTCCGATATACTCATGCGGTTTCAAAGTCCGCCCGATATCGACCGCCACATTCGACGGCGATATCATCTTCATTTTCGTAACCCGGCGGTCAATAATATCCAACGGCAAGTCAAATTCACCAACCATACATAACGGAATTGCGCCGCCGCAAGGCTTCGCATTGTCCATTTTTCGCTCGATTAAAATCGTTTCAACGCCGCCTTTGGCAAGCGTTTCGGCGGCGGCCCCACCAGCAGGGCCGCCGCCAATGACCGCAACACGGAGGTTGCGGCCAGTGATTTTGGGGCTGGATTTACTAGCAATAATATTGTGGCGGCGGTATTGGAGGGGTTTGGAGGGAAGAGTGATGGTTGAATGGTGGTTTTCTAGTGATGATTGGCGGAGTCCAATGAAGGATTTGAGTGTTATGGAAGCCATGGTGGTGGTGGTTTGTGGTGGTGGATACAATACAAGTGGAGTGTGGTGTGTTTAAGTGTTGGGTTTTTTTTTAAGATTTTGTTGGATGTGGTTTTGGATACTGTGGTGGTTATGGCCGTTGGATTTGGGGAAGGAAGGGTTTGGATTTGTTGTGGATAGAATGGAGGGATTATGTTTTATTTTGGTTTGGAAGATGAGTGTTTTGTACCTAGAAATGTTTTATTGTGGTAGTAATGTTAAGTAAATGTGGAAGGTTTTGCCATCAACTTTTTTAAAAGATATGACCATTATTTGTTTTTTTACCAGTATACTTTATGGTATAAAGTAATCATTTAAATTACTTTCAATTTACTGTATACACACTTTAATTAACATTTTAAATCTGGTTGTGTTTTAGGTGGAAACATATAAATTTTTTTAATACATCAAATTTTTATCTTTCTCTTTCTCTGGCTCTGGAAGGATTGGTGTATCTTCCTGTTAAATATGTTTGTTAAATATGTTGCAACTGTTTGGTTGTAAATAATCCTCTCTTTGAGGTATTGTGTTTTTTAATAAAAGTTAATGTTAGAAAAAAAAAAAAAAGAAATATGGTAAATACGAATGATATCTACTAATTTAACGACAATTTATGTAAGCCATTATTTCTAGATCTATACAGGAGACGGGCTCTTTTTTTTTTGAAAGGCGAATTTCTTGCTTTGTGAGATTTAAACTTAATACCTCACACTTTTAGTGTATTAAAAGACTTTGCATTGCTATTGGACCACCAACCCCAATGGTAGGAGACGAGCTCTATCTGAGCTTGATTATAATTTTTATGTATGACATATATATATACTATTTAGTAAATTTTGTTTCACTTTTATACATTTTATTATATACTAAATAAGAACTATATAAATAATTGATACATTTGCTTGGACTTGTTTACTAAATAAAGTTATTTTATGCACAAGCTCGAGTTCGTCTAAACTTACTCCTTACGAGCTTTGAAAGAGCCAATCACAAAGAAGAAATTAACTTTTTAAGGCCCTAATTAGTTCAAAACTCAAATAAACATTTTTATAATTATAAGTAATTTACTTTCAAAACCTTTTGTCTTAACTCCTAAATTAACGAGCTTCATTCAACATATAGTGTACAACACTACAACTCAGAAACAATAACTGTCACAGAGTGAGAGGTCTGAAAGTAGCCACGTAGTTGAGGTACTTCACTATGATTAGTTGTCAATTTGTGGCTACCACTTTACTTTGAAGTTATATAATTTTGTTTTATTTTATTTTGTTTTTCCGAACGGCAAATATACTTTTGTCCATTTGCAGACATTTTTAAAAATTGTTATTTACATTCCATAGATTCTATATTATTTTTAGGTTTTCAACATAAAAATGTTATGTTGTGGCTATTAATAAATTTTAATCTCGATATCTAAATAAACCAGAGGCCTGCCTCACGCGATGCAATGAGGAAATGCAAGGTGGATAAATCAGTGGAGGATATAGCCTTTGTGATTTGCAAAAGGTATTTAGGAATGACACCCCTTAATTAGGAATTATATATCCTGGCCTACATCACAAACTAATAGGAGGCTGCCACATATTTCAGAATGTGTATATAGCCTTTGTGATTTTTAAATAATGTCGTATGAAAAAAGTATGGACGTTACAAAAATGGGGGTGAAACTCAACCATTGTGGGTTATACCTATTTTGCCCTTCTTCTCCTTTTTTAGAAACTCAACGTATACTTTGCCCCTTTCAATCTCATCCATTGATTTATTTTGATCAAAGGCCCAAAATACTTCTTACACTTTGTTCGTTAAACTACTTTTTACACTAAACTTTATCTTTTTGTATTGTTTATAAAAGTAGTTTTAAGTTAACTAGGTGTATTAATACGCGCGTTGCGCGTTTTTCACATGACGTGTTAATGCGGATTTTGGTAACCGACAAAGGCATAGAGACTAACCTTGGACAATGAGAAAATCCAAAAGTGGCAGCGGGTACGCGGAGAATACCGGGAATCTCCCGTGGTTCGCGACACATGGTGGATATGGCGCACGGTAGATGTGGTCGGTGGCCAGCTGCGTACGTTAGAGTGAAGTAGCTATTCATTTCGTGGTCGTTAAATATATAGATAATAAACGAACAAAAACCGAACCCGTGCGAAATCGGGTAAAAAAACGCATTATGTCGAGGGCCAAAATGGAAAAAAAAAACTTACTAAAAAAGTTGGTGGCTAAAACGGGAAAAAAAAACTTAAATAAAAAGTAAAAAAAACATTGTGTAGCCAAACTGAGGGAAAAAAAAACTTAACAAAAAATTTGATGGTCAAAATGAAATTTTTTTTAACAAAAATAGCAAAAAAAAAGTGACCAAAATAGAAAAATAAAAACATAACTATTTAAATCAACTTGCTAATTAATATATTATAATTATAATTAAACATTTTAACACATAGTTGAAATACATAAGCCACTTTTTCTAAGAAGGGTGAGAAAGATTAAGATCCATTGATCATATATTTGAAGGGTTGAGATTAGTTTGTTTGAAATAAATAAATAATAAATTAGAGGAAGAGCATAAAAGGAAAATCACATTTGTTGACTTTCTCTCTCACATGCAATGCACATGTCAATTCCCCCATTATTTTAAAACGTCTATAACTTTTTCATACAACATTTTTTTTTTCAAAAAAATTTCACCATATTAACGAGCGTTTTTTTATCTTTAATATGAGTACCACATTGCTACATTAAAATTGAAAAAAAAAATCGTGCTAAATGGGTTTTCTTCTCCGTTGTGTCTTCTGCTCGTTCATTGTGTTATAGTATGCATGTGTGCTTTATAAATATGTTATTTGTGTTTTTTTAGTCTACACATGATTTAACTTTGTCTATTGTGTTTTTAGTATGCTTTTCATTGTGTTTTACGCAAATGAGTTTTGTATTTAGGTGTACATTGTGTTTTATTATGTTGTTCATTGTGTTTAAGTTTATTATTCATTATGTTTTAGTCTTCTGTTCATTGTGCCTTTAATATGTCGTCCATTGTGTTTTATTAGACTGTTCATTGTGGTTTATACCCTATTGTTCATTGCATATTTAATTGGTACTCATTGTGTTTTACGTTATCTCCATTGTGTCTTACGGAACTAGGTTTTCAACTTTTTTTTCCAAAAGTATTCATTGTGTTTTAATCTTCTGTTCATTGTGTCCTTATTATGTCGTCCATTGTGTTTTACACAATTGGGTTTTTAACTTTTTTTTCAAAAGTATGCATTGTGTTTTAGTCTTCTGTTCATTGTGTTTTTAGTATGTCATCCATTGTGTCTTACGCAACTGGGTTTTCAATTTTTTTTTTCAAAAGTATTCATTGTGTTTTAGTCTTCTATTTATTGTGTCTTTAGTATGTCGTCCATTGTGTTTTACTAGACTCTTGATTATGTTTTATACCCTACTAGATTTTTGCCCGCGTGTACACGCGGTTCACCAACGTACATCTATTTAGGGAATTATAACGTATAAGAAAAATACAGTAAAAATATTGTATTAAAGTATAAAATAACGAATACAAATTTTATTCAAATATCACTAAATATTTCTTTATACACGACGTTTCTGGTTTTAGTTTTCACATTCCCATTATCATCCAGTATTAGTAACTTCACTCCTGCCCTGCTTTTTACTCTCGACAAAGCAACATAAAGTTGGCCATGTGAGAATACAGGTTCTCTTAAGTACTGTAACACCCCAACCGATGGCGGAAACATCGAGGTGTCACGTAAGAATGAGTATACAGTAGCACATGGTAACCAAATTTTAATTGAAATAAATTTAAAGTGCAAATATCCAAAAATAGAAATACATAATGAGTTTTAATGTGGAAATCTAATACATCACAAAGATCAAGCAAGCATAGACTTCAAATTGTCTTCATGAAAATACTCTAGTCTTCATGCATCATTATTTCCTGTTGAGTTGTAAAAATGGGGGGGGGGGGTCAACTAGAAGTTGGTGAGAATACATAATCCATGTAAAGCAAATAGTTTAAGTATAAAAGTTTAGCAATTCATATGTCTATCGTAAGTTTAAGTCTACATTAAATAGCATAATATGTTGAATCGACATAATCAAACCTCCGACTAGTTTAGGTCCATCCCGTCATCTACGGTTCACCTTAGTAATATGTTGGAACGATAACAATCACCCACGCTACCTATGTAGGAGGTACGCGTATCCGGGTGGGGTTGTCAATCCAATAGATCTATTATTGAGTATCGCCGGCTTGGCCATAGCTAATGATTATGTAATGTTGAAACTCGTTGAAACTGTTGTTGACTAATTCATGAGGCAATAAAGTTTACAACTTGACATGCATGTTGAATTGCTTAAATAAAATGTTGCAAGTATAAAGAGTCGCATAAACATGGTTACGTAAACTCACCTTGGTATAGTATTAGGTATTGAGGAATAGTATGAGTGTAGCCCAATAGATTGCCAAGTATTACTTTATGTATAAGGCAACAAATAAGTCTAAGTCTATCTAGTCTACAAGTATATTCTAGGGTTTCGATTTGGGGATATCCATTTATTGAATTATAATAAAATGTTTTAATAAATAAAGGGAAATTCGATAATTAAATAAATGAAAGTCTTTTTTATAAAGTTTGAATTTAGGATGTTTACAATAATGTGTTTGAAGTATAAAAATAATTTTTATAAAATTATTTTCTTTAAAATAGAATATTAAATCTATTTATTACAAATTGTCAAAATTTAACTTTGATATTTAAAAATACTAAAATTAAAGAATTATTATTTTAAAATTTATATTTCTGTTCTAAATATTCAGAAATAAATTGTATAAAATTTTGGTGCAAAAATATTAAAAATTGAATTTATTATGATTTAATTATGATTAAAACTAACAAAAATTGATTAAAAATATAAAATAAATGATTTTTCAGAATTAAAAATCATTTCATAAAAGTTTATCATTATACAAACTCAGGATAATTTTTGTGAAAATTTATAAAATTGTTTTGATATTTTAATGGAATTTTATAAATATAATAGAATAAAATTGATTTAATTATTATATATATTAAATAAATTAATTTTCGAAAACTAAAAATTGTTGGTGAAACATTTACATCAGATTAGTTAAAAATAATTTTTTAGAATTTATAAAAGAGTTTTAATATTTAAAAACGAATTTATAAAATTAAATGTATTATATATAATTAATTGATTTGTTTGTTTTTAAAAAAAATGAAAAAGGAAAAGGGGAACGCCACTGCCGGGACTCGAACCCGGGTGGCTCAGGAACAAAGCATCAGTCACAACCACTTGGTCCAGACCAGTGGTTGTGATCATTTCTGTTCGATTAAAAATAAATATAATGAGCTGAATCAAGTTTATCCCCAATTTCAAACCCTCGAGCCCTAGATTTTTCAATTGTTGATTCACACATCAATAGCCCAATTAACCTTAGGGCTATTGATGTGTGAATGCCGAAGGTTAAATCCCACTAAAAAAATCATACTTACAAAGTCGTATCGAGTACGATAGGATGGTCAAGCCAGAAAGTCAAAAACACGATCGTGATGAACGAACAGAGTATAATTAAGAAGAATTGGAGGTTAAGAGAGATGTATTGGCGAGTTGTGATTGCTCGTGAACGATCAATTTATAGTATTATGCTCTGGATTGATGAAATGGTAAGAGTTGACTATACAATGAATGTTATACGCGTATATGGTAATTCTGGCAACAATTGACGATCAAATATCGTGTATCCTAGTCATAATAGGCCGATAATTGTGATTCCATTCCATTCGTGAATCAATTTACGAGTTAATGTTGATTATTATGGTTATAGGCTGTCACAGTTGACTTTCCATGTCAACTGTGAACAGACCTTGGACGGGTTAAAAGGAATTCAAGCTGGGTTTGAAACACAAGAGTGCCAGCCCAGCTGGTTGTGTGTGTGTTGTGTTGTTGGGCCGGTCTTGGGCGCGGGTTTGATTCCCGGCCCACGCACCTATTTTTTTGATAATTATCCATGTTTTATCCATATATACATATAATATATATAGTATTAGGGTTTCCAAAAATGCGACAAATATAATTAAATGCGAACAAAAAAATACTAAAACTTGACGTTTTATTAATAATGATCGTGTAACGTACAAGTATAAATGCGAAATGTTACAGTCTCCCTACTTTTAGGAACTTCGTCCCGAAGTTGGAGTTGGAGAGTCTGGTGGAAAAAGATGTGGATACTTCGACTTCATCTGGTCTTTACGTTCCAAGTGAACTCTGGGCCTCATTTAGATTCCCAACGAACCTTAACGATTGGAATGCGACTGCGCTTGAGTTTCTTGACTCCAGTATCAACAATCTCAACGGGTTTCTCGATAATGTGCATGCTTTCATCAATTTGCACATCCTCAAGAGGAACATGAAGGTTCTCATCTGCTAAGCATTTCTTGAGATTCGAAACATGGAAGGTCGGGTGAACATTGCTTAGCTCAGGTGGAAGATCAAGTTTGTAAGCCACTTTTCCAACTCTGTCAAGAATTTTGAAGGGGCCTACGTATCGAGGAGCTAGTTTTCCCTTTCTACCGAAACGAATTACTCCTTTCCAAGGGGATACCTTAAGTAGTACAAGGTCCCCAACTTGAAATTCCAAGGGTTTACGACGTTTATCAGCATAACTCTTCTGACGACTTCTAGCCTTGAGAAGATTATCCTGAATAAGTTGAATTTTGTCTCTGGTTTCCTGGATTAGTTCGGGTCCAGTGATACGGGCTTCACCAACCTCAGTCCAACAGACAGGTGAACGACATTTACGACCATAGAGTGCCTCGAAAGGAGCCATGTTAATGCTGGCGTGATAACTGTTGTTGTATGAAAACTCAACCAAAGGAAGATGAGAATCCCATGCGCCACCAAAATCGATGATACATGCCCTGAGCATATCCTCAAGTGTCTGGATGGTTCGTTCAGTCTGACCATCTGTTTGAGGGTGATAAGCAGTACTCAGGTTCAACTTGGTACCCAAAGCATCTTGCAAAGAATCCCAAAAGTGAGAGGTGAAACGACCATCGCGATCAGATATAATGTCCAAAGGTATACCATGACGACATACGATTTCACTTACGTACATCTTTGCCAACCTTTCTACAGAATACTTCTCACGAATGGGTAAGAAGTGGGCTGACTTGGTCAAACGATCGACAATTACCCAAATACTGTCAAAACCTTTGGGTGTACGTGGGAGTTTGGTGATGAAATCCATAGCTATGCTTTCCCATTTCCATACAGGAATCTCTGGTTGTTCAAGCATACCAGATGGTCGTTGATGTTCAGCCTTGACCTTGGAACAAGTGAGGCATTTCGCAACGAAAAGAGCAATGTCTTTCTTCATACCAGGCCACCAATAAGAATAACGGAGATCTTGGTACATCTTGTCAGCTCTAGGATGAATAAAATAACGAGACTTATGAGCCTCGTTCATGAGGAAAGTACGAAGATCATCACGGTCAGGAATCCACAGTCGATTAAGAAAATAGAGAAGACCATCAGGTTTGGTTTCAAGTTGAGTCTCAGCACCACAAGACATTTCATCGTACATGTTACCTTGGGTGACTGATGTATGTTGAGCCTGGAGAATGCGATCCTGAAGATCAGTACGAACTCTCGCACATTGAAGCTTGATACGCTCTTTACGACTAAGTGCGTCAGCCACAACATTCGCCTTGCCAGGATGGTAGCGAATTTCGCAATCATAGTCGTTAAGTAACTCAACCCAACGTCGTTGCCTCATGTTAAGATTTTTCTGGTCGAAGACATGTTGGAGACTTTTGTGGTCCGTGAACACCACACATTTAGTCCCATAAAGATAATGTCTCCAAATCTTGAGAGCAAAGACAACAACGCCCAATTCAAGATCATGGGTGGTATAATTCTTTTCGTGAGTCTTGAGTTGTCTAGACGCATAAGCAATAACCTTTCCTCGTTGCATGAGAACACAACCAAGACCTTGGTTCGATGCATCACAATAGACCACAAAATCATCATTACCATCAGGTAGAGACAAGATAGGAGCTTCACAGAGTTTCAGCTTAAGAGTTTCAAATGCTTCCTCTTGCTTTGGTCCCCACTCATAGGGTTTACCCTTGTGAGTTAAGGTAGTGAGAGGAACAGCGATCTTGGAGAAATTGGCGATGAATCGACGATAATAACCAGCCAAACCAAGGAAAGAACAGACTTCGGTTGGAGTTTTAGGAACACTCCAATTTTTCACAGCTTCGATCTTTGCGGGATCAACATGAATTCCGTTCATATCAATGACATGTCCCAAAAATTGAACTTCCTTAAGCCAAAATTCACATTTTGAGAACTTGGCATACAATTGTTCTTTCTTTAGAAGACCCAAGATGGAGTGAAGATGTTGCTCGTGATCGGATTTTGATTTAGAGTAAATCAAAATATCATCGATGAAGACAATCACGAATTTGTCGAGGTAGGGTCTACAAACCCGATTCATCAAATCCATAAACACTGCGGGAGCGTTGGTCAATCCAAAAGGCATAACCATGAATTCATAGTGACCATAACGTGTGCGAAAAGCTGTCTTGGGAATATCTTCATCGTGGACTCTAAGCTGATGATAACCAGAACAGAGATCAATCTTCGAGAAGTGGGTTGCTCCTTGAAGTTGATTGAAGAGATCGTCAATCCTAGGCAGTGGATAACGATTCTTGATGGTGAGTTTGTTGAGTTCACGGTAGTCAATACACATTCTAAGAGAACCATCCTTCTTTTTAACGAACAAGACAGGGGCTCCCCATGGAGAAGAACTAGGGCGAATGAACCCTTTATCCGAAAGTTCCTGTAATTGACTGGCAAGTTCTTGCATCTCAGAGGGTGCAAGACGATAAGGAGCTTTGGTGACAGGATTAGCACCAGGAACAAGATCAATTCTAAATTCCACTTGTCGAGCAGGAGGCAAACCAGGTAAATCCTCTGGAAAGACTTCACGATAGTCTCGAATAATTGGAATGTCTTGGATACTTTTGCCTTTGTCCTTCTTCTCTATCACGTTAGCTAAGAAGGCTGTATACCCCTTTCGTAAGTACTTTTGGGCAGTAGTACAAGACATAAGCTTAAGCTCGCCACAGGGTTTCTCACCATAGATCTTCAAAATCTCACCAGATTCGAGAGGAATGCGTATGACTTTCTCAAAGCACAGAATTTCGGCACGATGGGTTGACAACCAGTCCATGCCTACTATAACATCAAAACTGCCGAGATGCATGGGAATGGATCGATAGAGAAGGTATGATCGTCGAGGTTCAACAAGCAGTTACGAATAATAGAGTCGATCGAAATAGACTTCCCATTAGCTACCTCTACCACTAAAGGTTCCTCTAGATTAGTATGGGGTAAGTTAAGTAAAGGTTCAAACTTCAGTGATACAAATGACTTATCAGCTCCCGAATCAAATAATATGGATGCATAGTGGTTATTAATGAGGAACGTACCATTCACCACTTCGTTGTTGTCACGAGCCTGGTTAGCATTGAGATTGTAGGCGCGACCTCGAGCACCTTGGTTCTGGTTGCGGTTCTGGTTTTGGTTTTGGTTGCGGTTTTGTTCTGGTTATGGTTTGGTTACGATTGGGCAATTGTTGATATAGTGATCAGGGCTGCCACACTCGTAGCATTGACCACGAGCAGGCCTGTTGTTTTGTTGGTTGGGAGCTGGGTTGTTTCTGGCTGGGTTGTTTTGGTTGTTTTGGGCAGCAGGGGCTTGACAAGCGTTGGTGTAGTGTCCATACCGCTTACAGTATTACACTGACGGCACGGTCTACCAGGAAGATGATGGTATTGACAAGTGTTGCAGAGAGGGTGAGTCCCGCCATATGGCTTCTTGGCTGGGTTTTGGGCAGCAGGTGGAGTGGTAGCAACCATGTAGTTCCTAGCCTTGCGCTTTTTGTTGCTTGAGGTCTCAGGCTTGACTTCAATCGCGGGCTGGGGAGTGTCTTTGGCAACTGTCTTCTTAGTGCCCTTGCGGAAGAGAGTACCGTTCTTCACGTGATTATCAGTAAGAGTGGCTGCTAGACGTTTGGCCTCTTCCAAAGTTGCAGGGTTTCTTCCCCAAACGGTGTCCTGGATTTGCATGGGCAGACCACCGATGTACTTCTCGATGGCTACCGGCAGGGGAGTAACTTTGTGAGGCAACAATAAGCTAAGCTCGTGAAAGCAGGTGTTGTAGGCAAGGTTTTCCCCACTATCTTGAGCTAGGGTGTGGAACTCATCTTCAAGCTTCTTAACTTCATTGCGAGGACAAAACTCTTCCTTCATAACCTCTTTGACTTGGTCCCATGTCATAGCAAGAGCAACTTCGGCCCCACAAGTGCGCTTTTCTTCATTCCACCAAGTGAGTGCTCGTTTGTGGAGAACACTCATGGCGTAACGAACCTTGTAGTTGTCAGGGCATTCACTGTTGATGAAGGTATTCTCAATACCCTCAAACCATTGGAGGAGTCATGTAGCTCCTTCTTCACCACTAAACTTTGGAGGGTTACAAGAATTGAAGTGCTTAAGGGTACAGGCTGGGAGACCATTTCCATTCCCGTTGTGTTTTCCATTTCCATTACCATTGCCGTTCCCGTTCCCGTTGCCGTTACCGTTCTCGTTGCCGTTCATTTGGATGACTTGTGCTAGCAAATTGGGAACCAGAGTTGCGATTTGCTGCGCCATTTGTTGAGAAATGATCGCAGCCAGTTGGGCATCAACACCATTGTTGTTGTGCTTAGGACCGTGGTTATGGTTATGGTTGTCACCACCTTCTTCGTGGTTCTCACCATTGCTGTTGCGAGTGCTGCGACGTGGAGGCATGATCTGTAATAGACACAATGAAATGAATGAGATTATATAAGGAATGTAATCATTTATTCATTAATTAAAACGAATAAACGAAAACGTTGACTTATCAAAGATTCTAAATTCTAATAACATATGAAGACATACTTTAGCCTATAAGTGAACACTCATCCCGAGAATTCCCAGGTAGGCATCCGGGTCCCTCGTCTGATTGGGATATATGCGCAATGCCAGCCTAGACAGAAGACTCAGAATACAGGCGTTCACCCTTCCAGATTGCACGTGTTCGTTATTAAAATCTAGAACTTCGACGAGATCTCAAGGGGGTTCAGGTTAAACCTGAGGATTTTGTCCTATTAATCTAATGGTGGATCAGGATTGCAGCAGACGAATAAGAGTAGTCACATGTGGCTTAGGGTTATATAAGGTATAGGATAAGGATAGATTAGGGAAGCAATTAGGGTTACAAGTAAGAGGAGCAAGTACTGTTTAAGTCCCTAAGGTTATAGTCAAGATTATTTTCTAATAACCTAATTCCCTATAACCAAGGCTCTGATACCAATCTGTAACACCCCAACCGATGGCAGAAACATCGAGGTGTCACGTAAGAATGAGTATACAGTAGCACATGGTAACCAAATTTTAATTGAAATAAATTTAAAGTGCAAATATCCAAAAATAGAAATACATAATGAGTTTTAATGTGGAAATCTAATACATCACAAAGATCAAGCAAGCATAGACTTCAAATTGTCTTCATGAAAATACTCTAGTCTTCATGCATCATTATTTCCTGTTGAGTTGTAAAAATGGGGGGGGGGGGTCAACTAGAAGTTGGTGAGAATACATAATCCATGTAAAGCAAATAGTTTAAGTATAAAAGTTTAGCAATTCATATGTCTATCGTAAGTTTAAGTCTACATGAATAGCATAATATGTTGAATCGACATAATCAAACCTCCGACTAGTTTAGGTCCATCCCGTAATCTACGGTTCACCTTAGTAATATGTTGGAACGATAACAATCACCCACGCTACCTATGTAGGTGGTACGCGTATCCGGGTAGGGTTGTCAATCCAATAGATCTATTATTGAGTATTGCCGGCTTGGCCATAGCTAATGATTATGTAATGTTGAAACTCGTTGAAACTCGTTGAACTGTTGTTGACTAATTCATGAGGCAATAAAGTTTACAACTAGACATGCATGTTGAATTGCTTAAATAAAATGTTGCAAGTATAAAGAGTCGCATAAACATGGTTACGTAAACTCACCTTGGTATAGTATTAGGTATTGAGGAATAGTATGAGTGTAGCCCAATAGATTGCCAAGTATTACCCTATGTATAAGGCAACAAATAAGTCTAAGTCTATCTAGTCTACAAGTATATTCTAGGGTTTCGATTTGGGGATATCCATTTATTGAATTATAATAAAATGTTTTAATAAATAAAGGGAAATTCGATAATTAAATAAATGAAAGTCTTTTTATAAAGTTTGAATTTAGGATGTTTAAAATAATGTGTTTGAAGTATAAAAATAATTTTTATAAAATTATTTTCTTTAAAATAGAATATTAAATCTATTTATTACAAATTGTCAAAATTTAACTTTAATATTTAAAAATACTAAAATTAAAGAATTATTATTTTAAAATTTATATTTCTGTTCTAAATATTCAGAAATAAATTGTATAAAATTTTGGTGCAAAAATATTAAAAATTGAATTTATTATGATTTAATTATGATTAAAACTAACAAAAATTGATTAAAAATATAAAATAAATGATTTTTCAGAATTAAAAATCATTTCAGAAAAGTTTATCATTATACAAACTCAGGAAAATTTTTGTGAAATTTATAAAATTTTTTTGATATTTTAATGGAATTTTATAAATATAATAATATAAAATTGATTTAATTTTATTATATATTTAAATAAATTAATTTTCGAAAACTAAAAATTGTGGGTGAAATATTTACATCAGATTAGTTAAAAATAATTTTTTTAGAATTTATGAAATAGTTTAATATTTAAAAACGAATTTATAAAATTAAATGTATTATATATAATTAATTGATTTGTTTGTTTTTAAAAAAAATGAAAAAGGAAAAGGGGAACGCCACTGCCGGGACTCGAACCCGGGTGGCTCAGGAACAAAGCATCAGTCACAACCACTTGGTCCAGACCAGTGGTTGTGATCATTTCTGTTCGATTAAAATAAATATAATGAGTTGAATCAAGTTTATCCCCAATTTCAAACCCTCGAGCCCTAGATTTTTCAATTGTCTGATTCACACATCAATAGCCCAATTAACCTTAGGGCTATTGATGTGTGAATGCCAAAGGTTAAATCCCACTAAAAAAAATCATACTTACAAAGTCGTATCGAGTACGATTGGATGGTCAAGCCAGAAAGTCAAAAACACGATCGTGATGAATGAACAAAGTATAATTAAGAAGAATTGGAGGTTAAGAGAGATGTATTGGCGAGTTGTGATTGCTCGTGAACGATCAATTTATAGTATTATGCTCTGGATTGATGAAATGGTAAGAGTTGACTATACAATGAATGTTATACGCGTATATGGTAATTCTGGCAACAATTGACGATCAAATATCGTGTATCCTAGTCATAATAGGCCGATAATTGTGATTCCATTCCATTCGTGAATCAATTTACGAGTTAATGTTGATTATTATGGTTATAGGCTGTCACAGTTGACTTTCCATGTCAACTGTGAACGACCTTGACGGGTTACAAGGAATTCAAGCTGGGTTTGAAACAAACAAGAGTGCCAGCCCAGCTGGTTGTGTGTGTGTTGTGTTGTTGGGCCGGTCTTGGGCGCGGGTTTGATTCTCGGCCCAAGCACCTATTTTTTGATAATTATCCATGTTTTATCCATATATACATATAATATATATAGTATTAGGGTTTCCAAAAATGCGACAAATATAATTAAATGCGAACAAAAAATACTAAAACTTGACGTTTTATTAATAATGATCGTGTAGCGTACAAGTATAATGCGAAATGTTACAAGTACAATCCAACCTTAGATAAAGACTGACCCTGGATTTTGTTGATGGTCATTGCAAAAACATACGCTTATTGGAAATTGACGCCTTTGGAACTTTACAGGAATCTTGATATCAGATGGTATCAGATTTATTCTAGGAATAAGAGTTTTGATACCAATGTTTCCACCTGATATGATTTCGGCCTCAATAACACGCTTTGCAAGTTTGGTGTATCCGTAATCGCGTAACGTTACACAATCCATTTTGTTGATCTATGTTTCTCAAACAACATAAGGGGAACACCGATCTTTAGTGTTAGTCGATGATTAGGCAACCCAGAAATTTTTAAACCATTAAGGACATCAGGAGAATATAAGTCTTCCTGCAAACGATTATTAGCGTTCTCAATCTGACATATACTATCAGAGCTAGATACTCGACTTCATCCCAGGTAACAACGCAAGCAACCTTTCATTAATTTCATGTACTACTTCGTTCGTAGGTGCAAGTATTGCTCGTTCTCCAAAGTAATCTTTATCTTTGTAAAGTTGAAGAAGCGAAGGGTAGACGAAGTCAATTAATCTTGAAATCGGATCTGATGAATCCTTAATAAGAAGATCATCTGGTATCTCTACATCTGCCTCATCATCATGAATTGAATCACCAACTTTACACTCACCTAATTCAAGAAGCCAGTCTGCAAATAACTTTGTTTCTAACGGTTTCACATGTGTTGTTACCCAACGTTAACCTCATGTTTTTGGTTAATGTACGTACTTTGCAACTATTCCAAATAGGAGAGGAAGTTATTGAGGCATTTAAAAATATCTCTTCTACTACCATTGTGAACAACAGGAAGGATCTGTCTAAAATCACCACCTAAAACCATAACCCTACCACCAAAAGGAAACTCAGAATTAAGTGAAGAAGTTGACTTCAAGACATCCTTCATGTACGATCAAGTGCTTCAAAAGCATGTTTATGAATCATTGGAGCCTCATCCCAAATAATTAACTTAGTTTGTTTCAATAAAGCAGCCTCATCACTATTTGGCTTTATACCGCACAAGGACTGTTCAGTAACATTCAAAGGTATACGAAACCTAGAATGCGCCGTCCTTCCACCGGATAACAAAAGAGAAGCAATACCACTTGATGCAACGTTCAAACAAATTGTCCTTTAATCTTATAGCAGCAGACAAAGTTTTCCATAAAAATGTTTTACCAGTGCCTCCAAAACCCATAAACAAAGAATAGACCACCTTTGTTACAGTCAACCGCATGAATGATCTCATCAAAAATTGAGCGCTGCTCATCAGTTAAAGAACGTGTTTTGTAGTAAATTCCTCAGCAAGCGAACCTACTTGATAATTCAGCTCATCAAGAATCAAACGGTTATTTGCAGCTGCTATAAGAATCAGTATTAGGATACGGCATAGAAGGAAATCTACGTAGGCTTGAGTATTCCGAAGCAACTGTTTCTCAATCTCAAGCAATGTAATGTTCTTGATTTGATCATCAGTGAGACACAACCCTGATAATGATAAAGTGTGTAATTATTAATATAAAACAAAAGGGACAAAAAAAAAATTAAAAGTAAATTATTTACCTTAAATATCGAATAAATCTTCGTGTCTACGCATAATACCATCTGACAGGTATTTCCATGTTTTTTCCCAAACATGCTCAGGCCTAGATAAGGTATTAGACACCAACATCGTCGCAAACAAATTACGAAGAGAGTATCCTGAACCAGTATAATGAGCTTCCTCGATAGCTTCTACATATTCGTTGTCATCATCTAAGAGGCCAAGAGCATAACATGCATCACGAAATGTTGGTAAAACTTTTCCATTGACCGTTCTTATCTCCTCAAATGATCTAGGGCCTTTTACTTTATTGAGAAGAACTCTCAAGAAATACGCCTCGCCCATGGATGGAGTAACCATGTGAACACGACCAACTGACTTACCTATCTTTCGAAAGTCCCATTTTTTTTCTTCTGTTTTCCAAACAAATTTACTTGGGATTTCAATGTAACTTAGTTCACGTGCCACAGCCTCACTTTGGTTTAGTTCCATCCATTTTAGAAACATTGTTGAAGACACTGTTGGTTTGTCGAGAACGTTTTGAAGATTTTTCTTCTGGACCATATACAACACTTTGCTCACCGGCAGATGAAATGGAAGCCTCATAACTGGAGGGTGTCTATAATGCACTTCGTTTTTAAATATCCTCCATGAAGTTTCACATGCAGAAAGGAAACCTACAATCAAAATGTTTTTTGATTTCATCTTTTTGAACCACTTCTTGACCTTCTCCATCATCTTCTACAAAAGCAACTTTAGCCCTATCAGGTCCTTTATTAATGTATTTGAATAAATACTTAATTGAAGCAGCCTGGTTACACCATTCAACATTGATATGTGCTTGGTAACGCTTTAAAAAGTTTTGCGTTATAAGGAACCACATTTCTATTGTCTAACTTAGCAGTTCCTTTTTCAACAATTAGGCCTGAGTCTCTTCTTCTATAAACCGGGTAATCCATTTGAATCTAACGTTGATGCAGAAGAAAACTTCTTTGGAAATTTTTTGGAGCACTTACCGTCAAACATGCAAGGACAGTTGGGATATTCACGTCCGCAGGGTCCATGAATCATAAAGTCACTCACAAGACTAAACAACTCCGATCTACATTCTTATCAGGGGATTTCAGCAGAAACAAAATGATCAACATGGTCAATCGTGGGAAGCTTACTGTCATCTTTGAGAAACAGATAGATGTGAGCGTGTGGTAAAACCACGTTTTTGGAACTCTATAGTATAAACAGCTGTAATATTAAGTTAAAAAATGTAGTTAGAAACTTAATAAATATAAACATGATAGTAATTATATAAACATGATAATCTATGAATACGTATTGAAACTTAATTTTTTTCATAAATAATTATACCTGCTGAAGTCCTTGCCCAATAATGATTTTTCACGTAAATCTTTCATGATTGAGTCTAGCTTAACTTTGAATAGTCTAGCTAAAATGTCTGGCCTATCTTCTGGATTTGTCTTCTTGTCCTTAAGAAACCTTCTAATTTCAGGCCATTTGGGATTGCATGTGATTGTAATAAAAAAACAGGTATCCATGCTTTTTACAAATAGCCATTGCATCAAGATAATTTTCCCTCATGTAACGTGCACCACCAGTAAAAGAAGAGGGTAAAATTACAGGTGTCCCTACTATTGACAAATCAGTAGGTCCATTTTGGTTCAACGTTTGAAGATTGGTATAAGTCTCGCACCTAAGTTTACTTTGGTGAAACGGACATAAAATAAGCGCTCACTCTCTATCATGGTATAAACGTCAACCAAAAACTGTTGAAGTAGTCGCCTTGCATTCAAAATCAATGAGAACTTACGAACTCTGTCTTGGATATGATATGCAAAATACTCTCTCATTGAACATTTTGAATCGACTTTCTTTTTAGATTTCCTTTCTTCCCTGTGTGGTATATCAACCCTATAACAATCTTCTCCAAGGGAATAATCAATGGATACTGAGAGCTAGATATTTTGGATGAAGTTCACTTTTACGCTGAAGACCCTCTGTTCTTGACTCGACAACAATATCTCTATTGTCAAGCTGGTCATCATCGTTTGACAAAATAAGGGCGGCAATTTCTGATGAAGTGGGTAAATTGTATGTTCGGCCGTCTTTAGATCTCCTACCAATAAGACGTAATTTAAGGTAACTTCAGGATTTTCTTGAAATCGATCACAGTACAATCCTATAGCTTTTCACAAGCTGATTATTTGAGTCTAACATCGACTTCAAGTACTGAATGATTTCAATGTCATGTTCGTGAGAAATATCCTTAACTCTCTTTTTTCATTACTGAAAAGATCAAATAAAAAAAAAGAAAATTCATATATTAATATTTACCTAAAAAAGTAAAAAATAAGTAACAAAGTAAAGAATATTACCTATATTCACACCCTCAAATTCCCCGTGCGGGGTTTTACCGCGAGGCGCGTGACACACCAGGATCTCAGTCAACGATCACAATAAACATACAACAAACATGCATTCATATATATTTTCAAACGAAAATATCATGCTTTGAGCCGTAAACCAGCAGCGGAAGCATTTCTTGTTTACAACCAAAAGACATATCATTGTTTACAAAACATTGTTTATTATGCTTCAAAATATTAGACGCTGTGCATGACTCCGTGCGCCTAGCCCATTGACTGCTACCTTAGCGACCTGAGAAAACATGCTAAAAATGTCAACATATAATGCTGGTGAGTTCAGAGGTTTTCTTTTATAAAATTGTTGTCACAAGTTCACAAAGATCATTCCCGTTAATACTATGTCATAAGAACGTTAGCTAGACGTTAAGTGTTTTTACTACTACGGTTGGGAACCCATTACTGAACATGTACCAATTGTTGAAACCAGCCCAGATGACTGGGTTACCGATGCCTCGATAACCCGATAGTTAGAGACAATATGCACCCGCCCGGCCCCGCCGTCGAGTGGGGTTTGTGAGGCCCAATAGATCTATCCACATTTCCCTCATTGTGCGTTCCAGCACATTCATGGTTTCCCCCTGGGACTTCCATAAAAGCCGTATAGTAACATAAAGTGCCCATAGTATAACATGATCTTTAAATAATTTGTATGTAGCATGTTTCTCCCCCGAAAGCAAAACAGTAAAAGTGGGGCTGTGAAACTCACCTTGGTTTGCGTTACTTGAAAACAGTTAAGTAATTATGCTATGATAGCCCCAAATAGCGGCGACCTATCATAAGATGTGTATAAGTATCCGGACTAATAACCCGTGGGTTAACTAGTCCCCGAATGTCCAGACCGTGACCATAAACGTTTGAAAACATCTTTGACTGTTAAACCGACCGTACCAGACAAGACCCGACATCCCATTGGTGACCCGACATCCCACGTGTTAGGTAAATACAAGACATCATGCATCACATGCAATTAAACATTCAATACGCGCAATAGTTCACCTAGTCTAGCATAATGTCCGATTAACGCATAAACAGGTCCGAACACGTGTTACTAAGTCATTGGGTGTATCCCGGGGTTCCTACCATGTTCCTAGGTGTCAAATCATGTTCCGGGATGTCAAAATACGTTTACGACAGCTGTACACACGATTAGGAAACTTTCATGCAATTAGGAAAAGTCAACTAGCGAGTAGGAGGAGGTCAATAGGCGAGTAGGGTCTATTCGCCCCAAGCTTCAGGCGAGTAGGCCTATTCGCCCAAAGCTTCAGGCGAGTAGGCTCCTATTCGCCCCAAGCCTGTTGATGCGCGTTTTCGCGCGTTAAACCCTCCAAATCAGATCCGAAACATGTAAAAACACCCAATATCAAAACTAAACTATTAACCAACCTTTTCCAAGCAAAAACCCCCAATTTATCTCTGCTCTAACGGGCTCGGTGCGATTATTTCCAAAAATGGCAAAATACTAGGTTTCATTAACTAACCTTATCTTTCCTTAAATGGAAAGAATCAGATTTCATCTCCTACAAGTTGCAATTCATCATCTCTATGTTATATCATCATCCTAGCATGATTTCTAACCATAAACAAGCAATGAATCATATCATAACATCCTATTCTTCAAGAATTACCCAAATGGGTCAAAATGCATACTTGCACCTAAATACCATAACAAGAGCTTAAACTCATAGATAATCATCCTAACAACACCTACACATCAGAAGTACAACAAATTCATGGAAACATTCATGTTATAATCACCAACAATCATCATATGCACAAATACTTCACATATAGCAAGTATTATGGTGTAGACTTGTTTTAGAACTCTTTTCAAAGGTTTTAAAGACACAAACTTAGCAAAACAAGGTCTGGACTTTTGGGGAACCAAAACAACAACTTTACAAAGGTAGAGATGAAGAACACACTTTGGATTTTATCAAAGAAAGGTGTGTAAGCTTGGAAATGGTGATTTTTGTAGCAAAACAAGTTCCAGAGGTGTTCTAGGGTGTGTGGGAGGCTTAGGATCAGTTAGGGTTGCACAAATGGTGTTTGGGGAGTCAAGGGTTCTATTTATAGGTGTTTTGACCCGTGCTCAGCAGTATACACGAGTAGCAGACAGCTTCAGGCGAGTAGGATCCTATTCACCCCAAGCTTAGGCGAGTAGGATCCTTTTCGCCCCAAGCTTAGGCGAGTAGGCTCCTATTCGCCTCGGAGATGCTGGAACAGGTTTTTGGCGCGTTAAACACTATTTTAACATATATAAACACGTATTCACATACCGATAAGTCACATAATGATTACAAACATATAATGCACGATAACTAACACGTTTACATCCGTTCACCAATTCCCGGGACTCGAGACTTGTGTGTGTGCGTTAAACCCGGCGATTCCACGAATCACCAATCCTTGTACACATGGTTATGGACCGAATCCCGATGATCCCGCGGATCATCGTAACGACTCCCGATGATTCCCAGAATCATCGTACCGACTCGACTGACCCCGTTAAGTACGTAATATGCATGACTCGCTAAGGTTGACTTATTAGTTTAGTCAACGTTACTAACCTGAGTTTGCCGGGTGTCACATCATCCCCCTGTTGAAAGAATTTTCGTCCCGAAAATTGCTCAAGGTTGAATAGGAAGAGACGAAAAAGAAGAAAAATTTTCCGGTTGCCACATCATCCCCCTGTTGAAAGGAATCTCGACCCGAGATTCATTCAGCTTCAGCAGAGACATGCCTTGATTCGAACGCGCGCTTAGGAAATAAATAGGGATACTTAGCCTTCATCTGATCTTCCCGTTCCCACGTGAATTCCGGTCCACGGTTTGAGTTCCAACGAACTTTAACAATGCGGATCTTATAGTCAAGAATTTTAACCTGTTCCTCCACAATACGCAGACGATCATCCACCTTGATCTCTTCGAGGGGAACAACCAAAAATTCATCCGCCAGACACTTCTTGAGATTAGAGACGTGGAAGACATTATGAACATTACTGAGTTCGTCTGGCAGATCAAGCCTGTATGCTACCGGTCCAATCCGTTCCAGGATTGCGAACGGTCCCACATACCGAGGATTCAATTTGCCCCGTTTCCCAAAACGTATAACGCCCTTCCACGGAGATACTTTCAATAAGACCCTGTCGCCAACCTCAAACTCTAAAGGCTTGCGACGACGATCGGCATAGCTCTTTTGACGATCCCGAGCTGCTGCCATGCGGTTACGGATTTGTACGATCTTCTCGGAAGTCTCGTACACAAGTTCCGGGCCGGTGAGTTGACTCTCACCCACCTCGGCCCAGCAAAGGGGAGACCGGCATTTCCGTCCGTAAAGAGCCTCGAACGGAGCTGCCTTGATGCTAGAATGGTAGCTATTGTTGTAGGAGAATTCCACCAACGGTAGATGACTCTCCCACCCCTTGCCAAAATCGATCACACATGCCCGAAGCATGTCTTCTAGCGTTTGGATTGTCCGCTCACTTTGACCGTCAGTTTGCGGATGATAAGCTGTGCTCATGTCTAACTGAGTACCCAGAGCTTTATGCAAGGATTTCCAGAAGTTAGAGGCGAACCGAGAATCACGATCAGAAATAATAGAGACAGGCACCCCGTGCCGAGAGACCACTTCCTTAAGATATAACCGTGCCAGACGCTCGAGGCCATCGGTTTCTTTGATAGCGAGGAAGTGCGCAGACTTTGTCAACCTATCAACAATCACCCAGATCATGTCACAACCACTGGGCGATTTCGGGAGTTTGGTCACAAAGTCCATCGTAATCCGCTCCCACTTCCACTCGGGAATTTCAGGCTGTTGCAGAAGGCCGGACGGCTTTTGATATTCAATCTTGACCTTGGCACAGGTCAAGCACTTGCTCACGTAAGAAGCCACGTCCGCCTTCATGTTCGGCCACCAATAAAGTATCTTTAAGTCTTGATACATCTTATCGGAGCCAGGGTGAATGGAGTACCGGGACTTGTGGGCTTCATCAAGAACGAGCTCCCCAAGCCCCCAAATAAAGGGACCCAAATACGTTCAGCGAAGTAATGTAGGCCATCAGACCTGAGCTCAAGGTGACTATCGGCACCATGCATGGTTTCAGCTTTAAGGTTTTCCTCCTTCAAAGCTTCTTGCTGCGCCGAACGGATTCGATCAGGTAAGCCGGAATGGATGGTGAGCTGAAGAGCTCGAACACGACGAGGTTTAGCCGTTTCCTTCCTGCTCAAGGCGTCTGCGACCACATTCGCCTTGCCAGGATGGTATTTAATAGCGACTCGTAATCATTAAGAAGCTCGACCCAGCGACGGTGTCTTATATTCAACACCTTCTGATCAAAGATATGCTAGAGGCTCTTGTGATCGGTGTAGATAGTGCACTTGGTACCGTACAAGTAATGCCTCCAAATCTTTAAAGCAAAGACTACAGCACCCAATTCCAGATCATGGGTGGGGTAGTTTTTCTCATGAACTTTGAGCTGACGAGAAGCATAGGCGATGACCTTCTCGCGCTGCATCAGTACACAACCGAGACCCCGGATAGAAACGTCACAATAAACCACAAAATCGTCCGTGCCTTCAGGCAAGGACAAGATAGGAGCAGAACAGAGTTTAGCCTTTAACATCTGGAAGGCTGACTCGTGCGAATCACCCCAGTCGAACTTCCTGTCCTTCTGGGTAAGCGAGGTGAGGGGTTGAGCGATCTTCGAAAATCCCTCAATAAAACGACGATAATAACCTGCAAGACCCAGGAATTGCCGCACCTCAGATGGCGTCTTTGGTGCTTCCCAGTCTTTGATGGCTTCTATCTTGGCTGGGTCAACGTGAATTCCCTTCTCATTAACTACATGACCAAGGAACTGGACTTCACGCAACCAGAAGCTACACTTAGAAAACTTGGCGTACAACTGTTCCCGCCTCAGGAGTTCCAAAACAAGACGCAAGTGTTCCTGGTGGTCCACTTCGTTCTTGGAATAGACTAGAATATCATCAATGAAGACAATCACGAACTTATCAAGATAAGGCTTGCAAACACGGTTCATCAAATCCATAAAAATGGCGGGTGCATTGGTGAGACCAAAAGGCATGACCAAGAATTCGAAATGGCCATAGCGAGTTCGAAAGGCGGTCTTCGGAATGTCAGCTTCTTGAACCCTCAACTGATGGTACCCCGATCTCAAATCGATCTTCGAATAGAAACTAGAACCCTGAAGTTGGTCGAATAAGTCATCGATGCGAGGAAGAGGATAACGATTCTTGATGGTAACCTTGTTCAATTCCCGGTAGTCGATACACATTCGTAGGCTTCCGTCCTTCTTCTTGACAAACAAAATAGGGGCTCCCCACGGGGACGAACTAGGTCGGATGAAACCCTTCTCTAACAGCTCCTGCAACTGGTTAGACAACTCCTGCATCTCGGGAGGTGCAAGACGATATGGGGCTCGGGCAATAGGGGCCGCACCTGGAGCAAGTTCAATACCGAATTCGACCTGACGATAAGGCGGAAGACCAGGTAAGTCTTCAGGAAATACATCGGGAAAATCACGGACAACAGGAATATCTTCGATCTTCTTCTCTTCCTCAGACGAAACCGAAACAAGTGCCAGAATGGCAGAATACCCCTTCCGAAGATACTTATAGGCTTTCATACACGAAATGATACTCAACGGGACCCCGCTCTTCTCACCGTGCACCAACAGAATTTCTCCATCAGGGAGAGGAAGTCGAATGACTTTATCAAAACAAACGATCTCAGCATGATACAAAGACAACCAATCCATACCCACGACAACATCGAAACTACCCAAGGACACCGGCATAAGGTCAATAGGAAAGGAATAACCCGACAACTCAAGGTGACACTCCCTAAGGACGTGCGTCGCTTCGACTTTCTTACCATCAGCCAATTCTATCAAGTACTTAGCCTCTAAAGGTGTAGGTACCCTATCAAGCAATTGGCTAAACCCAAGAGATATAAAACTCTTATCGGCACCGGAATCGAATAAAACCGTAGCATAGCGATTATCGAGAAGAAACGTACCAGTAACAGTGTCAGGATCCTGTCGAGCCCCGCTCGAACCAATCACGAAGGCGCGAGCATTCCTGCCTCCGCCCCCATTGTTTCCATTACCCGACCCGTTCTTCCCGGCTTCACCCTGTTTCAACTTGGGGCATTCACGCTTGTAGTGACCAAGTTCACCACAATTGTAGCACCCCTGTTTACCCTGGTTTCCCTGGGGAGCAGCAACCTGAGGAGCCGGAGTAGGTGTAGCAGGTGGGTTCCGGTTACCCTGGAGATTAACCCTGCAATCCTTTGCCTGGTGCCCATGCTTTTGGCACCTGTGGCAGCGGTTCTGTCCTCACAACGACCGCTGTGGTGAAACCCACACCGGTCACATTTCGGCAATTTCCAGCATAAACCCCCGTTTTCGTTCAGACGATGATCCCGCAAAATCAGGCCTCTTCACCTGCTGAGGCTGAGCCGAACTCGAGCCTTTACCCACAACTTCCCACTTCCGTTTGTTACCCTCAGGAGCCTTCACAGTAGCGCCTCGAGGAGGCAAGACCCCTTCAGCCACCTTCATATTGGTCAGCCTGTGAGCCGACCGAACCACCTCAGAATAAACAGTGAGATTACCCGCAGCAACCAACCCCGCAATCTCCGGTACCAACCCAGCAACATAGTGTTCAATCCTACGGTATTCTGGTGCGTGCAGATCAGGGCACAACACCGCCAACTCATTGTGCCTAGGAGTGTAAGCTTCAATCTCAGACCCCACCATCTTATGATTCCAGACTTCGTGCTCAAGTTTCTGATCTCATCCCTCGGACAGTACTCGTTTTTCAACAACTGAATGAACTCTGTCCAGGGCATAGCGTGGGCTTCCCCAATACCCATAGTCTGGGTGGTGGAGTTCCACCAAGTCAGAGCTTGACCCTCCAGGGTCGCAGAAGCATATTTCACCCGGTCGCCTTCCGGGCAGCTGCACATCGAGAAAACCGATTCAATTTTCTCCAACCAGCGGAGCAGTCCCACTGCCCCTTCAGTGCCACTAAAGTTGTGGGGCTTGCAATCCATAAACTTTTTGTAAGAGCACTGGGGTGGAGGGGGATTGACAACACCACCTGGAACAGACACACAAGTGAAAACCAAGAAAAGGTACAGTACCCAAGAACAAGATAGGATAGGTGAGAATTGACGTACCACCCATAGCATTATGAGCGGCTTGGAATGCAGCCAAAGCAATATTCACATGCTGCTGCATCAGGTTATCCAACTCCGCTTGGGTCATATTAATGTTCCCACGGCCACCGCCGCCACCACGGCCGCCAGCACGACCGCCTCTGCGACCTCCACGAGCTCCCGACATCTTCTGTCACAACATGAAACAAAAGATTTAGGCTTACCCGTGGTGTAACCCACTAGGAATTTTAAGGAACTAGACCGAGTCCAGTCTGGGTCCATCCGTTCAAACACAAAGTCCGTTAGGGATCCCATGCATCACAGTTTATAATCTCGTGTGCACCCGACATGATAAACTGTTCTACATGGTCCTCTAGGCGTGCTTTAAGTTTGAAGTTCAAGTCACCGAACACTAGCGCCCAATCATGGTATTATCATAAGTATAAGTACAAGATAGTATGCATAAGAACAAGCGTGTCCATTAGGGCATAGAAGGGAGATGTCCAGATCCCTAGACAGATCTCAAGAGTACGCCAGAGCTACCCCAATGTACACCGCCGTCAAGAAGGTTCAATAGTATATCATTCGCCGTCGAATCATAGTAAGAATAGGTCAAGAGATGGAACGATAAAGAGTAAAAAGATGATGTAGCGTTGAAGATGATGACACCGACACCCCCGACAAGTCATATTGTTACCCTCATGTTAAGACTCGACTATCTGTGACCGTCTAGTGTGTGCAACTCAGTTTATAGACTAGACTCTACATGCAGTCCTAGTTCACTATAACCGTTGGCTCTGATACCAATCTGTCACACCCTCAAATTCCACGTGCGGGGTTTTACCGCGAGGCGCGTGACACACCAGGATCTCAGTCAACGATCACAATAAACATACAACAAACATACAACAAACATGCATTCTTATATATTTTTAAAACCAAAATATCATGCTTTTAGCCGTAAACCAGCATCGGAAGCATTTCTTGTTTACAACCAAAAGACATATCATTGTTTACAAAACATTGTTTAATATGCTTCAAAATATTAGACGCCGTGCATGACTCCGTGCGCCTAGCCCATTGACTGCTACCTTAGCGACCTGAGAAAACATGCCAAAAATGTCAACATATAATGCTGGTGAGTTCACAGGTTTTCTTTTACAAAAGTGTTGTCACAAGTTCACAAAGATCATTCCCGTTAATACTATGTCATAAGAACGTTAGCTAGACGTTAAGTGTTTTTACTACTACGGTTGGGAACCCATTACTGAACATGTACCAATTGTTGAAACCAGCCCAGATGACGGGGTACCGATGCCTCGATAACCCGATAGTTAGAGACAATATGCACCCGCCCGGCCCCGCCGTCGAGTGGGGTTTGTGAGGCCCAATAGATCTATCCATATTTCCCTCGTTGTGCGTTCCAGCACATTCATGGTTTCCCCCTGGGACTTTCTATAAAAGCCGTATAGTAACATAAAGTGCCCATAGTATAACATGATCTTTAAATAGTTTGTATGTAGCATGTTTCTCCCCCCAAAGCAAAATAGTAAAAGTGGGGCTGTGAAACTCACCTTGGTTTGCGTTACTTGAAAACAGTTAAGTAATTATGCTATGATAGCCCCAAATAGCGGCGACCTATCATAAGATGTGTATAAGTATCCGGACTAATAACCCGTGGGTTAACTAGTCCCCAAATGTCCAGACCGTGACCATAAACGTTTGAAAACATCTTTGACTGTTAAACCGACCGTACCAGACAAGACCCGACATCCCATTGGTGACCCGACATCCCACGTGTTAGGTAAATACAAGACATCATGCATCACATGCAATTAAACATTCAATACGCGCAATAGTTCACCTAGTCTAGCATAATGTCCGATTAACGCATAAACAGGTCCGAACACGTGTTACTAAGTCATTGGGTGTATCCCGGGGTTCCTACCATGTTCCTAGGTGTGAAATCATGTTCCGGGATGTCAAAATACGTTTACGACAGCAGTACACACGATTAGGAAACTTTCATGCAATTAGGAAAAGTCAACTAGCGAGTAGGAGGAGGTCAATAGGCGAGTAGGGCCTATTTGCCCCAAGCTTCAGGCGAGTAGGGCCTAGTCGCCCCAAGCTTCAGGCGAGTAGGCTCATATTCGCCCCAAGCCTGCTGATGCGCGTTTTCGCGCGTTAAACCCTCCAAATCAGATCCGAAACATGTAAAAACACCCAATATCAAAACTAAACTATTAACCAACCCTTTCCAAGCAAAAACCCCCAATTTATCTTTGCTCTAACGGGCTCGGTGCGTTATTTCCAAAAATGGCAAAATACTAGGTTTCATTAACTAACCTTATCTTTCCTTAAATGGAAACAATCAGATTTCATCTCCTACAAGTTGCAATTCATCATCTCTATGTTATATCATCATCCTAGCATGATTTCTAACCATAAACAAGCAATGAATCATATCATAACATCCTATTCTTCAAGAATTACCCAAATGGGTCAAAATGCATACTTGCACCTAAACACCATAACAAGAGCTTAAACTCATAGATAATCATCCTAACAACACCTACACATCAGAAGTACAACAAATTCATGGAAACATTCATGTTATAATCACCAACAATCATCACATGCACAAATACTTCACATATAGCAAGTATTATGGTGTAGACTTGTTTTAGAACTCTTTTCAAAGGGTTTTAAAGACACAAACTTAGCAAAACAAGGTCTGGACTTTTGGGGAACCAAAACAACAACTTTACAAAGGTTAGAGATGAAGAACACACCTTGGATTTTATCAAAGAAAGGTGTGTAAGCTTGGAAATGGTGATTTTTGTAGCAAAACAAGTTCCAGAGGTGTTCTAGGGTGTGTGGGTGGCTTAGGATCAGTTAGGGTTGCACAAATGGTGTTTGGGGAGTCAAGGGTTCTATTTATAGGTGTTTTGACCCGTGCTCAGCAGTATACACGAGTAGCAGACAGCTTCAGGCGAGTAGGCTCCTATTCGCCCCAAGCTTAGGCGAGTAGGCTCCTATTCGCCTCGGAGATGCTGGAACAGGTTTTTGGCGCGTTAAACACTGTTTTAACATATATAAACACATATTCACATACCGATAAGTCACATAGTGATTACAAACATATAATGCACGATAACTAACACGTTTACATCCGTTCACCAATTCCCGGGACTCGAGACTTGTGTGTGTGCGTTAAACCCGGCGATTCCACGAATCGCCAATCCTTGTACACATGGTTATGGACCGAATCCCGATGATCTCGCGGATCATCGTAACGACTCCCGATGATTCCCAGAATCATCGTACCGACTCGACTGACCCCGTTAAGTACGTAATATGCATGACTCGCTAAGGTAGACTTATTAGTTTAGTCAACGTTACTAACCTGAGTTTGCCGGTGTCACACTATAAATCATTTCCCGGTTAGAGACTTCATTTTCGGTGTCATAAATATATAACTGAGAAAATTTCGGTTTAGAACCATCTTTAGGAATAAGACCACCCAAGGTGTGATAATTTTCTCCACTTATTCTGTATATGAATGGAGCCTTTCCTCTATTGATATTTGAGTCAACCTTGGCTCCCATTGAAGTAAAACAAAACATGGAATTGAAGCGGCGAATGTGTTTTAAGAAATATTTGCTCTTCGATTCTGTGTTTTTGAAAAGATTCCGATAATCTAAACTGCTCTCTTTGAAATCTGGAAGTTGTACCTTTCCATAAAAACAACATAGCATGTAAGTTGTTCTTCCAGAAACCTTAAGGCCTTTACCAGCTTCTGATCTCTACAATTTTGCGTTACACATCTCACATACAACCGTTTGATCACCGTGATCCAGATAATCTGGCAAATATAAACCAATAAAATAATTAACGCATAAAAGACATCAATATAGTTGTAACTGTTTTGTAAACTTAATATTTACCTTTAGAGACACCCTTATATTGCAAGTCTTTATTTGGTTGAGGGTTGACAGCTTCTTCGTCAGACAAACTAACCATGCGAACAGGTGAGATGCAACGTCGATTACTTCTTGATGTATTCATGGTTTCTGATTGCACAGAATATGATGCAAGTGAAACTGTATCAACATTAGTGAGTCGACCTTAAATTAATATTTAGTATTTCAAATTTTATATTAAAAAAATTAAAAAAATTTTAAAATTAATAGACACATAGAAAGTTGTACCAGATGTGGTTGGATAAGTAGGAGTTGTAAAATTAGATTTTTTTTGAGTTCCAGTAATAGAATTTACTTTACATCTTTTTGCATCAAGTTGTAATTTTCTGAACTTTCGAAACTCTACAGAATGTTGTGTTGTGATTCAGGCACTGAAAAAATAGATAAAAAATAAAATAAGTTTAGACTGAAGTATGATAAAAACTTAAGTAAGATAGAATTACAATACCCTTTGTAATATTGGACAAATGAGCGCGTTCTGTAGAACCTGTTGATACATAAAGTAAATAAAAAAATAACGCGGTCAAGTAAAATATTTGACATATAGTGAAAAAATTAACGCTTAAAATTATTAAATGTTACACACAATTATTACCCGAAAAAGATGCGTTAAAATGGTTGTTGAAGGTTGTTGTAACGGATGATATATCGATTGAAACCAAACTATTTTTGAATTGTGAGGGATTGGTATTTTCACATTGCTTAACACTCTTTCTCTTAGCATCCATTTGCATATTTCTGGATTTTCGAGAATCCGATGCAATGTTCACGTTGACTTCAAACGTATAAAGAACATATAAAGTAATATTAGTTTATATAATAAAGTGAATAACAAAGTAGTTATTTCTTATAAGATGGAATATGCTATTTAAATAAATAAAAATACCATTTGAGATAGTAGACAAAGGCGTTGGTTGCAATTGACCTATAAAAAAAACAGACACAAACAAAATTTACTCTAATCATAAATAGGGATTGGAAGTTGAAACTTTATATATAGATATAAATTAAAAATTGTTATTCATTTACCGGGTGTAAAAACATTCAATGTAGTTTGGGCGGTGGAGCCTTGCGGAATAGAATGGTTGGAACATTGAATTGAATCACCGTTGAATATTCCAGGTGGCGGTAAATGTTGTAGTACATTAGTATGATTAGTGACCTTGCATCTCTTTGCATCCAAGTGTAATTTTCTAATTCGGTGACACTCAGCCGTGTTATTTCTTTTTTGTTCATCAGACAAAGCTGTGAAAAAAAATTTAATTTCTTACATAAAACTAAGATAATGTAAATAAAGATGTCAATAATATGAAATTTGTGTGCCGTTTGTGATATTAGATAACGGCGTTCGTTTGTCATCACCTTATACAAAAATTGAAAAGTTAAATGACACAACACAAATAATAGAAATATAAAAACATTGTAGATAGAATAAAAAAAATTACCTTTTGAAGTATTAGAGAGTCTTTTACGTCCCATTTCAACTAAAAAGAGGAAATTTCTAAATAAAATGTTTAATAACAGTAATACATATAAAGATTTAAAGATAGATAATAATAAACTAACGATTGATCTTCAAGAGTTAGGCTACCAATAGTGAAGTAGTATTGAGGAATATGGATTCAAGAAAAACAAACATACATCACGATGATCATGTTTTAATAAAATAATTGATATTGAAATAAAAGAAGGACATACATTCAACTTGTACGATAGAAGACTTGAGCAAGAATAAAAACAGCCAGGGAGAACTCTTGAAAGTTTGATTGATTTGATTTCTTTGTGTGAATATTTTTTTTAAAGTAGTATGGTATATATAGACTAAGAATTAAATTACTAATTAATAATGAAAATTAATATGTTTAATTACCTACCATTATTAAAGAAGACTAAAAATTTGAATTTTTGGTGGTAATTTGAATTTAAAATTTAAAAATTTTCAATGGTTTCTGTGACACCCGGCAATTTCCGGTAACTAACTTTTAAAAACTTAGTAAGTCTACCTTAGCGAGTTGCGCATACGTTACACATAACAAGGTCGGTCGAGTCGAGTCGCACATCATTAGGGTTTTAACATACGCAAGTCTCGGGTCCCGGGAATTGGTGATCGGGCGGGAACGTGTTATTTATCATGCATTATATGTTGGTAATCATTATGTGACTTGTCGGTATGTGGAAACGTGTTTACATATGTTAAAATAGGGTTTAACGCGCCAAAAACCCGGACACATAGGCTATAGGCGATTAGGCTATGTGTGATAGCCTAATCGCCAGTTTGTTAAGCGAGTAGGGTGGCACTTGAAGCGAATAGGAGGCTATTCGCATGAAGCTTCATGCGAATAGCAGTCCTACTCGCCTAAGCTGCTGAGTACTCGCCTGAACTGCTCCGAACGATTAAAAACGCCTATAAATACCACCCTTGACCTCCAAAACATCATTTATGCTACCCTAGCCGTCCCATAACCTATCTCAACCCGCAAAAACCCTCTGGAACCTATTTTTACATCAAAACAACCATTTCCAAGCTTATTCCATCATCTCTCCTCTTGAATACAAGGTGTGTTCTTCAAACCCAAACCTTTAAATGATTATATTTTACTCCCTAAAAGTCCAGACCTGACTTATAAATGTTTTTGTCTTTGAAAATCCATTTAAAACCGTTTTTAAACAAACCCACACCTTTACATGTGTTATATGTGTTATATGTGATTAAAGATAGAATTTTTAGGATTGAATCATGGTTGTTTTTGTGTTATTATGATGTTTATGGCTGTTACAAGTTAGTATTATGATGTCCTAGGAGTTTGAATGGTTTTGGTTGTGTATTGTTGATACTTGATGTTTTGACCCATTTGAAGGATTTTGGATGATTAAGGATGATATGAGGTGTGTTGTTGATTGTTTGATGTTAGGGTTTGCTCTAGGATGATGCTAGAACGGTAGGATTGTTAGGACAAAGAGGATTGGTGAACCACTTTTGTAAACCTTAGTCTAATTCACTTCTGTCATTTTGGCTAACTATAGAAGTACTGAAGAGAAGACAAGAAACTGCTGATTAGAAGATATGAGAAGTGCTGAAGAAGCAGAAGTTCTGAAGTCCAAACCAGACAAGTTCACTTCAGAAGTACTGAAGACAAAACTACTCTTCAGTAGTTGTCCTTCATCAGCACTTAGCAATAGATATTTCCCACCGCCTTTTGCATCAGTAGTTTATTGTTTAATATTACTTTTAGCTTTATTTGATTGATTCAATGTTGCAACTTGTGCAACTTGTTTCTGCTATTTCTGTACTTGCTTTTTGGCAAGATACATGCATGTAAACGTCTATAAATAGGAGGCTTCAACCTTCTATTTTAGACATTGATTTTAATAGAAAAATCCTTCAAACACTCTCACTGTTCTATTCCATTTCTGTATTTATTGTGAATCTGTCTAAGTATCTAATTCTCATTTACAAGCTTAGATTCATAATAAATACTTTGTCATTTATTAGTTTCAAACATCAAGGGGGAGTTATAACTCTGCCTTAGTGTAAAAAGTGTTGCTTTAACTTATAACATTCCGCTGTGCTTATAATCTGATTTACAAGGACTTGCTAAACACTTAAGTGTCAAGATAGCAAGTTCTTACTTAGCATTAAAGAGCAAACTGATCCAACAATTGGTATCAGAGCATTGGTTTATCTGATCACATATCAATCTAACAAATTGAGAATCAGACACAAAGCTCTTATTGATATTCAATAAAAAGATCAAAAGTTCACTTTTTATCAATATCCATCACTTAAAAGAGTCATCTGACAAATCTATACTCTTTAAAATGGATCCACATAATACTGGTTCTGCCACCAAACCTGCCATGCTTGTGAGAAATGAGTACAACATATGGCAAAAGAGAATGGCACATACCTTGTCACAAACCAACACAGGTTGTTGGAGATCTGTGATATATGGTCCTCACAAACCAGTAAATATAAATCTTGAAACTAAAGAAGGGATTCCAAAGGAACCCAAAGACTATACAGATGAGGATTTCCTAAAACTTGAGCTAGATGCAAAAGCATTCTCTATGTTGGAAATGGCTCTCCCAAATGAAATATACTCTGGCCTTTTACATTGTGAAAGTGCCAAAGAACTCTGGGACTGTCTTAAAGAACAGTTTGGAGGAACTGAAGAGGTGATTGCCAACACCAGAGAGATTTTAGCTCAACAATATGAAACATTTGCTTATATTAATGGGGAAACTTTGACTCAACAATTTGAAAGATTCTCCTCATTAATCTCTGAGCTAAAGTTAAATGGTCAGACCTATACAACAGTGTCTATGCTACATAGATTTTTAAGGTCTTTACCTAACAAATGGGAAACTTACTCCATTGTTTTAAGATCCTCACCAGATTTTAGCTCCCTCACTCTTACAAAACTCCATGGGAGATTACTTACTTTTGAGAGAGAAATTGATCAAAAGAAGAAATTACAAACTTCTGGTAAAACTGCTGATGACTACCTACCAGGTAGTACAGCACTTTTGGGACAAGATTCACCAACTTGTTCCTATGGATCTTATGACAATATTGACATAACAACTGGGATCTCATCAGAAAGATCTTTCCCAGGTTATGACCATGATGACCAAAGTCAAACTGCTGATAATCTATGTTTTATCATGGATGATTTGAAAAATTTTAGCAGTGATGACTTAGAAGAAATGGACATTTTACACCAACTGGCCATGCTAAGCATTAAAACTAACAAGTTTTATAAAAGGTCAGGAAGGAAATTTCCAGGATTGACCAGTAATACAAAAATTGGTTTTGACAAATCTAAACTGAGATGTCACAAGTGTCAGAAGTTGGGACACTTTGCTAGAGAGTGTAGAAGCTCTAGCTTTAACCAATCACAATCTGGAAATAACTATAACCCCAATTATAATAGGAACAATGGAACTCAAGGGAGTGCTCATTTTGTACAGGCACAAGCTCCTCAACAGCAATATATGCCTCAAGTACAATATGTTCAAGTGCCTGCTCAACAGATGCAGAGCCAACAGTCAATCCCTCCCTTTCCAGCTGCTCAACTTCCTCCACAGCCTCAACAACCCTCTCAACAAAGTCTCTTTACTTCAGGGTATGTTGACTGGAGCAGTCTCCCTTATGACACCACAGAGTGCAATCCTGATGCAGACAACAAAGTGTTTGACATCAACTGGGGAGAACCAGACAATGGCAGAAAGAACTTTGCCTTAATGGCATTTGAAGGTTGTACTTCAAAATCTGCATTGTCTCAGGTATCAAAAGAATCTTTGACAAAACTTTGCTCAAACTCTTGCAAAGAAACTTTTGCTCTCATAAGAGAGACAAACCTGCACCTACAAGGCAAAGCCAATGATTTAGAAAGAAAATACACACAGATAAAATGTGATTTAGAAAGAAAACTGTGTGCTAAAACAAAAGAAGTTTCTAAATTAACTGACTCTGCTATTGAAACCCAAGCACAAATCAAAATGATGCTAAATGACCTGGGAGATGTCAGACAAGAGCTTGCTGACACCAGGATCACTTGTGAAAAATGGGTGGAATCTTGTAGGGGGTATCAATTATTGCTAAACAAACAAAGTGCTTCAAATGTTAAGTTTGGCATAGGATACCATCATGTTGAAACACCAACAGATTTTTCTCCCAAAACTACTGAAGATGGGAGAAGAATTGTTTCAAATGAAGCTTCTGAAGGGAAAGAATGCACATCTTTCCATGAAAACTTTCTAAACAGAAATCCTGGCATTTTTAAAGAAAGTACTTCAGAAGTATTTACAAAATCTGACAACAAGCCATCAGTAGTTTCATCTACATCAGGAGTTGAGACCCTGAAAACTACTAATGAGCAAAATCTTTTCACAAATGTCAGAAATTTGCCTTTAGATCAAAAACAAAAGGCAAAAGAATGTGAAATTTGTGGCCTGTTCAACCACAAAACTGAATTTTGTAGATACAGAAAAGGAATTCAGTTCAATCAAAAATTTAAACAACAGGTTGTGGGAAATCAAATCAGAAATGATTATGAAAAGATCTTTAAACCCAAGAAACAACAACCTGAAAACACCTTTTCTCAGAAAAAGATAAAATCTCAACCAAAATCTTTTTCTCAAAATTCCTTGTCAGTAGTTAGACCAGAATTATCAGCAGTTTCACAAACTGCTGAGATTCAAAATCTAAAGAACATGGTAGAACTACTGATGGCCAAGGTTGATGGTGGTCCTAAAAAGGATACCACCATGGTTCTTAATGAAAAATCCATTGCCAAAAAGACATGGATTTCTCAACCTGGTCAAGAACAAACTGTAACTGTTCTTAAGAGCAAACCCAAAGCCAAATAGGCTTGGGTTTCCAAATCTAACTAATTTGCTTTTATGTGCAGAGAGTTTCCAGGGGCTTAAACAGCATATGGTATGTTGATAGTGGAGGCTCTATGCACATGACTGGATGCAGATACCTGATAAACAACTTTATCAGCCAAAGAGAAGGATCTGTATCCTTTGGGAACAATGCTAAGGGATATGTGCTAGGACATGGCAATGTCTCCTCTGGCAAAATACAGTTTGACAAGGTCAATCTGGTGGAAAACCTTGAATACAACTTGCTGAGTGTGTCACAAATGTGTGATAAAGGATATTCTTCCTTTTTCACAAAGACAGCATGCAAGATCATCTCACCAGAAGGCCAGAAGTTGATAGAGAAGATTATAGAAGATCATACTTTGCTGATTGCCAAAAGATGTGGCAATGTCTATGCAGTGGACATTGAGAAAGACAAAGTATTGAACAACACTGCCTGTTTCTTCTCAAGGGCATCAACTTCAGAAACAGATCTCTGGCACAGGAGACTTGGCCATGTGAACTTTAAAACCATAAATAAAGTCACAAAAATGGGCTTGGTCAGAGGTCTACCTTTGAAAGTATACCAGTGTCAAGAACACTGTGTATCCTGTTTAAAGGGAAAGCAGCATAAGTCCTCCTATAAGTCTATTGAAGAATCAAAAACAACTGCATGTCTTCAACTACTCCATATGGACTTATTTGAACCTGTCAAGATTATGAGCCTTGGTAAAAAGAAGTACTGCTTAGTCATCATTGATGACTACTCAAGATTCACATGGGTATTCTTCTTATTTTCCAAGGATGAGGCTGCTGAAATCATCAAGTTCTTCATTCTACAAGTAGAGAAACAATATTCTCTATCTGTCAAAACCATTAGAAGTGACAATGGGACAGAGTTCAGGAACAAAACTCTGGATGAATTCTGTTTGTCTAAAGGGATTATTAGACAATACAGTGTTCCCAGAACTCCTGAACAAAATGGTGTAGTAGAAAGGAAGAACAGAACATTGATAGAAGGAGCAAGAACAATGTTAGCTGATTCTGGACTGCCATTATACTTTTGGGCAGAAGCAGTTAACACATCATGTTATGTTCAGAATAGAGTTCTTGTGGTCAAGAGACATTCCAAGACTGCCTATGAAGTTCTTCATGGCATGAAGCCCCTTATCTCCTTTTTCAGGGCTTTTGGGTGTCAATGTTTCATCTTGAACATCAAGGAATCTATTTCAAAGTTTGCTGCCAAAGTTGACTCAGGTTACTTTCTTGGTTACTCTTCAACTAGAAAAGCCTACAAGGTTTTTAATTCTCACACCAGGATAGTAGAAGAAACATTGAATGTCAAGTTCAATGAGTCAAAACACACTCTTATTCCAGCACATCCTGCTGAACTCTTTGACCTTGACAACTTTCACTTTGGACCTGAAAAGACTGTTACTTCTTCCAAACCTACTTATTATGGTAATCAAAGGTTTGAACATGAGGATCCTACACCATGGACTCCTCAAACAGTCGTTAAGTCAACTACAACACCATCAGAAGTTTTTCAAACTTCTGATCAAACAAATACTGAAGGCCAAACTCAAACATCTGCTTCAGCACCTGCAACTACTGAAGAAGATAAAACTGCTGAACCAGATATTATAGACCTCAGTAGTTTGTTTGAAGAACAAGAGCCACCTACACCTGTCAGTGGTTTACAACAACTGATTGAACACAGAGATCATCCACTTGATCAAATCATGGGTGATATAGCTACAGGTGTTCTTACCAGAAACCAGCTCTCCAACTTTTGCCTATTCTCAGCCTTTATTTCACAGTTGGAACCAAAGAAGTACCAGGAAGCCCTCAAAGACAATAATTGGGTGCAAGCTATGCAAGATGAACTGCTTCAGTTCAACAAGCAACAGGTCTGGGAAATCTATCCCTTACCTCAAAACAAGCAACCAATTGGTACAAGATGGGTTTTCAGAAACAAACAAGATGAAGCTGGTATGATAATCAAGAACAAGGCAAGACTGGTAGTTCAAGGGTACTCTCAAGAAGAGGGAATTGACTATGATGAAACCTTTGCTCCAGTTGCAAGGCTTGAGGCCATCAGGTTATTTCTGGCCTATGCCATTTCCAACAAAATTAAAGTTTATCAAATGGATGTGAAAAGTGCATTTTTGTATGGTAAAATCAAAGAGGAGGTGTATGTCTGTCAGCCACCTGGGTTTGAGGATCCTTCTCATCCTGAGTGGGTGTACAGACTGGACAAAGCTCTTTATGGGCTCAAACAGGCTCCAAGAGCCTGGTATGATACACTCTCCACCTTTTTACTCAAAAATAACTTTACAAGAGGTGCCATTGATAAAACACTTTTCATTAAACATGTTGGAAATCATGTCTTACTTGTTCAAATTTATGTTGATGATATCATCTTTGGTTCAACAAACACAAAACTGTGTGATGATTTTAAGAAACTCATGCAATCAAAATTTGAGATGAGTACCATGGGAGAACTGCAGTACTTTCTAGGACTACAGATCAAACAACAAACAAATGGAACTTTTATACATCAATTAAAATATGTTAAAGAATTATTGAACAAATTTTCTTTAAATGACTGTAAATCATGTTCCACTCCCATGACACCAATCACACAAGTTGAACCTGATGATCAAGGAAAACAGGTTGATCAAACCATGTACAGATGCATGATAGGTTCCCTTTTATACTTAACTGCTTCTAGACCAGATATTATGTTTTCAACATGTGTCTGTGCTAGATATCAATCAGCACCAAGGGAATCACACCTTATAGCAGTCAAAAGAATTTTCAGATATCTGAAAGGAACTCCAACACTGGGAATTTGGTATCCTGCTTCAAGCAATACCAAGTTATCAGCTTTTTCAGATAGTGACTATGCAGGGTGTAAGATGACAAGAAAGTCAACATCTGGTGGTTGTCAATTCCTGGGTAACTGTCTAGTGTCATGGCAATCAAAGAAGCAAACATCTGTTGCAACTTCAACTGCTGAAGCTGAATACATTGCAGCTGCAAGTTGTACATCACAGATACAATGGCTCCAATATCAACTTCTTGATTATGGAATCAAAGAGACCAAGACACCTTTGTTTGTAGATAGCAAATCTGCCATTAGCATCATTCAAAATCCGGTACAGTTCTCAAAAACCAAACATATTGAGATCAGGTACCATTTCATAAGAGATTGCTATGAAAAAGGCAAGATTGAGGTGAAGCATGTAGCAACAGCTAATCAAATAGCTGACATCTTCACTAAGCCCCTTGACACATCAACATTTCAGAAGTTAGTATCCATGCTTGGAATGCTAAATTTGTAAGTGTTTACTTTTTTTTTTTTTAACTTGTATGCATATCAGTTAGAATCCAAGTTAACACTTGATTCTACCCAACTCTACATCAAACTTCTACATCAATCACTACTGTTATGCATAAAACATCAAAATTTTCTTTTTCCTTTTTCCATCCTTGATTCCATCCTGTTTACCTTGGTGGAATCCAAAGTTAACCTTTTCCTTCTTTTTTCTGGTTTTCACTTACAAAAGACAAAAGTCTGAAACAAAACTTCTGAAAAACAAAACTACTGATTAAACAAAAATCAGTTTGAGAGAAACTACTGATGAACAAAAATCATCAGTATGGGGATAATTTTCTGAAAAAGTGTGTAACTTCTGATAACATAACCTTCAGAAGTTATGAATAAAGTATTTATAAAAACATTTCTCATCAGATGTTAAAACTACTGAAGAGAAAATGGGAACTACTGATGAAGTAATCCTTCATCAGCAGTTTAAGTCAAAAGGGCAAATCTGACTTTTCCCATCATCAGAGGTTTGACCTAATCAGTTTAAAACTTCTGATAAAAGAGATTTTTAACCAAAGGCGGTTTTAAAACTTCTAATAAAGAAGATTCAAGCGGTTAAAACTTCTAATAAATACCTTTTCTACACACTTATCCTTTTAAACTCAAAAATATCCCCCCTTCTCTCTCAAAAACTCTCTCAATAACCTATACCTGCAAATCCACTGTTCGATCAAAAACCCAAACCACATGGCTCTAGTTCTAAAACAGGGACACAATCAAAGGGCCTTCCTTGAAAAACAAGAAGGCTGGTCCCAATACGATGAGATCATTGATCTTGTCGTCAAATCCCAATACTTTACTGCTCTCACAATCAACCCACCAATTCACACTGAAACTCTAAATGAGTTCTGGGCAAATGCTGAGACGGTTACAATGGGTGATGAGGTCATTTCCCTCAACTCAAGAATAAAAGGGAAACAACTGACCATCACACCAGCCACACTGGCAACAAGACTGGGTCTGGATGATGTAACTGCCCCTGACCATGTTGCTAACACTGATATTCATCTAACCATGACTGAGTGTGGTTATCAAGGTACTCTCTCCCATGCTACAATATTCAAAAAATATTTTGAACCAAAATACAAGCTTTTGTTTCATTATATAATTATGTGTTTGAGTCCAAAAACAGGGTCTTATGACCAGATGCCCTCCACTTTTCAACCAATATTTCATTCCATTGTGAATGAAACTAAATTCAGGGCATCAAAACTATTTTTCAATGAGTTGGTGTTACATCACAATAATACCAAGAAAAAGTTTTTGTTATACCCAAGGTTCATTATGCAATGCATAATAGGGGAACTGGGTAATGATGTGCTTGTGGGAAAAATTTCAACTTTAAATCCTTTAACATCACAAGCATACTCAAGGCATAACAAACCGGCTGCCTGGCCAGAAGATGATCAGGGAGAACAACAACAAGTCCCCCTGAAGCCCACATCTTCCAAACTCACTCCACCAAAAGCCAAAAAGCCCAAGCCAACAAAAACTGCACCCCACCAACCCAAAAGAAAAGCTGTTCAGGAGGTTGAGATACCTGAACATGCTCATGAGCATTCTGCTCTTCAAATAGATGAGACTGAAACACCCTCTCAGTCTCATCCATCTCAAACCCCACCAAGAGCACCCATAACCATTTTATTCAAAAGAAAAAGACTTAGAAAAACATATGAAACACACTCTTCTTTTGAAACTGCTGAACAACAACTCTCACCACCTATTGCCCAAACTACTGAACCAACCCCACAAATTTCTGAACAAGAGGCAATAGAAATTGCCAAACTTCTCTCTGGGCTAAAAGAGAATGTCCCATCTGATCATGTCAGTCCCCTACAACCACAACAAACAGGGGACATAACTACTACATCAGACATGGATGTGGACATCTCTAGCCCTATCCCAAGAGATGAGGGTGGACCAGAGTCTTTAAGCCCAATTTTAGAGACTCTTGGGGCATCTGAGGCTGCTACTACTCAGTTACCACCCAGTGGTGGATCTGAGGATAGAAGTAACATAGCTAAGACCTCAGATGTGGCAACTACTGATGAAGGCTTAATGCCTGAAGTAGGAAATCCTCAGTACCAAGAAAAAGAGGTTCATGAGAGAACTGAGTTGGGCTCAGCTCATGATTTAACTGAGACAGTCCTCATTGAGGGCAACATCAGGGATTCAGATGATTCCATTAGTTTGGATGATGTTTCACACACTCAAACTACTGAATTGACGGCACTTTCTGAAGGTCTTGTTTCAGGGGTATCCAGGCTCAAGAAGCCAGTCACCTCTGCACAGGTTAAAGCCCACTCAATCCCTAAAACCCCTAGAGTGGCATCCTCTGTACAACATGAGGATCTCCCAAAAACACCCCCTTCACAGCAAATGCCTACCCAATTCCCTGGGCAATCAAGCATAGACCTGAACCAGCTATGCAGCCCAGAGGGTCCCCTGTACCACATGATGAATACACTCATCAGAAATCACTTCCAAACATATACAGCTGACTTGGAGCTGTCCATCAAGAACCAATTTGGAGTGATCAAGACCAAGATGAACGATCTGTCCAATAAAATAGACTTTAACAGCAAATAGATTGCTCATCTTCAAGGACAATTCTCCCAACCCTCTGCTTCAAGGGTTAAAATTGATGAATCCAAAAAGGGGGAGAAGATCAGGGAACCTAAGGAGTCATTCCAAGCCAGGATAAGGGCAAGAGTGGCACTCCTTGAAAGAGATCAAAAAGATCAGGCCAGAAAAGAAAAATTGGCCAAACAGTTTGGTGTCTCAATAGAAGAAATTGAAGCAGCAGAGAAAGAAGATGAGACCCAAACATCTGAAGAATCCCTAAGGCACAATGAAGAAACTTCTGATGACCAAACTTCTGATGAAGAATCAGAAAGTACTGAAGACAATCCTTCAGGAGTTGACAAACCATCAGCAGTTGTCAGCACATCAGAAGTTAACACTTCCAAACCTCAAACAACTGAACCTTCCAGAACCACTGCTCCCATTCAACCAACATCTGATCCCATCAGGCCTACAACTGTTACTACAATGACTGTATTAAACCCTTCTCCTATCTCTCAATCAGATGAACTATTAGAGAAGAGCTTAATTGCAGCCAACAAGAAGGCCAGAGAAGATCAGATTTGGAAATCTCTGGAAGAAAGGGATGATTTGGATTTAAGCCATGAAGAAAAACTTCAGGCTTATGCAGCTGAACTGCAAAGGCAGGCTAGCCTTGATGAGATTGCTGAACAAGATAAAAGACAACAACTGGTGTCTTACATTACCAAGAACAGCAAGACCAAAGCCTTTACACTCAAAGGACTCTCTATGCAAGAGCTGACAAGAAGAGCACAACTGCTTGCAGACAAAGTGGCCACAAGCAAAGATGGAAAGGCCAAGAGAGCCCAGATAATAGAAGAGTTAGTAGCAGAAGGATATGGTTCAAAAGCCTCAGTATCCAGATGGAAAGAAGAAAGACTGATGGATACTTATAGAAAATACTTGGCTGCCAAGGCTGCAAATCCTGAGAAGTTTCAAACTGCTGATCCTTCAAGATCAGTAGTTAGAACTTCTGGTGTATCTAGAAGAACTGCTACTCAGAAGAAGAAGGCAGAGGACAATGTCAAAACTGACTTCAAAATGGTACTACTTGAAGAAAGCTCAGTAGTCCATTCAGATTTTGACATTGAGGAGAAACCTCTGTTAACACAATTCAGGGATCCTTCCACTTTTGCTTATCAAATACAAAAGACCATCAAAGAAAAGCTGCATACCAAAGTAGTGACTGAACACCATCTCCCAACTGTTCAGATGCCTGATATGCAACAACAACAAGGAAGAGAATCCCTCCTGAGGCTATCTGAAACTGAAGACATCCAGCACTCAGGATCATCAACCCAAGGGACAAGTCTGGTTCCCTATTCTTCTGACTTTAACAAGTCAAAGATCCCTATCATCAGATGGTCACTTACTGATAACAACTCAGTATTGTTGACAAGAAGAGACCTCTCAAGCAGGGCTTACAAGAAGATCAGTGATCTGAAGAAACTGTCAACACAAGACCTGCTCACAATTCAACATCTAGAACCACAGAGAGGATCTCTATCTGATGGTCAGTTCAACCAGCTCAAGAACACCATGTACAAAGAAATATGGAAGATTGTTCAAGACAGAAGAAACACATAAGGAATTAGTAAGGTTTTGGCTTCATCAATCCAGGGGGAGATTGTTAGGACAAAGAGGATTGGTGAAACCACTTTTGTAAACCTTAGTCTAATTCACTTCTGTCATTTTGGCTAACTATAGAAGTACTGAAGAGAAGACAAGAAACTGCTGATTAGAAGATATGAGAAGTGCTGAAGAAGCAGAAGTTCTGAAGTCCAAACCAGACAAGTTCACTTCAGAAGTACTGAAGACAAAACTACTCTTCAGTAGTTGTCCTTCATCAGCACTTAGCAATAGATATTTCCCACCGCCTTTTGCATCAGTAGTTTATTGTTTAATATTACTTTTAGCTTTATTTGATTGATTCAATGTTGCAACTTGTGCAACTTGTTTTTGCTATTTCTCTACTTGCTTTTTGGCAAGATACATGCATGTAAACGTCTATAAATAGGAGGCTTCAACCTTCTATTTTAGACATTGATTTTAATAGAAAAATCCTTCAAACACTCTCACTGTTCTATTCCATTTCTGTATTTATTGTGAATCTGTCTAAGTATCTAATTCTCATTTACAAGCTTAGATTCATAATAAATACTTTGTCATTTATTAGTTTCAAACATCAAGGGGGAGTTATAACTCTGCCTTAGTGTAAAAAGTGTTGCTTTAACTTATAACATTCCGCTGTGCTTATAATCTGATTTACAAGGACTTGCTAAACACTTAAGTGTCAAGATAGCAAGTTCTTACTTAGCATTAAAGAGCAAACTGATCCAACAAGGATGCTATCGGACAACGTGGTTATGTGAATTAATCTGAATAATTGCTATTTAGGGCAAGTTCTTGCATGTTGATGTGATGTTTACATGTTAAGTTGCTATTTTGGGAAAACGCTCGCATTCGGAACTGTTAGAACGATGAAAACTTAGGGGTTTTTCTTGAAATATGTTTGTTAATGTGTTAGGATGATTATTGGGTGTTTTTACATGTTTCGGATCTGATTTGGAGAGTTTGACGCGCGAAAGTGCGCTACAGACATGCAGAGGCGAGTAGGATCCTACTCGCATGAAGCTTCATGCGAATAGGACTCATAATCGCCTGAAGCTTAGGCATTTACAGTCCTAATCGCCTATATATAAGCATTTAGAGCCCTATTCACCTCAACTACTAGCAAATACAATCCTAAATGCTACTTTTACTAGTAATTACAATCCTAAATGCTAGTTAGATTCCTAATCGCGAGTAATGCTGTTATAAGTGTATTTTGACATCCCGAAACCCGATTTGACACCTAGGAACATGATAGGAACCCCGTGACATGCCTAGTAACATAGTAACACGTGTTTGGACTTGTTGCTACGTTATTTGACCTATGTGTTAGAATCATTGAACTTTAACGCATGTTAAGTACTAAGTTGCATGTTTTGTGTATGTTTGTGTATGAGATGAACACGTGGAGTGTCGGGTCACCAATGGGATGTCGAGTCTTGTCTTACGTAGTCTGGTTGTCGGTCAAACACGCTTTTTGGACACATAATGGTCATGGACTGAACTTAGGGACTAATGAACCCGACGGGTTAGTAGTCTAACTTGACACATATCTTATGATAGGTCGCCAATAGTTGGGGCTATCATATCTTACAGACGGTTTACTCATATCACGCATACGGTTTACTCTTAAACGGAATACGCAACCTAAGGTGAGTTCACGGCCCCACATTTTACGGTTTATGTTTTCGGGGGAGAAACATGCTTAAAACTCTTTAATGACTTATAACTTGTTAAACTCTTATGGCTCATGAATCCTTATCACGTTATACTATGGCTTACTTATCGTACTATACGGTTCATCAAAAAGTCCCTTAGAAACCACTAACATGGGTATATGGTGGGGAAATATGGATAGCGCTATTGGGAACTGACAAACCCCACTCGACGGTTGGACCGGGCGGGTGCATATTGTCTCTAATAAAACAAGGTCTACCGGTGATGACGGTAGCCCATAGGAAACTAAGGGTCACTACACGGCTTAGTCAGCCGTATGAGTATCTTATTCTGCGCCTAGCTAGCGTTCTCACAAGCATAGTAGTAACTGTGATGGTAACGGTTTTCGAAGGATCACTTCAAACGTTTAATTAAAACATGTGAACTCACCAGCATTTTATGTTGACTCTTTTAGCATGTTTTCTCAGGTCGCTAAGGTAGCAGCTGTCGGATAGGCGCACGAGGTTGCACTGGAGTCGTCTCGCGTCTAGGGTCTCATTGGCACGTTTTGGATTTATGAACTTTTGAACTTATGTTTTATTTCTGCATGACTTTTGTAAACTTTAAATGCTTTCGCACTGTTGAATGTTGGTTTTAGACTTATGCATGGTTTTTGTTTACGTATGTTTTTACATTTAGACGTCGTTTATTGTGACCGTTGACTTGGATCCTGGTGTGTCACACGACTCGCGGTAGAACTCCACAGGTGGAAATTTGAGGGTGTGACAGATTGGTGTCAGAGCCAATGGTTATAGTGAACTAGGACTGCATGTAGAGTCTAGACTATAGCCGAGTCTCACACACTAGACGGTCACATACATTTGAGTCGTGTCTTTTGGTAAACATACTAACCTTGTCGGGGTGTCGGTATCCTTACCACACAGTGTCACATTACCTATCTCATTCTTGGTTATTCCTAGCTTCATTTATCTTCTTCTTCGGGTTTGCAGTCGAGGGAACATGTTTGTTGATCTTTTGAGTTGGTTATATCTTTCTAAGATGCGGGTACCGGGTGACTTGAGGTTCGAGCTCGGGGCACGCCTTGAGGACCATGTAGAGCAATTTATCATTTCGGGTGCACACGAAATCATAAGTTGAAATGCATGGAAGACTTGGTGGATCTCGTGTTGGGATTAATGGTCACGTTCGAACCCGATCCTAGGCTTTTCATATTCTCTTGGTTTAGCGTTGGTGATGGGTCTGAGTATTTGTTTCTTGTTCTTTCTCAGAAGATGTCAGGACGCACTGGAGGATGCACTGGGGACGACGTGGAGGCCGCACTGGTGGGGGTAGAGGTGGTGGTAACATCACCTTGACATATGATGAGCTCAATGAGATGATGCAGCAACAGTTGGGCGTTGCATTAGCTGCCTTTCAGGCTGCCCAGCAGACTTTCATGGGTGCTACTGCTCCTCCGGTTCAGGCAGGTGTTGCCTACAAGCGGTTTAAGGATTGTCAGCCCCTCAGCTTCCAGGGTACGGAGGGAGCTGTGGAGTTGCTTCGGTGGTTGGAGAAGACTGAGTCGGTGTTCGCTTTATGTGAGACTCCAGCAGTGGATTGGGTGAAGTTTGCTTCGGGGACTTTTGTAGGAGCCGCCTTGACATGGTGGAACTGCGTCACACAGACACTTGGTCTCGGGGAGGCCAACGCCATGCCTTGGGCGGATTTTAAGCGTAGGTTGAGGGATGAGTACTGCCCACGAGAGGAGATCAAGAGGTTGGAACAGGAATATGGGAATCTTAAGATGGTTGGTTCTGAGGTGGAGGAGTACACGATCAGGCACAACGAGCTAGCAGTGATGTGTCTAGGTTTGTCTACACCAGAGTATAGGAGGATAGAGCAGTATCTTGCGGGTTTGGTGCCAGAGATTGCGGGATTTGTGTCTGCTAGGGATCCTGCTACTATATCAGAGGCTGTGCAGTCGGCATCGGACCAGAAACAAGGGGGCTAAGCTGGGAAAAGCCCTAAGTGTGGGCGTTGTGGATTTCATCACTATGGTACTTGTGAGAGTTTTCGCTGTGAGCATTGTCAGAAGACGGGGCATCTTGCCAAGGATTGTAGGGTCAACCTTTCTAGGACGACTCAGACTGCTGCTATTACTACCCCTCCTCCACAGGGGAACCACGGTTGCTTTCATTTTGGAGAAGCGGGGCGCTTCAAGCGAAGCTGTCCCAAGTTGAATCTAGGGGGCACAGGGACTGCAGGGAAGGATGGAGACAATGAAGGCGGTGGCCGGTTTACTCGTGCTCATGCTTATGTGATCGGCGCTAGGGAGAACCAGGTGGACCCAGACACTGTTACCCGTACGTATTCTCTCTTATCTCTTGTTACGCTTTGGTTTTACTTTTATCCGCATTGTTGTGCGTTCGTGTTTTCGGGAGTTTCCTTTGTGGTTTGGTCTCTGTTTCTCATTCTTTGGGTCGATGAGGGTCCTTTGGGGATGCTACTTGGACGGTACCGGTGGGTTAGTTAAACCGATCATAGTAGTCTCCAGTAGGCCTTCGATCAGGGTCTCTTGTCTCATACTCACATTTGGGAAAGTGGTTTCCCGGTTGTTATTGTCACGTTTGGTTCATGACCTTCACTTGTTGTATTTTGGGGAAACGTTACTTGGGCACACACAAAGGTCGACACTCATCACTGTTGAAGCCGAAAGAATCTCGGGACGAGATTCCTTTCAACAGGGGGATGATGTGACGACCCGAAAAATTTTTCTTCTTATTTGCTTTCTCTCCTCGACTTCGGGAAATTTTCGGGACGAAAATTCTTTCAACAGGGGGATGATGTGACACCCGGCAATTTCCGGTAACTAACTTTTGAAAACTTAGTAAGTCTACCTTAGCGAGTCGCGCATACGTTACACATAACAAGGTCGGTCGAGTCGAGTCGCACATCATTAGGGTTTTAACATACGCAAGTCTCGGGTACCGGGAATTGGTGATCGGGCGGGAACGTGTTATTTATCATGCATTATATGTTGGTAATCATTATGTGACTTGTCGGTATGTGGAAACGTGTTTACATATGTTAAAATAGGGTTTAACGCGCCAAAAACCCGGACACATAGGCTATAGGCGATTAGGCTATGTGTGATAGCCTAATCGCCAGTTTGTTAAGCGAGTAGGGTGGCACTTGAAGCGAATAGGAGGCTATTCGCATGAAGCTTCATGCGAGTAGCAGTCCTACTCGCCTAAGCTGCTGCGTACTCGCCTGAACTGCTCCGAACGATTAAAAATGCCTATAAATACCACCCTTGACCTCCAAAACATCATTTATGCTACCCTAGCCGTCCCATAACCTATCTCAACCCACAAACACCCTCTGGAACCTATTTTTACATCAAAACAACCATTTCCAAGCTTATTCCATCATCTCCTCTTGAATACAAGGTGTGTTCTTCAAACCCAAACCTTTAAATGATTATATTTTACTCCCTAAGAGTCCAGACCTGACTTATAAATGTTTTTGTCTTTGAAAATCCATTTAAAACCGTTTTTAAACAAACCCACACCTTTACATGTGTTATATGTGTTATATGTGATTAAAGATAGAATTTTTAGGATTGAATCATGGTTGTTTTTGTGTTATTATGATGTTTATGGTTGTTACAAGTTAGTATGATGATGTCCTAGGAGTTTGAATGGTTTTGGTTGTGTATTGTTGATACTTGATGTTTTGACCCATTTGAAGGATTTTGGATGATTAAGGATGATATGAGGTGTGTTGTTGATTGTTTGATGTTAGGGTTTGCTCTAGGATGATGCTAGAACGATAGGATGCTATCGGACAACGTGGTTATGTGATTTAATCTGAATAATTGCTATTTAGGGCAAGTTCTTGCATGTTGATGTGATGTTTACATGTTAAGTTGCTATTTTGGGAAAACGCTCACATTCAGAACTGTTAGAACGATGAAAACTTAGGGGTTTTGCTTGAAATATGTTTGTTAATGTGTTAGGATGATTATTGGGTGTTTTTACATGTTTCGGATCTGATTTGGAGAGTTTGACGCGCGAAAGTGCGCTACAGACATGCAGAGGCGAGTAGGATCCTACTCGCATGAAGCTTCATGCGAATAGGACTCCTAATCGCCTGAAGCTTAGGCATTTACAGTCCTAATCGCCTATATATAAGCATTTAGAGCCCTATTCACCTCAACTACTAGCAAATACAATCCTAAATGCGACTTTTACTAGTGATTACAATCCTAAATGCTAGTTTGATTCCTAATAGCGTGTAATGCTGTTATAAGTGTATTTTGACATCCCGAAACCCGATTTGACACCTAGGAACATGATAGGAACCCCGTGACATGCCTAGTAACATAGTAACACGTGTTTTGACTTGTTGGTACGTTATTTGACCTATGTGTTAGAATCATTGAACTTTAACGCATGTTAAGTACTAAGTTGCATGTTTTGTGTATGTTTGTGTATGAGATGAACACGTGGAGTGTCGGGTCACCAATGGGCTGTCGAAGCTTGTCTTACGTAGTCTGGTTATCGGTCAAACACGCTTTTCGGACACATAATGGTAATGGACTGGACTTAAGGACTAATGAACCCGACGGGTTATTAGTCTAACTTGACACATATCTTATGATAGGTCGCCAATAGTTGGGGCTATCATATCTTACAGACGGTTTACTCATATCACGCATACGGTTTACTCTTAAACGGAATACGCAACCTAAGGTGAGTTCACGGCCCCACATTTTACGGTTTATGTTTTCGGGGAGAAACATGCTTAAAACTCTTTTATGACTTATAACTTGTTAAACTCTTAGGGCTCATGACTCTTTATCACGTTATACTATGGCTTACTTATCGTACTATACGGTTCATCAAAAAGTCCCTTAGAAACCACTAACATGGGTATATGGCGGGGAAATATGGATAGCGCTATTGGGAACTGACAAACCCCACTCGACGGTTGGACCGGGCGGGTGCATATTGTCTCTAGTAAAACAAGGTCTACCGGTGATGACGGTAGCCCATAGGAAACTAAGGGTCACTACACGGCTTAGTCAGCAATGGTTTCACCCGTATGAGTATCTTATTCTGCGCCTAGCTAGCGTTCTCACAAGCATAGTAGTAACTGTGATGGTAACGGTTTTCGAAGGATCACTTCAAACGTTTAATTAAAACCTGTGAACTCACCAGCATTTTATGTTGACTCTTTTAGCATGTTTTCTCAGGTCGCTAAGGTAGCAGCTGTCGGATAGGCGCACGAGGTTGCACTGGAGTCGTCTCGCGTCTAGGGTCTCATTGGCACGTTTTGGATTTATGAACTTTTGAACTTATGTTTTATTTACTGCATGACTTTTGTAAACTTTAAATGCTTCCGCACTGTTGAATGTTGGTTTTAGACTTATGCATGGTTTTTGTTTACGTATGTTTTTACATTTAGACGTCGTTTATTGTGACCGTTGAGTTGGATCCTGGTGTGTCACACGACTCGCGGTAGAACTCCGCAGGTGGAAATTTGAGGGTGTGACAGTTTCGAAATTTAATTTTTCGGTTTTTTTTATTATAATTTTAGTAACTGTATGGTATAATTACTTACCATTATTAAATATTTATACAAAATTGAATGTTTAGTGTAATTAAAACTTAAATTGAAATTTTTTAAATAATTCGTATTTACAATTAAATGAATTGTTTATACGCGATTTTCGCTGATTCAATAATTATAATAATTGTGTTTAAATGGAAGGGTATGATTGAAACTTTATAATTTGAAGGTAATAAATTCATTTGATTACTTTGAAATTGTATATTAAACTACTTAAAATATTTTTCTAAGTATAAAGTTATAAATGAAATGTAATAATAGTTTTTGTAAAATTGTTTGATTAATATTATTGAGTGTATTACATTTTTAAAAAAATACAAATGTTGTATTTGTAAACAACTTGATAAAAAAACATAAAATGCAGCCACATGTCATTTATACATGTAAAAATAGTCTCAAAAAACAACATAATCCATAAAGAAAAACAAATTATCCAAAAAACACAACCAACCATAAAAAAACCAAATTTTCCAACAAAACCAAACGAATCATAAATGTCTAAAGCAATTGTTCATTGTCCCTATTTCTCAACCTTCGCAACCAATAGGGGGATCTCGGGTGATTTCTTTGCAGCTTTTGTTGAAGATTCACTTGTATCATCATCAAGGTCATACACTTGATCCAGGCTACGCTTGACTTCCTCATCATCACGAACAGCACCAACTCTACAAGATGACTCAGGAGTATTGTTATCTCCAACAGAATCCTACAATATTAAATGACATGTAAATTTTGTTAGAATAAACTGGGAAAAAAAGTTAAATATAATATATGATTAAATAAGTAAAAGAACAACCTTCAAAGACAATGCATTCTGTGTTGAAGATTCATCTAAGTCAGTGTGTTCAAAAACAGGTTGATCGAGCTGGAAAAAAATATATATGTAATACTTCAAAGGAAACGTTGATAATAAAAACAAAAAAAAAATGAATAAGAAGAATAATAACAATGTACTAATGATTCATAAGAGTAATAATAAAGGAATATTTCAATGATAGTAATAACCTGAATGTCTGGGAACCTTTGTTCCAGCGAAGCAACTATTGAAGAATCATCGGTAAGTTTGCGTATACCATAACCATCCATATGCTTATCAATGTTAAATTGGCCAATTTTAATTTTGAAAGCAAACTTTTTATCTTCAAATGAAGCAAATTCAGGAGGAGTTATTTTCTCTGACTGGTCAGAAACCTAGATAAAAATTTTCATAAGTAACATTAAGTATAATAAGATATATTGTTTAAGGCAGAAGAAAATAAATTACCTGCTTGGATTTTTCCAGGAGTTGCATCGCTGACATGCCCAACATTTTTTTCGATTCTCGATCAAACAATGTGAGTGATGTGATTCCAGTACAATCTTGTACCCTAATTGGAATTCTAAACCTAAAGGAAGTAATAACAACAAATTATTTAATAAATGATATCGAAAAATTTTAATTTATGCTTATGAAAAATAATTCTTACACAGGTTCAACAGATACAATATGCTTTGGACAGTCATTGTTGGTGCAAACCAAAACTTGCTTAAATGAATTAACATCTTTTTCCTCCTCCTCATCAGGTACCATGAGAGTTGGCTCAACCTTGCGATTACATCCCTCACAACCTAAGTAATACCAATCATCATTGGCATCCACACCCTTCACTGTACCAACAACAATGACTTGTTTGTTGATCTGCAAAATAAAATAATATTAATGTCAAAATTTAAAATAAAAAAATTTCACACAAAATGACTAATAGTGTATACATTAAAATACATAAGTGATAATATTTTGAATGGAATTTAAACATTCATATTACATTATTATAAGTGGAAACTGATATACCTCTGTTATTAACGGAAGATCACGAATAGTGCTGAAATGGGTCTTGTTTAGAAATTCATCTGCCAAATTCATGCTTCCTGAAGATCCGAGAGATCGTTGAGCAGAGGAGGATTCGGTAGCAATAAACTTTTCAATATAACTGTTAAAATTCAAATAAGACTATCAGTTTAGTATATATAAGAAAATTTATATGTATATATATTATAACAAAAAGATAGATAAATATCTTACCTTTTCTTAAAAGCAAGAATATCATCAATTGGTTCGTTGATAAACAGCCGAGTGATATTAAATCCATTTTGAACAGTTATATTCCCTATAATAGATTAAAATTAACAAACGGTTATATATATTAAAAAAGCAAAAATATGTACAATATAAAAAAACATTAATAAAGTACAAACCTTTGTAATTGTTAAAACTACCAAACTGAACAACCAGAACAACATGGACTTCCGCTTCATTATGCTTAATGTAGTCAAACATCTGGTCAGAATACTCATCCCACAAAGTACAGCTAATTTTTACACCACTACATAAAAATACATTGGTTATTAAATGGAAAACATTCAAATATGGATTGCTACCAATTGATAGTACACACCTAAATTAAAATAATGTTATAGATGATGTAATAATAAACCATTTTATTGAAAAGATGAACCACATACTCTAGATCAATCAACACAAGACTCATCTTGTTCTTCCACCCAGATTTAGTTTCTGTTGGCTCTGGTGAAGTCCATTCATCAACAAACCCAATGAAATCTAAAAAGATACAAAATTAAGTAAAATAGTATAAACGAATAAAACCAAACGTATATGAAACTTTACAGTGAGTAAACAAACCAATTCTATTTTCTGCAGACAAGTTACCAGATTTAATTGTCTCAAATGAAGAAAAATTAAAACCATAAAGGCTGCCTTGAAAATTTTTACATTTGGTTATATTAGTTTCAAAAGTAAATGAAAGTATGTCACTCATAGCAAAGTGTTTTGTAGATTTGTTATCAGCTAGTTGTGGTCTAAATATATAGTAAGCTTCATTTTCTTTTAAAAACTTTTCGTGTTTCTTCATATAGCGATTCCACACCATAGCTTGCATTTTAGAACCCTGTTAAAACATTTAAAAAAACAACGAATTATAATCATAAATAATATAACAACACTTGTATAAACAATAAATGAAAACAGAACTGATGATAGAAAATCTAACCTGTTCATCCATAACAACCATATCAATTGCAAGAGTTTCCCCCGGTATCTTACGATTTGCTCTCTTCCATATTTTAAGCACCCTCACTTTTATTATATAATCATTAAGCCGCCAAGTAATGTCATTTAGAAATGTGACATTATTTGGATCTATGATTGTGCAATTTTATACTATGTAACAAAAAGAAAAGTTAATGCTACATTGTTTGGTTTTTAGTGATATATAAATAAATAATGAAAGAAGAAAATAGTAGATACTACCTTTGCAAGTCTGCAAAAAAAAAAAAAATCACTCAAAAGATGATGATTAGATGAGTATATTTATAATGTAAATAAAGATTGTAATAAGAAACAAACACACAAAATGTATTTTTAGTATTGGTTTAATAAATGGAAACAGATTTATGATAATGTAAATCATACTTAATATTGTAATTTCGAAAAAATTAAATGTATTTTTAGTAATGGCTTAAGAAATGGAAACCGATTTATAATAATAACAATCGTATTTAATAATTTAAATTTTAAAGAAAGGTATTTTTAGTATAGGTTTAAGAAATGGAAACAAAATTATGATAATGGAAATCAAAAAATTTCGAAATTAGAATAATAAAAATTAAGTTTATTATGTTATTCAAAAAATTGGAAGGTTAATTATACAGAAATTTTGACTTTTTTTTTATTAAATGCGTTTACTTTTGAAAAGAAATTTGGAAAATTTGACATGTTTAATATGACTAAATAAGTTATGCATAACGATTATCTGTTTTTATGATTGTAAACGTTTTTTATTTAACCGTTTTATTGTGCTTTTGATAATAATGACTTATGCAAAACTAAAGTTGTTAAAATTGAAGTTAATAATATGATTTAAATCTATGAGTTTTAACTTTGAAATTCTTTTTGAAAAAAAAAATATTATTTATAATTTTTAAGTTTGAAATAACATAAATTAAAAAAAACACTTTTTTTTAGAAAGATACAAATTTAAAATTTCATATTTAATTAAAAAAGTTGACTAAATTAATAATTGACTTTACTAAAATAAAAGTTGACCAAATTAAAAGTTGACTAAATTAACATTTACAATTTTAGACTACTCATAAGAACATAATAATATTCATGATCATTATCAACAAACCATGCCAAGATATTCGTTTTAAAAGACATAGCATACCAAAAAAACACACATTTTACTACATCAGCAGTAAAAGGTGCATAAAGTATGTGACCACCATTCGTTAATCATGTTCAAAAAACCTACCACCACTAAGGTGCAAAAAGTTACCAACCAAACATGTTAATGTTCATCAAAAAACTACCACCACAAGCATAACTAATTACCATGAACCCTAACTACTTTAGTTAGTTGGAACAGACCTTGTTTGTTGAAAAAAAGGAAATGCATCTGATCACCAGACTGCAACTCCTTATCGGCAGCAAAGACTGACATACCTCTAATGTTGTAACGATAATGGCTTCTCGAACCTTCAATACCAACAGAACCTCCCCAACTCAAACCCTCACAATCTTTAATAGTCAAAGCCCTCTTCCTGTTCAAACCATTATCCCTTGCCCAATCTACCTTCATACGCTATAAAATAAAAACAATTTGCATTTTAATTAAAAGGTACGTATACATAAATCGATATATAATATAAGGAATTGAATAGATAAGACTTACAAAATGCCTGTCAACAGTGAAAACAACTGGAACGCCAACATCATCAACAGCCTCTTCCTCCTCGTCATCATCAGATTGATCAACCTCTTCCTTCATATCATCTCCTACACTCATCTCTTCAGTATCATTATCGGAAACAAAAACGATCTCTTCATCCTTATTTTCATCATCCTCAACCTTGTAATCGTATTCCCAAAGCTCTGGAGGCAGAGTAAGCTTGTTTTTCTTAAAAAACGACACCTCATAAGATTTCTGTTTTATTAACAAACATAAGAATGTAAACATACAAATTAATAAAAAATAAAAAGCATCTTGTATTGCGATTTACATTAGGATAAATAGAACAACAACTATTTAGAAATTGACAAACAAACCTCATTGTAAATTTCAAACACAATTAGATGATCGCTTGTTATCTGAAACGTCTTCTTCATATACGGCCATCCTTTAGTTATGTAAAGCGCACCACGATCGTTCTCAAGCTTGATTTGGAAAGCATGTTCTGAAGAAAAGATACATAAGTATTGGAAAACAATATGTCAACATGTTGATATCAGCGAAACAAAATGCAAGTGAAGCAACTGTATATTATTTCTAAAAAATTTTCATGACAAATCATTGAACCCTAATTAATATATACATGACATGTACGTATTGTAACCTCACGAATTTTCCCATTTATTTTGCATTAAAGTATTTCCCGATCCATGATATAAAGTCTAATTTATTTCTAAGTATTCTTATCTTTATCCGTGCACTCTATTTTTCTGAGTTCCTTTTATCATTGTACTTAAAAAAAAATCGTCAATCATGACATATGTCCTATCCTAATTCTATTTATAAAATGACGATTTTATAAGACGGTGTTTTTTTTTTTATTTCTAATTCAAACTAGTGATTTTTTTTATTTCTTATTTAAAGCTAATCATTTTCCAATTACATTTATAATCTCAAACAAGGAAGATATAAATTCATTTCAAAATAAAGCCTTGAGTCAAGAGTCAAAGTCTTGACAACATAATTCTTGGAGTCAAAGTCTTAGTCAAACAGTCAAAGTCCTGGTCAAAGTCCTAGTCAAAGTCTTAGTCAAACAGTCAAAGTCTTAGTCAAATAGTCAATTCATCATAAAACCTTACTTTATGGTGTTGACAAATTTTAATGGCTAATTGAATCCAAAACTAGTATAAAAACCCACCTATGAACCATTACACTTACCACCTCTAAATCGATTGTTTCAATCCGATTAAACTTTCCCTCATACCTTTCTTCTATAGTCTATTACTTCTACAATTGAAGCTTTGATAATAAGCTCTTGTAATTGGCGAATTGAAAGCTTGATATTCTTTCTTTTTCGTTTTTTTTTATTTCTTCAATTTGGACTAGCTACGTTGTTGAGTCTTTGGGATTCGCCTCGCATACTTTCACAACACTTAGAGGATAATTCACCTTAGCCAATGTGAGTTTACGTAACCATGTTTATGCAATTCTTTATACTTGCAACATTATACTTAAGCAATTCTACATACATGTCTAGTTGTAAACTTTAATGCCTCATGATTTAGACAACAACAACAGTTTCAACAAGTTTCAACAATACATAATCATTAGCTATGGCCAAGCCGGCAATACTCAATAATAGATCTATTGGATTGACAATCCCACCTAGATTCGTTGACCATCTTTTATGGGGAGTGCGGGTGATTGTTATCGTTCTAACATGATATTAAGGTGAACCGTGGATGACGGGATGGACCTAAACTAGTCGGAGGTTTGATTATGTCGATTCAACATTTCATGTTTATTCATGTAGACTTAAACTTACGATAGACATATGAATTGCTAAACTTTTATACTTAAACTTATTTGCTTGACATGGCTTATGTATTCTCACCAACTTCTAGTTGACCCCCCCATTTTTACAACTCAACAGGAAATAATTATGCGTGAAGACTAGAGTGTTAGGATGAGAAGACAAATTGAAGTTTATGCTTTATTTGGTTATTTGATGTATTAGAATTCCATTCAAGACTTATTATGTATTTTCAATGTTGGATTTTTTTTTACTTTAAATAAATTTCAAATTAAAACTTGAATACCATGTGCTACTGTATACTCATTCTTACGTGACACCTCGATGTTTCCGCCATCGGTTGGGGTGTTACAGATTGGTATCAGAGCCATGGTTATAGGGAATTAGGTTATTAAAAAAAAAATCTAGTCTATAACCATAAGATTTTAATCAGTACTTGCTCCTTTTACTTGCAACCTTACTTGTTTATATTCTCTATCCTACTTCTTATCCTTACTTTAGTCCCTACAAGAAGAGTGCTCTCCATCACAAGATATACTCTTAGACTAATAGGACAAATCCTCAGGTTTAGCCTGAACCACCTTGAAGATCTTGTCGAAGTTCTAGATTTTAATAACGAACACGTGCAATCTGGAAGGGTGAACGCCTGTATTCTGAGTTTTCTGTCTAGGACTGGCATTGCGCATAAATCCCAATCAGACGAGGGACCCGGATGCCTACCTGGGAATTCTCGGGATGAGTGTTCACTTATAGGCTAAAGCATGTCTTCATTATGTTATTAGAATCTAGAAGTTTTGATAAGTCAACGTTTTCGTTTATTCGTTTTAATTAATGAATAAATGATTACACTCACTTTCCTTAAACTAAGCTCTAAAATCTCAAAATTTTACAGCTTAAATCAATCTCATTTCATAACCATCTATGGATTTCACAATCACACTTCACCTTACCATCATAGCCACTTTTTAAATATTCAACACCCTACCCAAATCATATTATTTCATTTCTCCACATGTTACTTATTTTTTTTAAAAACTATAACCTCATACCTTAGCACAAACTAAAGATTTCTAAATCTTGTTGTATTTTCATTACCTAGTAACTTTACAAAGTACATATTTTTGTCAAAAGATGTCCTCGAACTTAAATTCAATTGTTTATTTATTGACGTAACAAACAATTTTCTATATAATGCTTTAAACTATTAAAAATCACTTAATAGAACCTTGATCTTCAAAACCTAATGTCATGTTTGAAATCTCCAACTAACGGGAATATTTTAATCAAAGCCCACTTAGCTTGTACTATTTAACAACTTTTGCTTTGTGTATAAAACACTTTTGAAAATAAGATTTTTTTTTTCCATAGGAATAATATCTAGTCTCTAAATTCTCCATCGACACTCACTCATTTTCAACTTGTTCAAATTTTTACAATATTTGGCATATACCACAATCATGTTTTCTTATACACTTGATTATAACCTTTGATCCAAACCCCAAAATTTACACTGCTACATAATCTCCTTACTATAAAATAAACTCTTTATAAACTATCTTCACATTCACTATCTCTCACAACCTTGATTCTGCTTCAAGATTTTTCATCATCCTCTCAAGAACAAAATTCATATCCTTCACCTTCTCACACATGAGCTAGTTACCCATGATAACCAAACTATTGAAACTTGATTGTGTGTTGCATCAAACATAATCCTTAGTTATACATGAGGATTCGACTATCTACCATATTTGAACATTTGAAACTAGAATTCATGGAATATAAACTATTTGCTATAGACACACCTAGAGTCATTAACCTTGTCTAGGGCAACTCTATTACAACTCGTATGATATACTTGATACTTGATTTCTTACATGTACATATTATCAATTTGCAATTCATGTGTGTAATAATTGTGCACTTAATCAAACAACTGATAGAGGATGAAGTACTTGCTCAACAGTTAGTAGAGTACCAAATAACCTACTCAACGATTGGTAGAGGTCATCATGCCTGCTCAACAGTCGGTAGAGGCCCTACAACCTGCTCAACGACTGGTAGAGGCTATCGCACCTGCTCAACAATCGGTAGAGGTTCTTACTCACTGACTGGTAGAAGTCTTTTTCCTGCACAACAGTTGGACTCATTTTTGGATACATTGTATACGATTCAATCACAAGGTTATTTTGCATTACTTACATGTGTGTTTAGAGTCATAGAAGGACACAAAACCCTAATGTAAGGTAAATTGGTGATTACGGTCCGGAACGTAATCATGAATTTACAGGTACGTTAAGGTAGTGTGAAATTCTATCAAGGTTTTTGGTAGATAACCAATTATAAACTCTAGTTACCTGTTTAGTATTTCTATAGTCAATTAACTCATGCATTTCTTTTTAAGATTCCTAAAACTTAAAGTTTAGTGTTTTGCTAGATTCTTATTCTCCTTGCTATTTTAGACGAACCTAATCCAACCCTTAAAACTGTAGATGCAAAAGTGCGACTAATGCTTCGGATTGAACAACAAACTTATTTTGGTAAATGTCGTTGGTGCGAAGGAGAGAGTCAGAAGGTGCGAATGAAGATTAGAAGGTGCGAAGGAAGATCTTCTGGTCGAATGTGTTTATTGTTTATTGTGTAACTTGGTTCGACCAATCAGTTTGGGCGAACCTGCACATTCGCACAATCAATTTGGGCGAATGTGCAGTCTATAAATAGACAAGTTTGATTTTTGAATGTAACTTTTGGTCATTATTATTCCCTCCACTTTTTGATATTCTCTCTAGTGTTTTGTTTAACTCTTTTAACGTTCATACCTTGTTTGTAATCATATTTCAACGTGTAATCGAGTTGTTAATTAATGAAAAGCTTTTGAAAATGATGATCTGTGTGTTTTAATCTGTTTGACTATTATTTTGTGATAGTTTTAGGGATTCCGCACCTAAAACTAACTTGTTTGATCATTCTTTGTTGTTATACGATCCTTTCACGCACATACAAAGTGGTATCAGAGCCATTTTAGATCAAACAACCACAAATTAATAGTTTCTCAGTTGATTTGGACCCAATTTTGGTCAAAAAGTTTCTGTTTTCAATGAACAAACTGATTTGATAAGATTTTGATTGATTACAACTTGATTTCGAGGTTAAATTGGATAATTCTCTTCATTAAAGTTGTTCCAAATCAATTCCGATTCAAAACCTGATTTAGATCATCAAAATCCATCAACATTTGATAAACATGATCAAAATTAACGGATTTTTAAAGAATAACCATTTTTGAAATCACAGGGGTCGAAAGAGAGAGAGAGTAGTCGAAAGTGGAAATTTATTTGGTCGAAAGAGAGATTTTGTGGTCGAAGGAGGTGTTATAGTGGTCGAACGTAGACTTTCATTGCTTATTTTGTTCATTCGCCCAGTTGTGTCACCTTCGATTGATCGAACGGTCGAAGGAGCAGGAGAACGGTCGAACGAGAGACGAAAGCGGTCGAAAGAGATTTTGTTATTTCAGTTCACATTCGTGTCAATCAAAACGGTCGAAGGAGAACATTATTTCTCATTCGCACGTTCGACTGTACGAAGGAGTATCCTGTTTTAAAACATTTCTAATCTTTTCGTGTTTAATCATTTGCAGGACAAGATGTGGAACTTTCCAACAACGCCAAGACCTACTCAAGCACCACAACAGCAGACAACACAAGATCCATGGTCGGTTGCAGCCTGGAAGACTAGTTCACCATCCCAGCCAATAAATTACATGGCGATGACTAGTTCGGCTCCTCAACAGGTTGTTCAACCATTACAACAACCGATTGACAACTATTGGGGAGTAGCAGCAGCTGCAGTTCATTCGCAGACGACCAATGCCATATCCACTCTTATTCATGATCTATCCTCAGGAAGCGGCAATCTTCCACCAAAGCTAATGGACATGAAGGAGTAATATACTTGGAAGACGAAGTTCAAGATCCATGTTGAGGGATAAGGACTTGAGGGAGCCGAGGCATGGCAAATGATAGTGAAGGGGTATGTTGTTCCTATTCTGGAGAATACTGGAGAACCGATACCTTTGGAGAATTTGGCGGATGATGAGAAAAAGAGGTTTGCGATAGAGAAGAAGGCATTCTCTCAGCTATCCCAGGCGATCAACACTGATTTATTGCATCAGTTTGGATCGTGTACAACATCCAAACAACTATGGGATATGCTGAGAAATCGACATGATGGAAATGAGAAGACAAGGAAGCTGAGGATGGAAGAGCTTCGGAAGGAATTTGAAAACTTCAGTTACATGGGCAATGAGACCCTAAAAGAGTTGGTTCCACGGTATTGCCATTTGCTCACTAAACTGTCAAGCTATGAGATCAGCATACCAATGTCAGAATTAGTAGATAAATTTGCTGATGCTTTACCACCCTACTGGAACCAACACATTGAAGTGTTGAAGGAAAAGGATGCATACCAGTATTGGACTATTAACGAGTTCATTCAAAAGCTGGAAAACAAAGAGATGGAGGAGAAGAGAAAAGCTAAGAGAGCTCAGATTCCACAGAATCCTGATCTGTATGTGAGTGGTACATCTAACTCTCTTTCTGCTTCAAGCTCTACTTCTAATGTTGCTCCTCACATTGCATGTGTATCCAATGTTGTTGAACCCACAAAACCACCAATCAACTATCTTGCCCAAACTTCAACTTATACACCATCATACACACCACAATCTTATCCAACACCAAACTTTATCCCACCTTTTTCACCATTACAACAAGCTGCCTGCTACACAGCAAGTCAACCTCAACAACAACAGTATGCTCCTCACATGAATCAGATGCAGATTACTCAAGCACAATCAAGTCAAAACCCGATTGTGTTAGAGACCTCGAATCTTAACAATGTGACTGTTGAAATTGCTCAACAGCACGTTGCTTTAGTGTCTGCTATGGTTGCATCTTACAACGGTTTGGTTGCGAGTCAAATTGGAAATAACAATCTCACCAATGAGGACTACGCTCAAATCGACAAAGAGGAAATGGAGCTTATGGACATTCAGTGGGCTTTTGCAAGCATAATGAGGAGAGCCACTGACTTTATTCAGAAGACTGGAAGAACTGACCTTTCAACTTCTCCCAACACCACATACGGATTCAACAAAGCAAAAGTTACATGCTTCAATTGTGGTGAGAAGGGTCACTTTAAAAGAGAGTGCACACAGCCAGCACAGCAAGGTAATCGAAACCTGTTCAATTCAACATACCAAAACAGACAAAACCAAAACCAAAATCAAGTTTCATACAACAGTCCCAACATTTCAAGCTTTCAACCCCAAAACAATTATCAGAACCGTCAACAAAATACCAACACTAGACAATCCACAACTCAAAACCAACCTCAATAAAATCCAAACCGAACCATAGTTCCTATCTCTACACCTAACACTCAAAACCAAAACCAAACTGACAATCAAAACCAAGCACTTGTGATCCAAAAGGATGAAGGTTTTGATTGGACGGGTATGCAATTGGGGGTGGAGGAGATTACTGCTGGGAACGTGGCTTGTGTGGCACAACAGATGAGTCTGGATGAGAATGTGGAGATTGAAGAGGAGGTTGTGATTAAGAAAGTGTCGGAGTTGAAAATTGAGGAAGTGAATGAGGATGTGATTGCAGAGAGTGAAGACAAGAAATCTGGGATGATTCTTGATTCTGTCACGGATGTTGGAGACCACTACGATTCAGCTTATTCGGATATGGAGAGTGAATCTGATTCAGAGGCTAGTGTGAATTCACTAGATGATGACATTGACCAACTGCTAGCTGAAGCTGATTTCCTGATGACCCGCAAGTCATGTATGGTGGATGATGCGTGCACCAAGATTGACTACTCCAAATTCTTCGCAGGGAAGGAAGCTCACTTCGCTTTGATGGCAATGACAAAACCTCCTAAACCGGTAAGTTCTGAATCTCAATCTCAAGTGTGTGTTAAATGTGTTAAATGTGCTGATTTTGAAAAAACTGATAGATGAAAATAAGCTTCTCAAGGTCCAACTTGAGAGTGCCAAAATCAACTGTCAGATTTATCAAAAAGATTTAAAAGATTTCAACAAAGTTCTTGATGGTTATAAAAAGGATGTGTCTGAACTTAAAAAGACATTGTCAATTAAACAATTTGCCATTAATAACTATATCAATGAAATGGAAAACACTAAATTAGAAATGGCAACCATCAAGTGCTTTGCTGAAAAAGTAAACAAGAAGTTAGAGAGTTACAAGCACATAGCATATGTAGTTGACCATATCATAGAAGAACCCTCCCAGTTGAATAGTGCAAACTATAAGGCGGTCCCATCTCCGGCATTGTTTGAGAACCACAACTTACATTCAATACCACCGGAGACGTTAGTCAATTCTGACTCCACATCAGAAAACGAACCCAACACTTCTAGTGTCGGGGACCCGTATTCTGATGTGAGACCTGTACTGGGAAACAATGAGGGTGTGGTCGCTGCTGATGATTCAGATGAAGAAGATGAACAATCTGAGACGGTTGAAAATGAAAGTGATATCCCTGATGAAAATCATATAATCACTACTGAGCCAGTCTCACCGTCTCAGATCATTCATCCCATGGCAAATGCTCATCGAAAGAATGTGGTTAAGAAAACTGAAAAGTCTGTTAGTAAGTGTGTTGAAAAGAAAGAGGTAAAGAAAACTGAGAAAAATGTGAGTAAACCGGTTGAAAAGAAAATTGAAACTAAATCTGAGAAAAATGTGGTTAAACCGGTTGAAAAGGAATATGAGATTAAAACTGAGAAAATCAATGACATGAGCAATGAATCGTGTGACAAACCTGTCAAAATCTTCTATCGGATGCAAGGCTCCGATAAGATTTTATCTGATGATGAATATCCGATTAAGTTTGTCAATTATTCCAAAATCGAAAAGATCTGGCAGGAAAGTACGATTTGGTTTCCAAAATTTGAAAGAACCAATGACATTCCTCAAGAAATTTTAGATAAAATTTATTCGGATAAAGATGCCAAGGTCAATGTCACACAATTTGTTTTGCCAGTTGATAAAGCAAACAGTTTTATTGAACCGACTTACTCGAAGGACCCAGCTCCTGAGAGTTTAAGGAAACAATGCATGGTCGATCGATATCCCATTGCTAGCTTTTCCAAGTCGCCGATCAAAGAAAACTATGAGGAATACCGTGCGTGTTATAAGTGCGGGGAACGAGGACATTTACTTGCCGTCTGCCCGTACGTACGACACAAAAGGCACGAGGTGGAGATGAGGCAGTATCATGATTATCCGGTTGACAACTACGGTTATCCACAAAGACGGTATTACCCTCAGAAGAATCGTATTATAATCAAAACAATTTTTACAACAAGAGGGAAAACCGTCCGATGACGTATGATAAACGCAACCGGATAAACACTGAAAAATCTGCTAAGAAACCTGTGATGAACTCAACTGCTGATAACAAAAAGGTTGCTCCTAAACCTAATGGAAAACAAGCAGTTGGACCTGTCTCTGTTAAATCAGAGAAGGTAACCAAAAAGGTTGCATTTAAAGATGAAGTAAAGAAACCGGCTGAGACTTCAAAATCTCAGATCCGGATCTTGAAAAGATCTGAGCAATCCTGGTCATCTAAGGAATCTGAAGGAGCCTCAACTTCACAAAATGAGAAGAGTGAGAAAAAGAAAGTTGTAAGTGAGAAGAAAGGGGTTGAGTTAACCCAAGATGTTTGTGAATTGAAAAAATCTTTGAAACAACCCGTTCAAAGACCCAAGACCAAACAGGCTTGGGTCCCCCGAAAGATCTAACTACTTTACTTTATATGTGCAGGGAGCTCCAGCTGGCCCTGTTAGCAGCCTATGGATTGTTGACAGTGGAGCTTCTGGTCACATGACAGGGGACCTCACGCTACTCTTTGATATCAAAAAAATTAACGGAGGTTATGTGGCGTTTGCTGGTAATAAGGGAGGCTACATTACGATGGAGGGTAGTGTAAGCAATGGGGTCGTGACATTTGAGCGGATATCATACGTGAAACAGATAGATTACAATCTGCTCAGTGTTAGTCAAATTTGTGATAAACAATTTTCTGTGTATTTTGATGACAAATCCTGTTATATCTTGAAACCTGGGTTTGAACTTCCGAAAGAGTGGGTGATGCTAAAGGCACCGAGAGTAAACAATTTGTATATTCTCGATATGTCCAAAGCAATGACCACCCATGGCCAAGTCACGTGTTTCCTCTCTAAGGCTACAGAAAAAGAATCCATTATGTGGCACAGGAGAATGGGACACATCCATTTGCGAAAGATGAACCAGTTAGTGAAGAATGAACTTGTCACGGGAGTTAATGTAAAACCCTTCCATTTGAATGACAAGTGTGTTAGTTGCAAAAAGGGAAAGCAGAACAAACAGGCCCATAGACCAAAGAAAGTCAATTCCGTTGAACTGCCGCTTGAGCGTTTGCACATGGATTTATTCGGTCCAGTCAGACGTAAAAGTCATGCCGGGGAGTTGTACTGTCTTGTGGTGACTGATGATTATTCAAGATTTTCATGGGTCATGTGTTTGCATCAGAAAAGCGACACTTTTGACAATCTGAAGGTTCTGTTTACACGTCTGGAGAATATATATGGTCTGAAGATCAAACGAATCCGGAGTGACAATGGGACGGAGTTCAAAAACGCTCAGATGGAGGATCTTTGTGCAAACAAGGGAATTCATCATGAATATAGTGCTCCGTACACACCCCAGCAGAACGGTGTCGCAGAGAGAAAGAACAGGACTCTAATCGAGACGGCAAGAACTATGCTTGCAGATTCAAATCTTCCAGTCATGTTCTGGAACGAAGCTATTTACGCAGCATGTTATACTCTTAACCGGGTTTTGACAGTGAAGAAGTTTGGCAAAACTTCTTATGAGCTGTTGAACCGACGCAAGCCGAATCTGGAGTATCTAGAACCATTTGGTGCCCCGTGTACAATGCTGAATCCTTCGGAAAAGTTCGCACCAAAGGCTGAAGAAGGTTATTTTGTTGGATATGCAACCCCACTAAAACGGGTATTCAACAAAAGAACTAGAAAAGTCGAGGAGTGGGCTAACGTCAAAGTACAAAGATATACACAAAATGTACAGGGTGGAGGACCAGATTGGATGTTTGATTACAAAGACTTCTTTGAATCATTCAATCTAGATAGCATGGTTGAAGAAGCTGTACTTCGCTTATATTACGAGGTCGAAAACGCCGTGACTTCACCGTTAGTGCGTCCGATCACGGTAAATCCTCAAGCAGCTTCTAATGATACTACTGCTCCTGTGATGGAAGAAGAGGGATTTCGGTTTGAAATTTCTTAAAACTCCTATTTACTGTGATAATGAGGCCGCAATTGCATTAACTAAAGACTTAGTAAATCACTCAAAGGCTAAACATATCCGGATTAAATATCATTTTATCCGTGATTGTTATGCTAAAGAGTTGATCGATATGGTCAAAATCCACACTGATTACCAACGCACAGATCTTTTTACCAAAGCTTTTGACAAATCCAGATTTGATTATCTTTTAAAAGCTAATGGTATTAAAGAAAAACAGGACTGATCACCACCTCAGTCTATCTGTTCCAAGAAGCTTCTACAACGCTTAATTCATCAGATTCAGAAGATGAAGACGATGATGCAACAAGTGAAGCTATTCTGGACAACGCTACAGTGACACCACCAGTGAACCCAACTAATACTGATGCTTCAACATCGAATGTGGGTAATGATCTGGTTTCTACAGAGAATTTGACGACCCAAACGGGAGTACAAGTACCTGATTATCCGGAATCGCGGATACATCGGATACACCCGCTTGAACAGGTTATTGGTGATCCTGGTAGCAGCGTGATGACTAGAGGGCAGTTGAGAAATGCTCAAGCACCAGAAAATATTGGCAACCTTGCTTTATATGCCAAAATACAGAAATCTGGTTTTCAAAATGACTGGTCTTTCGCTTGTTATGTTTCGCAGGTCGAGCCGTGGACATACAAGGATGCTCTTTTGGATGATGCCTGGGTGGAAGCAATGCAGGAGGAGTTATTACAATTCCAGAAACTCGGTGTATGGACACTGACAGATTTGCCCCCTGGAAGAAAGAAAATTGGAACCAAATGGGTGTTTAAGTGCAAGAAGGATGATAGAGGAGTCATAGTGCGAAACAAAGCTCGTTTGGTCATTCAAGGTTTTCATCAGGTTGAGGGAATCGACTACAATGAAATCTATGCACCGGTTGCACGCTTGGAAGCTATCCGAATGTTCCTAGCGTTTGCATCATGGAAGAAATTTAAGGTGTATCAGATGGATGTAAAGAGCGCATTTCTTTACGGTGTGGTCAGAGATGAAGTTTACGTAGGTCAACCGCCAGGCTTTGAGGACCCTATTCACCGGGATAAGGTTTATGTTCTGAACAAAGCACTCTACGGGTTGCACCAGGCTCCGAGACAATGGTATGAGGAGCTGAGCACGTATCTTCTCTCGAAAGGATTCAAACGCGGACTGGTAGACTGCACACTGTTTACGAAACGAGCAGGAGATGATTTGCTTCTTGTACAAATTTATGTTGATGATATTATTTTTGGGTCAACTAACAAACTTCCGTGCAGGGAATTTGAAAAAGTTATGCAGGAAAAGTTCGAAATGAGCGCAATGGGAGAAATGCAGTTTTTCCTAGGCTTGCAGGTGGAGCAAAGACCAACGGGGATCTTTATTCACCAGACGAAATACGTTTCTGAAGTCTTGAGCCGATTCCAGATGGATGATTCGAAGCCGATGGATACCCCGATACAACCTAATCACGGGATTGGAGTTGACCTTAAGGGGGAGCTGACTGATCCATTTACATACAGAGCAATCGTCGGATCTCTGATGTATCTCACAGCGTCTAGACCCGATATAATGTTTGCGACATGTCTTTGTGCGCGATATCAATCGAAGCCGAAACAGAGTCATCTTGCAGCTGTCAAGCGTATCCTTAGATATCTGAAGGGTTGTCCATCAAAAGGACTTTGGAACCCTCATGATGATAATTTTGATCTAATCGCTTTTAGTGATGCAGATTGGGGCGGCTGTGACAAAGACAGCAAATCCACAACGGCTGGATGTCAGTTTATGGGGAGCAGGCTCGTGACCTGGCAATGCAAGAAACAAACCGCAGTTGCACTATCCACATGTGAAGCAGAATACGTTTCAGCATCGATGTAACACCCAACCGATGGCGGAAACATCGGGATGTCACGTAATGATGATTGTTCAGTAGCTCATGGTAGTACACAAGTTTAAATAATCCTTTAATACATTACAATATTGAATTACATTTAAAGTCTACATCAAGTAATCAACAAAGCTTCAAATATCTCCTCATGCTAGCTCTAGACTTCAAGCAACAGTATTTCCTGTTAAGTTTGGAAAAATGGGGGGGGGGGGGTCAACTAGAAGTTGGTGAGAATACATAAGCCATGTCAAGCAAATAGTTTAAGTATAAAAGTTTAGCAATTCGTATGTCTATCGTAAATTTAAGTCTACATGAATAGTATAATATGTTGACATAATCAAACCTCCGACTAGTTTAGGTCCATCCCGTCATCTACGGTTCATCTTAGTCATATGTTGAATGATAACAATCACCCACGCAACCTTTGTAGGAGGTACACGTATCCGGGTGGGGTTGTCAATCCAATAGATCTATTATTGAGTATCGCCAGCTTGGCCATAGCTAATGATTATGTAAATGTTGAAACTCGTTGAAACTCGTTGAAACTGTTGACTAATTCATGAGGCAATAAGTTTACTACTAGACATGCATGTTGAATTGCTTAAATAATTGTTGCAAGTATAAAGAATCGCATAAACATGGTTACGTAAACTCACCTTGGTATAGTTTTAGGTATAGAGGAATAGTATAAGTGTAGCCCAATAGATTGCCAAGTATTACCCTATGTATAAGGCAACAAATAAGTCTAAGTCTAACTAGTTTATAAGTATATCCTAGGGTTTCGATTTGGGGATATCCAATTGTTGAATTTATAATAAAATGTTTAATTAAATAAAGGGAAATTTGATAATTAAATAAAAGAAAGTCTTTTTATAAAATTTGAATTTAGAATGTTCACAATAATGTGTTTGAAGTATAAAAATAATTTTTATAAAATTATTTCCTTTAAAATAGATTTTTAAATCTATTTATTACAAATTGCCAAAATTTTAACTTTAATATTTAAAAATACTAAAATTAAAGAATTTTTATTTTAAAAAAATCATATTTCTGTTCTAAATATTTAAAAATAAATTGTATAAAATTTTGGTGCAAAAATAATAAAAATTGAATTTATTATGATTTAATTATGATTAAATCTAACAAAAATTGATTAAAAATATAAAATAAATGATTTTTCTGAATTAAAAATCATTTCAGTAAAGTTTACCATTGTACAAACATAGGATAATTTTTGTGGAAATTAATAAAATTGTTTTGATATTTTAATGGATTTTTATAAATATAATAGTATAAAATTGATTTAATTATTATAAATATTAAATCAATGAATTTCAGAAAACTAAAAATTGTAAATAACACTTTTACCTCAGATTTGATAAATATAATTTTTTTAGAATTTATAAAAAGGTTTTAATATTTAAAAACGAATTTATAAGATTTAAATGTATAATATATATATAATTGGTTTGTTTTAAAAAGAAATGAAATTAAGTGGAAAAAGGGTGTCCAAGCCGGGACTCGAACCCGGGTAGTCTCAGTTATAGGCATCAGTCACAACCACTTGGCCTAGGCCTGTGGTTGTGATTTATCTCAGTTTATTAAAAATAAATACAATATGTAAAAACAGTTTCTTCCCCAAATCAACAACCCACGAACCCTAGCTTTTCCAATCAAGCAATTCACACATCTTTAACCCGATTAATGTTAGGGTTTTTGATGTGTGAATGCCGATGAACAAAACCCACATAAAACATTAAGCTTACAGTGTTGTATCGTGTTCGATTGCTTGGTCAAGCTTAAAAGTCAAACAGCGAATCAAGAACAAGAACAGAGTGAATTGAAGAAGATTGGAGGTTGAGAGAGATTGAGTGGCGAGTTGTGAAGGTTCTACAACGTTCAATTTATAGTGCTATGCACTGGATCGAAGAATGGCAAGTGTTGACCAAGCTTTGAAGTTTATACGCGTAATATGGTTTAATTGGCATCAATTGATGGATGTTAATCGTGCATCTTAGTCATACAAGGCCGATAATCACGAGTTCTTACCATAATTGTATAATTGATTGCTAAATCAAAGGATTGGTAAAAAAAATACCAATCTGCTGCTGCTGCTGTTTCGCGAAAAAGGAAAAGAGGGAAAGAAGAAAGAAGTGTATTTATATAAAACGAGTGGGAAATAAAACAAGATATACGTGTGGCCCAGCTGGTTCGCGCGCGTGTGTGTGTACGTCTTAGCTCGGGTTCGAAACCCGGCTGAGGCAATTTTTTTTGTTTTTGATTTAATGTGTAAAAGGGGAGGGGGTTGGGCCTTGGTTGTGGGCTGCTGGTATGGGGTTTGGGCTGGGATGACTTGGGTAATGGGCTACGGGTTTGGGTAAGAAAATCACAAAATCAATCTAGTATATGTTATAATTATTATTATTATTATTATTATTATTATTATTATTATTATTATTATTATTATTATTATTATTATTATTATTACTACTATAATAACTTTATATATATATATAGAGATATATGTATGAATAATTATCATTGTGTAGGGGTTCAAAATATCACCAAAAATAATACACTTGTCGTTTTAATCCGTAACGTATAATTAATAAATGCGTAATGTTACAATCGAGCTGCTGCTCACAGGTTCTTTGGATCCAACAACAGATGGTGGATTACGGTTTGCAATTTCTTAAAACCCCTATTTACTGTGATAATGAGGTCGCAATTGCATTAACTAAAGACTTAGTTTTTTAAAACGGTCAAATAGCCATTGGGTAACGGCTCTCAATCCTCCAACGTTCCAAATGAGCCCCGACATGAGAGGTGTGTGGTTGCCGTTGATGCCGTGCCGGCCCTGGGGGGGGGGGGTGTTGCCCGGGGTGGCAACGACTTAATGCTCCTTGCCGGGCCTGATGCCGGATCCACACCCAAGGGTCTAACCCAAACCAATATTATTTGATCCTAAAAAACTGATACATAAACAATAACTAGGTGTTTTAACGATCGCGCGTTGCGCGATATATTCTGTGGCGCGTTGTGTCACAACCGTGCTAACAACGGTGTAAGATGGAGGCGTAAAACTGTGTTACGTAGTAAGGAAAAACGACCAAAACCAGGAAAATCGGCAAGAAAGAACACAACAGATTAACGGAAACAAAAATACTATACGAACGTAGATGAAAACAACGTAAAAAAAACGTACACGAACGGAGACGAAAAGATCAGGTGTTGTAGACGAATGGAGACAAAAATACCAAACGAACATAAAAGAACACTACGTAAAAAAAAAAAACGTAGACGAACGGAGACGAAATTACTATACGAATGTAGACGAAAACTACGTAAAAAAAACTTAGACGAATGGAGACGAACGTATTATACGAACGTAGACTAACGCAACGTAAAAAAAAATACTATACGAACGTAGACGAAAACACTATACGAATGTAGAGCAACTTGGGTTAAAGAGCGGATGTTGCAGACGAACGGAGAAGAAAGTACTATACGAACGTAGACGGACAATACGCTAAAAAAAAGAAATAAATTGTGGCAAAAATGGGGGAAAAACCAAAAAGGGGGAAAATAAAACGTAACCAAAAAGTTGGTGGCAAAAATGGGAAAAAAAGAACCTAAAGAAAGAAAAATAAATAAAATGTGGCCAAAATAGGAAAAGAAAAACTAAAACAAAATGTTGGTAGCAAAAACATAAAAAAAAACCTTACCAAAAAAAAAAAAAAAAAAGAAAAAAGAGATGGAAAAAAAATAAACCTAAAACCTAACTATTCCTAAAAGCTCTACGTTTAATATATATAATTCAGAACGAGAATCTACATGAACAACGTGATTTAAACAAAGAGTTAACGACACGATGACCTCTAGACTAACTAACAAAGACAAAAGTTCATATAAGCAGTAGAGAGTGATGATGACACCCTAGAGTATAGTGGCGAAGCTTGGTTTTGAAATCGGCGGGGGCCAAACTCAATTTTTTTTGATCAGTAGTGGAAAATCGGCGGGGACCGGATTCAACCCGGACTCATTTTACCTATGAAAATCGCAAATTTCCACTATTGCGCCAAAAAAACAGGGGGGGGGGGGGGCAGGGCCACCCCTACCCTCAAGTATACTTCGCCCTTGCTAGAGTATCTTGAAGACGTTCAAAGACGAGAGTGATAGAGACAAACAGGAACAAGCGAAACGTATTAGACGAAAAAGTATGGTTTTCTATATGATAGAAGATCGTATGTTGATGATGATATCGATCATATGAGGACAAAATATACCATCTATAACCAAGAACCCAACATTACATAAAGCCCATTAAGCCTCTATATCAACTAGAGGTGCACAAAACCGGGTTTTTTGAATACCCGGGTTTGGGTACGTACTCGGGTTCGGGTATGATCGGGTAGGGTACAACCGGGTATTACGAAATAACCGGGTCGGGTTCAGGTAGGGTATTTTCGTGTAAAGCCATACCCTATATACCAGGTTCAGGTCGGGTTTTCAATACCCGGTTTCGGGTATAACCAGTTTCGGGTATTCGATACCTATTTTCGGGTATAAAAAACCCTATCCGTGTGTTTTTTTCTTTTTTATAGTTGTCTGTGTTTATTTCTTTTTTGTTTCCTATGCTACTATATTGCCATATTCAACAGTCAACATTATATTAACATTTAAAATTCTTGAACAAAATTGTTTACTCAACACTATTTTGAAAGATTATTTGAATCAGAAGCTGAAATCAATAACAGCTCCAATTACTACTTATAATTCTGCTTCTTCTGTACTAATTTTTCCTTCTAAATAAACAGTGAAATGATGTAATGGAGTATAAAAACATGGATAGTTAAGTCTCCATTGATAATCAAATAGCATTACAAGATAAAATTGGGTAGAAAAAAACCCGGTTTCGGGTTTAGGTGAGTTGGGTGTACCTTGACCGTACTCTACGAGTAGGGTCGGGTTCGGGTATTAAATATCCGGGTTTTAAAATACCCGGGTTCGGGTATTTTTTCGCGTTGGGTTCGGGTACGGGTATTTTATGCACCTCTAATACCAACTGCTACGAGCTCAACAACCCATCTAAAAAAAATACGTAGCCCAATCATCTATATCTATACATATAATAAACGAAAGCAATTTTAATGACATGACACTCAAAGAGGCATTTTCTTCCTTGAGTGTGCCATGTGTCATCCCATGTGGCATTGAGATATTTTAGGAAAAAAATAATTTAAAAATAAAATTGGATTTTTCACTCTCATGTTTCCTCCCTTTCGACACAAACTCAATTTTTTTCGATCGGTAGTGGAAAATCGGCGGGGGCCGGACTCAACCCAGACTCATTTTACCTATGAAAATCGCAAATTTCCACTATTGCGCCAAAAAACAGGGGGGCCAGGGCCACTCCTAGCCTCAAGCATACTTCGCCCTTGCTAGAGTATCTTGAAGACGTTCAAAGACGAGAGTGATAGAGACAAACAGGAACAAGCGAAACGTATTAGACGAAAAAGTATGGTTTTCTATATGATAGAAGATCGTATGTTGATGATGATATCGATCATATGAGGACAAAATATACCATCTATAACCAAGAACCCAACATTACATAAAGCCCATTAAGCCTCTATATCAACTAGAGGTGCACAAAACCGGGTTTTTTGAATACCCGGGTTTGGGTACGTACTCGGGTTCGGGTATGATCGTGTAGGGTACAACCGGGTATTACGAAATAACCGGGTCGGGTTCAGGTAGGGTATTTTCGTGTAAAGCCATACCCTATATACCAGGTTCAGGTCGGGTTTTCAATACCCGGTTTCGGGTATACCCAGTTTCGGGTATTCGATACCTATTTTCGGGTATAAAAAACCCTATCCGTGTGTTTTTTTCTTTTTTATAGTTGTCTGTGTTTATTTTTTTTTTGTTCCTATGCTACTATATTGCCATATTCAACAGTCAACATTATATTAACATTTAAAATTCTTGAACAAAATTGTTTACTCAACACTATTTTGAAAGATTATTTGAATCAGAAGCTGAAATCAATAACAGCTCCAATTACTACTTATAATTCTGCTTCTTCTGTACAAATTTTTCCTTCTAAATAAACAGTGAAATGATGTAATGGAGTATAAAAACATGGATAGTTAAGTCTCCATTGATAATCAAATAGCATTACAAGATAAAACTGGGTAGAAAAAAACTCGGTTTCGGGTTTTAGGTGAGTTGGGTGTACCTTGACCGTACTCTACGAGTAGGGTCGGGTTCGGGTATTAAATATCCGGGTTTTAAAATACCCGGGTTCGGGTATTTTTTCGGGTTAGTTTTGGGTACCGGTATTTTATGCACCTCTAATACCAACTGCTACGAGCTATTTTTTCGGGTTAGTGGCATTGAGATATTTTAGGAAAAAAATAATTTAAAAACAAAATTGGATTTTTCACCCTCATGTTTCCTCCCATAATTTTTAAATGTTAATATCTTTAATATACGAGATTTTTTAAAGAAAAAAATTACACCAAATTAACGAGCGTTTTATTATCTTTTCAACGAGTACCATAGTGCTATATAAAAAACGGAGAAATTTTTTTTGTGGGGTTTTGTTCATACAGAAAAAAAAAACACAAAGTGTTCAGATAAATCATTAATCATGTATAAGCAAGTCACTAATTATGTTCAAATCAGTAAATATGATTTTTTTTTTCAACCAGAGCCGAATCGGTTAATAGAGTTATACGTTGTTTTAAGTTAGGTATCAATATTAGTATGTTAGAGTTGTACATTTGTTTAGTCTTTAGGATATGTGTTAATATTAGAGTTACATTAAAGTTATACATTCTTTTAGGTTAGGTGTTAGCATTGGAGTTGTACATTGTTAATTTGTTTTAGGTTAGATATTAATAATAGAGTTATACATCAGTTTATTTCATATGTAAAATTAATGTATCATAAATTTCTCAACCCGAAACACTCCCGGGGTATAATCTAGTAACAAAATAACCACAAGCAATTAGGAAACATTTATATGAATTATACGTTTGACATCAAATTGTAGATACATATATTTTAACAGTTATTTACTATGTTGTTTACGATCATTTACATTATGGTTCACAAATGTTGATATGCCTTAAATTATACATATTTTACTTATTAGATTTGGATACTTTTTTTACTGATAAATAGGTTTGGATAAATACTTATTTCCTCGTATTTGACTTGCATGTATAAATTCTCACAAGACAATAGAAGGAACAAAGAAAAAAAATACAAAAAAATAACATACTAACACGAATGCATTATTTCAAAAAACATAGCCGTATGATCTCAAAGAAGACATACCGTGATGATTATAACACGCAAAGACATGTGATTAAATTAAAAAAACAGACGACTAAGTAAATCCTTGCATATACTTATATCAAGCTCTCTGTCATGAATTCTACAAGAAAGTTCACGACTATTGATCATGAAATTACATAGCCGTGACAAGCACTATCTCTTCATGCTTTCCAAAACATGCGACTATTACATTTCACTATCCATTTGATTTAAGGTCCGATTTAGTTAAAGACCCGATTCGGATTGAAGATTAATGTCGAACATTCTTTCTTTTAAGGTTCTAATTTATGTTCCATTGTTATGATGTAGTTTTTTCTTTACCGTACCTAGGTGGTACGAATCCTTTCAAAGATGACTAGTTTTGCGTTATGTGAAACTACTTTTATTTTTCAACATAGTGTTTTCTTTAAATTTGGTTCCTTTAATCCGTTTCCATGACTTTGCTTGTATAGAATTCCTTACATTTGGTTTAATTATTTGTAACTAACTAGTGAAGTGGATACATATGTTTTTGAATGTTCAATTTACATGATGCTAAGCTAACCTTATGCTATATTAATAGCTAGCTTTTGTTATATTTTTGTTTGCATATCACAATGGTTGCAAGATGTGGTGGATGGTATTTAAGTAATTAAATGATTTGCTTTTGAACTTAAATTCATCTTTTTATATCATTTCTCTTAGTTTCATGTCTTTGATTTGATAAATGACGTGACATGCATGAACTTAAATGTGTGTGTTTAAAATTAGCTTGATATCAATAGACCTTTGTCATTCTTAGGCTAGATGTCCGCAACACACCTCAAAAGTGATTAGAATAAACTCTCTTCAATAACTGCTAGGAATGTGGATCATGTGTTGGTCAAGTGCATTTAGGCTAGAGCTATGTGATGGAACATGTTGCTACAACAAATATTCAACCAACGATAGTGCTGAGTCTTGGAAAGGGTAAAAGGGTTGAAAGGTTTTGTTTTGTCTAACGCAGGTCGTGGCGTCCCTCTACGTTTGCTAAACGTATAAGGAGGTTCAAGAGTTTTGTGTTTTGATTGTTATAATTCTGGTTTGAGAGATACTCAAAGCTAGAATGTAGTTTGTCAATTCAAATGAGATGTTTGTGTGATAGAGAGCATCTTTCACATGTGAGTATCAAAAAGAATAGAAGAATGTGTAAGTAAGAGTGTAAGATGGTGTTATCAGATCACTGATGAAGTGATTTGATTTATAAGAAAAGCATTTAATTTCTTCTTTGAGTAATCATAAACTCTTGATGCTTGTAGCAAACCAGGGACTTACCACTTTTAGCTAATGAAGGCTTTGGTCTTGCGGTCCGTGTGTGTAACACCCCGAGGTGTTACGGGTCTCGTAAACGGGTCGGGTCGTACCCGACCACCCGATTACTTATTATAAAATATTTAAGTTCGAATCTCGCAGCCAAACGTCTCACTCGATTGATTAATTCAGCACCAAACGCTCCATGTTTAGTTGTTAATCTGCTGCCAAACACCCTCTTTGTTACCCTTATACTCACATCCAAACACCCTATGTCCAGCTGTTACACCCATTTCCAAACAGCCTCTATTTAATCTCCCTTATAAATCCATCCTCCCATTCTTATCTCTCTCGGCACTCACACATAAACAATTCACACATATGAGAGCTTCTTCCTGATCACCGTCACCGGCCGCCGCCTCTATCTCCGGCACCGCCGCTGTCGGCGTCTCCTTCTTCTCCGGTGAGCCTTCTCACGAAAATATAACCGATAAACACTGAAAACCATCCCTCTGTTCCTGATTGTTCTTGTTATAATACCCACGAACCCGACACCCTGTCTTCTGTTTCTAAATCCAATTATCAACCGAACCCGATAACCACCCTTTAATCTTAGTAATCGGACAGTCACCAAAGTTATGGTGACTGTCATGAGTGCCTTGTCTGCTCCCTTTGTTCCGATACAAACAGATAACCCACCTTTCTGCTCGGGATTCAATCTGTAACCAAACCCACGGCCATCGGGTCTGTTAAGCTGCTGAACGAACCCGAGCCCTTTTCTCAGTTCAGTTAAGCAATTCGAGTTAAAACCATGTTCTCATCGGTTTGTTTGATGGTCCGGTGACTGTCATCGGGTATCATCCTTTTTTAGTCTCTAAAACGCACCGATTGAACCAACTAATTGAAACTATTGGTTTTACTCATCATATTATCAGATGGCTTACACCCACACATCGATGTATGTATGTATGTATGTGTGTGAGTGTATTGTTGCATGTTGATAACAATCTTGATAATGACCGAGGTCCGATTTATCTCAGATCGGGCTCCGATAGTAATCCGAAAGAGTCCGGTTATATTCCAATCCATATACATAAGTTGTATATTTAATGGTATAAAGTGTACAATTATCATTGGATTATTTGTTATAATCTTTTGGTTATTAATCACTCCTTATGGTTATTGTTGTAAGGTACCAAACTTGGAAGACGGACCCGATACCTGATTTTACACAAATCCCGGTCAACTTCTGGTTATGTATCGATAATAATCTGGTGAGATTCGGTCACTATATCCTATTGGTTGATTGGTTACAATCTTATAATCTATTTATTAATCTGGTGAGATTCGGTCACTATATCCTATATATAGTTTTAGTCTTTATAAAATCCATATGCTTTTGTCGATTCTTGTGATGGTCTTTGTGTTCGAGTAGAGTTTTATTTTCACATAATAGTTCAAATAATGAGGCGCACCGATACAATTATTCTAAACACATAGTGAAATAAACCAGTTAATTGTACGGGCTCGACTAGTGAATTTTTTTTTGCGGGTGTCACATTCTCCCCCTGTTTAGAGAATTTCGTCCGCGAAATTTTTGGTGTGTCGTCTAATTTTCAAGTGGTATCTAAGCTTCATCTAGTTTTCTACTGATTAGTGGTAGGTCGTGACGACGTCACCATGCTTTGAATTTGAGGTACAAGACCCCAAATGTACCTTTCAATCCTCTTGAACTCAGGCGTAACCATATGCGGAACAAGTCGGGAAAGCTCGTGAAATCGAGTGGTGTATGCTGATACTTCCGCTCCATCGATGTCCAAGTTCCAGAACTCGGTCTCAATCTTCTGCAGTTCGTTGCGAGGACAGTACTCTGCCATGAGCATGGACTTCAGATCGTTCCATGAAAGTTGATACACAGCTTCTCTTCCCAGCGTCTGGACTTGCAGATTCCACCATGTCAGGGCTTCATCCAGGAAGGTGCAAGTAGCATACTTGACCTTGCAGTTCTCAGCACAGTCACTAATGTCGAGCACGGACTCCATCTTCTCGCTCGACCGAACAATTCCTACTGCTCCTTCAGTGCCGTTGAAACTACGCGGATTGCAGGCCAAAAATGCCTTGTATGAGCAGCCTTTCGACACATTCTCAGTCTCTGTGCCGCTTCCAGTCCTAGCACCATCTCCACTAGTACCGCTACCTCCGGCGCCACTGCCAGATCCTCCACTAGTTTCATTGCGGACAGCCTCATACTGTGCAATAGCAGCTGCAACTTGTTGTGAAACCAACTGCGCAATGTCTTCAGGGGTCATCGGGTTTGCTTCTCCAGAGTTATTTTGAGTAGACCTAGTTGTTGGCGCCATGTCTTCATCCAAATTGTATGACAAAACAAATAAGGGTATGCATCCAAAGAAATCACGTATAGAAGTGAAGCAATGCACAAAGATTCCTATAGTATAAATGAGTGGACCTTAGGTTATAGTCTAGGTATTCTCTCCATGAGACCTAATTCTCTATAACCAATGGCTCTGATACCAATCTGTCACACCCCGCCTAAGGCAGAAAGGCGAGGTGAGACGAACATGGTGATCACAAACATTGTTTACATGAGAAGTACTAAATGTCATTTATTTCATCAACACATAAGTCACATAGTCGAATACAAGTTATAAATCCTAAGAAGTGTTTCAAACAACTACGTCAAAACCATAAAACAAAGCCTTCTTTATGCAGTCCTAAACTTGGCTTCTTAATGTCCTTACTTGGTTTCCTGAAAAAACATGCTTGTAAGTGTCAACTAAAAAGTTGGTGAGTCCGTAGGTTTTGTAGACTCGATAAAACAGTTTTTGTTGCTCAGAAAGTTTTGTTGTCCGTGTCCATGCAGAATATAGTTACCATAAGCACCATAACCAAACCACGACGTTCATGTGCACCCCGCCCCAATGCCTTGTCACGGGACATTGTAAAGTATGGATAATATGCATTCATATGTGTTAGCGCGACTAACAGTGAAAGGGGGTGTCAACCAAAATAGTACTATTCATATGATCCACGGCTTATTGCTAAGCTAATGGTTATAGTTGTTCGGGGATTTTTTTGTTGATCTGTGACAATTGTGGGTCTAACTCATGTAACACATATTGTTGTCATGTACATATGTTAATCTGTAGCATGTTTCTCCCCCGAAGTTGCAAAACAGTAAAACAGTAAAAGGGGCGATGAAACTCACCTGATGCCTGGATATGTGTTTAGCAAAGCAGAAAAAGTAACTACTGTTCCGACAAAGAGTGCCCTATAACGTCAAATACATCTTAAGTTGTGTGTACTTATTTTTTACCATACAAGTTGTTCACCCGACTTGTGGACCCTTGTGTCATGTATATGTGGGGCCATTGCAAGTGATAATTACTACGCATCTTGATTGTACCTCATAAAGTGTATTGTTTTGTGTAATCCAAGAGTTTTGAACATGTGCAACATTACATGTGATCGTGTATGTTTTGATTCAAAAATCGGTTCCTAGACAACTATTAAAGTAGAGTGTGGTTTATAAAACATTAATCATGATGTGGGTGATATGTATACATGCGATTATATATAAGTGTACATGTGTGTGTTCGAAAATAAATCAACAAAAAACAAGACAATGTTTTTAGAAAATTATTAACTTATATGCAAGATATGGTAGATTACTAGACGACTAGGGGTCGAGGGTCGGGTAAAAATGAGGACCGATGGGTTAAAAAAATAAAACTAGATGTGTTGAATAGGTACCTAGTTGATGCAAGTGTGTGATCAAATGATTGAACCTTCTAGCCTCCAATTGAGCTTCCAAGTCTTGAGTCTTGAAGCTTGAAATGGAAAGATGGGTGTGGTTTTCTTGGTGGGTGGTGATCAACCAAGAACAAGAACAAGAGGAAAAGAGAGGAGTTGAGATGTGTTGGTGCAAGAAATGAAGGTGGTGGTGAGGCTCCTTATATAGACGATGGGTGAGGACAAGAGAGCATATATTTGGCAAATGACTCACCCTAGATTGGTGCATTGTTTAAGAGCTTAATCATTAATGTGTGTAAGGTTATGTCAAACAAAATGCAGCATGCATTCCTTTAGCTTTGGCCGATTGGTGTGATCAATCAAGGAAGGGAAAGTTGTCTTGTCATAGGAGTGAGTTTCATGCTTGGCTTCTTATCTATTTTAGTGAAACTTGACAACTAACATTCCATCCTCTCATGCTCCTTATTTTCGGCCAATTAGCATGAAGTGCATACATTAATGAGGAAACTTATCAAGCCTACCTAGTTGGGATTGCAAGAGATCTAATGTTTAGGAATGATAAAAGAGGTTGATAGTGACTATTCAAGGATTTGTCTAATCCTACATGTGTTTCGGCCGAAGACAAGACAAGGAAGGAAGAAGTACATGATATCATTACATGTGTTGTCATTGGTATGTCAAGTCCCTTTCGAATGGAAGCTTCTTGTTTGTTGTAGAGGCCGATTAGTTAGAAGCTTTGTAGGAGTGAAAGGGACATTTCCTAGGATCATGGGTTTTGTTTGTTACTTGGATGTTGATAGATCATGGGAGGTTTTGTCTTTACATGGCATGCATGTGTGGAAAGGGACATGTCATGTAGACAATGATAGTTCAAGTGATGGTGATGGTTCTATGTCTTACAATTTGGTCGAAAGAAGATAAGGGAAGAAGCAAGGCATGAGGTTCTAGATGATAGTGATAGTTCATGGGTTTCATGTGTAACACCCCAAAATCATCCATTACGCTTAATTACGCCATTAGGCGTGACTAGCAAAATAATAAAACGAGGCTAAACTCATTACTAGAGACTAATCTAGTTAATGTAACAATCTAGAAACCAACTCGAGACTAAACTTGAGGGACCAAAGTTGCCAATATGATAAGTGGGTTTTATTAATGAAAATAAAACAATAAAAACACACACAATGTGTGTGTGTGCGTGTATGAATCAGGAGATTCATCTCCTCCTTCACAAACCAAACCCTAAACCGCAAGAACAAGCTCAATCAAGGCCAAAATCAAAGGGGTTCTTCTTGCATGAGCCCTAAAATGAATCACCCAAGTTTGATAAACGCAAAGGTAACTTTTATTTTCCTTAATTTGATGATTTTATTCAAGCTTGAAGTGGGTAAAAATCTTGGTTGGTTACAAAACGTGAGATTCTTAGTTGTTAGAGGTTTCTCTAGCTTTAGGGAGCCCCAATCATACCTAAATTGCTTACAAATCACATTCTACATGTATGTTTGATTCTAGTCATATGTTTATGCTAATATGTGAAAATTGGGGTTTAACCTCTAGGTTGAAACCCTCTATGTTTAATGATTTAGTTAACTCTTAGGAGTTTTCTTAATGAGGAATTTAGGCTAAAAAGTCTAAATAACATGATATGATGATTAGTAGGTAGATGGGTATGTTTTGGATAAACTTAAACTCATGAAAATCAAGTGAATGTGATGGGTTCACACCAAGTGTTTGATGAAATGCCTCAATAGTCTTGTTTGCAAATTGTGGTGATAACTTGATTTGGGTAATCATGGAATTACCCGCATATAAAACGTGAAACACATGTTTAAAAGATGGATCACACCATGAATGAAAAGTATAGCCAAATGATAATTGGGAAAATTAAATAATGGTGTGAATAAACTCATGAGATGTGTTAGTTATTGGATATGATGACTAACTTAACTAATCTTATGAGTATAGTGAAGGTTGATCTTGTCAAGCTAGGTGCAAGCTTGGATGGAATGGATCAACGAACAAAACGGGTCAAGCGGATATGAGCCTAAAGTGCAAGTAAATGGGAATGAATACAAGTAAGTTGTACTTACACCACTAGACTATAACATAGCTTAATTGTTGTATACATTCATATTAAATCTAGTGTATGTGATAATGGTAAATCCCAAGGGGTGGAATGTATTAAATGAGTTGCCTTATGTGCACTCAAGACAAAACGTGGTTTACGACCTTAATTGAGACGATGAGTTATGACCGAATGGTGAAATTCATCAAACGGGTCAATTAAGAAGGTATGTGAAAAATGATGTTTTAATCCAAATGGAATCAATTGAATGAAATCGTTAAACATGATGTTAAATGGGTCAAGTTGTGTCATTTGAACCATAGGTAAAAAAAAAACTTGTGTAATATAGTATCTTGAACTATGGGTCTAAACGAGTCAAATGGTGAAGTCTTCATCATTTGAGTCCAACACTTGATGCTTGTATTGCAATCATTAAGATTCACGAGCTTAAGCGGATCAAATGGAAAAGTATTATCATTTGACTTTCGAGAAGTTAATGTGTCTATCTAGAAAGCACGCAGGTAAACGCACTCGTGTATGCTTGCTTGATGCTAAGAATCATGGAGGAGGAGCACAAGGTATGAATATGGGACACGGGCACTCGGTAAGTCCGTAGCTAATTAAACACCTTTGGGCGACGCAACATGGGTACTAAAACTACCCACATGAAGTGTGGGTGCAAATCAAGTAAGTTATTTCCATAACTATGTCTAACGCGCGCTAATGCGCTTAGAATCTACTAAACAAGTGAAAACGTGAGAAATGATGAAAATCTAAGTCCGGAAGGACCTAGAGGTTTTTAAACAAGTCAATGAGTCAAAAACATTGGAATTGGAACAAGAAGTTTAGCCACGGATGGCTAAATTGAAATATTGACCATGAAGGGCATTTTGGGAATTTAAAAGATTTCTAAATGTTGAATCTAAGAAACTAAATCATAATGAAACAAATCGGATAAACGCTTTTGTTGATCAAGTGTCTAATGACTTGACAACTTAATCGGTAGGCATTTGGTGTGGTCAAAAAGTGCCTTGTTTGATTCAAGGCCTTAACGGGTCGATATGGGTAAAAATCAACAGAAACACTTAAAACTTTGAACCGGGTCATAGCATCATGAACCGGACTATAATTTCAGTCAAACAAAGGTTTATTTAGTCAGCAAGTCAATACTTAGGCTTCGGGAATCATCAAATGCGGTTGCGACATGATTCCCATGCTTAAAAATCACCAAATTTACATCAGAAGCTGTGAGCGGCCGCTCACAGATACCGCGCGACCGCTCACAGAGAACAGCCTGACAGCACGATCTTTAAAATTTCATATAAAATCGTAGAAAAATTGTTAGGAGGTGTTCTTTATATGCCTGGAAAGCTCTCGGAGCGTAGAACAATTCACATTTGAAAGTCGAAGTCGGATTTTGGGTTTTAGAAGGGGTAAAAGCGATCCGAACAGCTGTTGCGCTTAAGTTGCAGCCGTTTGTTCTCCTGATAAAGGGCCGTTTGGCCTGGTTCGTTCCGTTTCGACGTGTAACGACTATCATACTAGTTTAAATGTTTCATTTAACAACTCACTAACCATTAATGGTGCTAGGTAAACATGTGATTGAAGTCCCGGAGCAAGGATCAAGTCGCGATAAGAGCCGAACACACCCGATCACTCATCAAGCTTCCGCATTAGAATCTAAGGAATTCCCGTTAAAACGCAACATCCTAGAGTATGTTTTAACTATTAAAATGTAAAAATTTGTGCGAATCAAACATATATTTGATCTTGATGGGCTGACTTATTATAAATTTCAAAGTTTTAATCGGGAGTGGTTTAAGTAAGGTCCAAACCCGTATGATTTGGGCGTTGATCGCGTGATTACGGGTTAGGGTCTTACATCATGAGGCAATCCATGTCTCTTATGTAAGATTTTGTCTTATCTAAAATACACACATGTTTATATATATATATATATATATATATATCCAGTGGCGAAGCTTGACCCGAAGGTTCGGGGGGTCGGAAGTCACCGGGGGTTCGGAAGTCACTGGTTTCGGGGGGTCGAAACCAGTTTCGGGGGGTTGAAACCCTATATTTTCAAAATTTTCTATACGGATACTATATAATCGGAACTTCTGCGCGAAAATCCGGGGGGGTCGGCCGCCCCTCCCCGCCCCTACAAACCTGCGCCACTATATATATCTATATATATTTATGTACGCATACATATGTGTGTGTATACAAGTTCATTGTCTTGTCCCCATCAACAATATATAATCACATGGTAATATATATATATATATATATATATATATATATTGTATTCAGCCTATCATTCATGTGTGTGAAATGTGTAAATGTATAATATTGAACTAAATATTTATTCTACACATGTGTATTTGCTAAAAAAATATATAGTTTTAGTTTTATAAAATCCATATGCTTTTGTCGATTCTTGTGATGGCCATTGTGTATGAGTAGAGTTTTATTTTAACATAATAGTTCAAATAATGAGGCGCACCGATACAATTATTTAAAACACATAGTGAAATAAACCAGTTAATTGTACGGGCTCGACTAGTGATTTTTTTTGCGGGTGTCACATTATGCAAACCTGTGAGTATCGTGAACTCCCCACTTTTACTGTTTTATTAATGTTTTTGGGGGAATACATGTCATTTACTAGAAAATATAGAAATGCTTTACACAATAGAAGGATTATTAATAAAAGAAACATAATAGAAAAGGGGACATAGGAACGACGAGGACAGTACTGACCGGTATCCGCCATTCCTTTTCTTGTCCAAGTAGAGGGCAGGAACCATTGTAGTCCAAGTAGAGGACCAAAACCATTCTTGTCCAAGTAGAGGACAGGAACCAATACTTTTCCACGAGCAGAGTGGTACCATCGATAGGAATGTCACATAATATAATCGATATAATAGAATTGATATATAATAGAACTGATTTAATAGAATATAATAGAATATAATTTCCCCTTCCAGTGTGATTTCTGTAAAGCATGTTTATAAAATAATGTTTTATATAAAAGAATTATCAATAAACGAACTGGCCATTCACTTTATAAAATACACGACCTCACCAACTTTATGTTGACAGAAACTATTTTTGGCATGTGTTCAGGTAACCCAAAAGATATGTTGACGTGGATCCTGGGAAAGTAAAGATGTTATTATCCGAATCTGCTGCGTAGCTCCGATAACCCGACCCGATGACCCGGCTCCGACAGTCAGGGTCGTTACAGGTGGTATCAGAGCGACGTTTAATAACAGTCTTGACATCTTTACTTGTCCAGGATCTACCAGAATATTTTCTAAAATAAATTTTGCTTAGAAAAATATATAATGTAAACGAATATCGGATGATCAAATTTTTGGCTACCTAAATGCTGAAAGTTATAAATAGAAATTATATCACAAAATCATTCCTCGATAATTCAATCAACTTGTACGAGAGTTTTAGAAATCGTTTATCACTCTCTAGAAAAACTCATTGATTTATAAATTATCTTCGTGTATTCAAGAAATTTCGTATAAATTTATTGAATTTTTCCGAGACTACATGAGTTTTCGTATCCGATCCCAGATCCTTAACCTTATGGTTATTCCTATATTTATTAATAGAATATAAATATTACGCTCCAACGTGAACATTCCTATGATCGAGTTTCCAAGAATACCATTTTTACTCCGCAAATTCCGCAAATCATTTAAGAATCAGATATGCTAGAGACATACGAATATTGTATTTCTAAAGAATTCCCTCCAATCTTCTAATCGAATATCAGAAGAATTTCCACGATAATATCGACTGTTTTTAAAATCCCTTCAAAATATTTCAGTAATTTACTAGATTTATTCCTAGATATTTCCGTTTTATAAATCAATTTACAGTTTTCCCCGAGCCTCTTTTTAGTTTTCCTTGCGCGGGGCTAATATATTCATTAGCAACTCGGACCAGTTTAATGTCCATCCATAATCTATTCTAAGCTATGCTTTCCAGATATCTCGACGAATAAGATTTCTTCAAGAATGTTTATTCTAAAAGACAATCTATCCTAAGAAAGGATCCCAAGATATCAATCCCATTTATGTTTGCAAACCTCAAAAGTTTTCTCAAATTGATCAATATTGGCAAATTCTATTTGTTGCAATTATCTTTCATTTATCGTCAGATCTTTGACATCAACATTAACCAGTATTGCTATTATTATTCTCCCCAGAAATTATATTTCAATGCGTGAAATTCTAACGCACCTCTGCGAGAATCGTCATTTTTATTTCTTACCAGAACGGATTTCATACCATGTCTGGTACCATTTTTGGTGAAGAACTTTAATCGAATCCGTATCCGTATATATGCCAAGAGTCTTTTCGGCATGATTCTATATCTATATCCGATTCTATATCTCCGTGGATATTCTCCCCGATATAAATAATGAGTATTATGTACTATGTTTTATAATCTAAATCTTTCTCTGTGTATATATAGAAATTTCAGCTATATAATACCTTCGATCTTTTCTTCCGATAATTAAGTTAATATTTTGAACAGAAATATTATCATCTTGAAATCTCATCGCAAGTTGATAAAAGAATATTTTGGAATCTATCTAAAGAGACCGAATTCTGACTCAATCGATTGAGCAACAATATGGAAATCATCTTAATCTTTTGATTCGAGCAAGTCAGAATGATTAATAGATTGAATTTTATATTGAATATTTGTTGAGCTCGAAAAACATTTCAATATAGTCTCACTTCCTTGAAACAAATCCGACAGATTGAAAGTCTATTGTGTTAGACTCAGATCAATATATTTGTCTCCCGAATAATATAATTTCGAATCCAAGAGAAAATAAAGAAAAGAATAATAGAATAATATGTGAAGGGCACATACCTATTGTGATTAAAATAAACGAGCACTTGAATGTTAGGTGAGGTGAAATAGTAATTATGATCGCGGCATAATTATGAATGTCACAGGCACAGGAGCATTCGAGTAGGAATTTATCAAGATCACAGTATGTTTGAGTCACAAACAAATTAAAGACAAGTAATAAGAATAAGAAGAAATATAAATTCGAACTATTAGCATATCGCATACTGTGAATAAGACCATATCATTGGCAATCTAGTTGAAATTTCTTCGTGAAATACGACTAAGAATATATTCGCAGAATAAAAACCATCGATTTGTTAAATTCTATGAATCAAAGAAATCAGTTTATTGATTTTTGATTGCCAACCAAAGATAGCTGCATGTCCTTTGTGCAACCCCTGGGCAAAAGATATCCGGACCCTTACAGAAGGTATATCCGGACATTTGCCACTAAGCCACAGGATTCTTTGTAAGGACATATGATACTATGAAAGAATCTTCATAGTCACTTATGTATAAAAACTCACGTGAGTTATAGTACCATCGAATTGGTAAAACGATCAAGTGTTACCAAGTTGAAAATCACAAATAAGAAGTGATGCAGAATTGTTAAATCCTCAGAATATAACCGATAGAAATCTATATGGATTCAGAAACTGGAAATGGTGAAATCCAATGATTTATCAAAAGAAAATAAATTCTAACGAATATATCGAAATATGATTAATACCAAGTGGAATCACGTAGAGATTCACAAGGTATAATCGAAGTGAAAACGGAAAATGAATAGAATTATGCTCATTTTTCCAGTGAAACTCCCTGGCCAAGGAATGACGAATATCCTATTCCGAGTTAAAGGTTGTGAGAGATAATTTAAGATATCACTGTTCTGGCAAGAACTATCTACCCGAATATCCCGATGAAATAAGCCTCGCTTATAATAAGTTGAATTAAGAAGATATGATATATTGCCTATATATAAGTTTATCAGAAAGTGTTTTCAGACACTGAAAGAATAGACTTTAACCCTATATATAAATAAGAAAGAATTATTCCAAACAAGTGTATATCATAGAAATGACAGATTTATAGTGTCTGCTATAAATGATTATCAGTATTCGCTTGGAAATAAAAGAATATAAATCGACAAATAAAAAGAATTATAATTTGAAAAGACATCCGATATGTCTGAATAATAAAAAGGCATTGGACATGTCAGATATCACGAGAAGGCAATTGAAGTGTCAAATATTACCCGAAGCCATCCGATATGCCAGAAGAAATAATTATCAGAATAAAAATATAATAAAAGCAATTACCCGATAAGAATATAAGTCGTAAGAAGAACGACTAGAACCTTTTAAAGAATATTTTATAAGAAGAAATTGTATATTTTAATCGAGAGTGTCAACGAATTCCGAAAGTGTTAAGAAAAATCTATATAGAAATAGTTAATGCAATAAGTATTTAAATCCCGAATGATAATCATGATTTTGAGAAAGAATAAGTGACGCTTTATCATAAGAATCTTAAGTCAAAGAATACGTAATGATAAATAATACAGTCAATCATCAATGAAATAGTTAGTAAGATATTATCGATGATTCAAGAGAAATCTCAATATCCGATTTCGGGAGGTCAAGATAATGAAAAAGGAAAAGTGATAAGAATTCAATGGCAGTTGAATCATTATCAAAGAAAGAGAAATTAGAATATAATTCAAGAATCTTTCTTAAAAGACTCATCAATGATGATGCCTTTCATGATCTCTCCAGAGATAAAAAGAAATTGTTGAAACCGTGTAATTCAACAAGTTCGATTTATCTTTTCTTGCACCTTTAGACTCTGGATAAGATACGTCTAACGATCTGAGAAACCTCCTATGTATATATACGAATAGAGTTAACCAAGAAGTCAACCATATTACACTGATATAGATAGAACTTACAGGATATAATTTGTAAGAAATAATCCGATAGTTACCAGAAATCATTTCTACTCTCTAGGAAAACAGAAATACAATGTTGGGAAATTCTAAAGTTCAATCCAGGAGGTAGTAGCTCGAATCCCATTCGAGTCAAGATGACAAAGAAGGGATGGGACTTCCGTAACTATCTCTTAAGAACTATATAGAATCCATCATTGTAGATAAATTTGAAAATCAAACGATGAGTATATCGTATCGATTTGAGACTCTAGTGATGTTTGCTGGAGGTTTGTAAATCTCTCAGAAGAAAAACGATCAGGATCGCAAAGTATGTTTAAATCGCCTTTATATAAGAACAATATTTAGTCTGTTTCTCATTCTAATGAGGAACAAGAGTAGAAGAATATTCACAGTACAAAGAAAATATCAATATATATATATATATATATATATATATATATATATATATATATATATATCGAAAAATCTTCGATAATCATACTAGGAACATACAGATAATCCATGTATCTGTATTAATATGACTATTGCAAGAAAGGTTAAACATGATTAGTAGAATGATCAAGATGTATCATTATAGATTGATATCTCTAACTTGTGTAATCTCAGATTTGATATAAGATCGAGTTCCTTGAAAACCACAAAAACTGATCATGCCTCACTAATAAATGTTCAGCTTAGATTTGTTATATCATTAAAGATTAAGGGTATAAAGGATAAGATCTCTCAAATTTCGGGGACGACATTTCCTAGGGGGGGGGGGGAATGTAACACTCCGAGGTGTTACAAGTCTCGTAAACTGGTCGGGTCATACCCGACCACCCCATTACTTATTATAAAATATTCAAGTTCGAATCTCGCAGCCAAACGTCTCACTCAATTGATTAATTCAACACCAAACGCTCCATGTTTAGTTGTTAATCTGCTGCCTAACACCCTCCTTGTTACCCTTATACTCGCATCCAAACACCCTATGTCCAGCTGTTACACCCATTTCCAAACACCCTCTATTTAATTTCCCTTATAAATCCATCCTCCCATTCTTATCTCTCTAGGCACTCACACATAAACAATTCACACATATGAGAGCTTCTTCCTGATCACCATCACCGGCCGCCGCCTCCATCTCCGGCGCCGCCGCTGTAGGCATCTCCTTCTTTTCCGGGGAGCCTTTTCTCGAAAATAAAACCGATAAACACTGAAAACCATCCCTCTGTTCCTGATTGTTCTTGTTAAAATACCCACGAACCGACACCCTGTCTTCTGTTTCTAAATCCAATTATCAACCGAACCCGATAACCACCCTTTAATCTTAGTAATCGAACAGTCACCAAAGTTATGGTGACTATCATGAGTGCCTTGTCTGCTCCCTTTGTTTCGATACAAACAGATAACCCACCTTTCTGCTCGAGATTCAATCTGTAACCAAACCCACGACCATCGGGTCTGTTAAGCTACTGAACGAACCCGAGCCCTTTTATCAGTTCAGTTAAGTAATTCGAGTTAAAACCGTGTTCTCCTCGGTTTGTTTGATGGTCCGGTGACTGTCATCGGGTATCATCCCTTTTCAGTCTCTAAAACCCACCGGTTGAACCAACTCATTGAAACTATCGGTTTTACTCATCATATTATCGGATGGCTTACACCCACACATCGATGTATGTATGTACGTATGTATGTATGTATGTATGTATGTATGTATGTATGTATGTATGTATGTATGTATGTATGTATGTATGTATGTATGTATGTATGTATGTATGTATGTATGTATGTATGTATGTATGTATGTATGTATGTATGTATGAATGTATGTATGTATGTATGTATGTATGTATGTATGCATGTATGTGTGTGAGTGTATTGTTGCATGTTGATAACAATCTTGATAATGACCGAGGGCCGATTCATCTCAGATCGAGCTCCGATAGTAATCCGGAAAGAGTTCGGTTATATTCCAATCCATATACATAAGTTGTATATTTAATGGAATAAAGTGTACAATTATCATTGGATTATTTGTTATAATCTTCTGGTTATTAATCACTCCTTATGGTTATTGTTGTAAGGTGCCAAACTTGGAAGACGGACCCGATACCTGATTTTACACAAATCCCGGTCAACTTCTGGTTATGTATCGATAATAATCTGGTGAGATTTGGTCACTATATCCTATTGGTTGATTGGTTACAATCTTATAATCTATTTATTAATACGATGATTATATTGATTGCGAGGTACCAATAATCAAATCAGGAGTATGAGTCCGATATCGAGTCAACTCAGTGACTCGGTCAAATACCAGAATAGAACCCGGTCCAATATCTTGATGTGGATTATTATAATTATAAAGATTATATATATAATACGGATAACGTACGGACTTGATAATAATAATATAACAATAATAAACATATATAAAATATATATGTTTATATATATACAAGTCGATATATAAAACGATATTCTAGACTCGGGTTAATAATAATATTTTCTATTTTTTGTTAGTTTAGATCTGCCAAGCTATAATGGCCAGCTTTATTAGTTTATGAGTTCCAAGCTGTAATGGCCAACTTGATTTATGATGGCCGGGTCGTGTCTCATATAATAAATATCAATAATGAACCCCGAGTTTAGGACTATCTAATATATACCGAATTCTATATGTATAAATGTATATATGATGTATATTTTAAGTATTATAAACCTAACAAATCTCACGCGTAAAACGTATCAATATGTATATGAAATATAATTATAATAAGAGATTAAGCAGAAGATTATACGCAAACCTGTGAGTATCGTGAACTCCCCACTTTTACTGTTTTATTAATGTTTTCGGGGGAATACATGTCATTTACTAGAAAATATAGAAATGCTTTACACAATAGAAGGATTATTAATAAAAGAAACATAATAGAAAAGGGGACATAGAAACGACGAGGACAGTACTGACCGGTATCCGCCATTCCTTTTCTTGTCCAAGTAGAGGGCAGGAACCATTGTAGTCCAAGTAGAGGACCAAAACCATTCTTGTCCAAGTAGAGGACAGGAACCGGTACTTTTCCACGAACAGAGTGGTACCATCGATAGGAATGTCACATAATATAATCGATATAATAGAATTGATATATAATAGAACTGATTTAATTGAATATAATAGAATATAATTTCCCCTTCTAGTGTGATTTCTGTAAAGCATGTTTATAAAATAATGTTTTATATAAAAGAATTATCAATAAACGAACTGGCCATTCACTTTATAAAATACACGACCTCACCAACTTTATGTTGACAGAAACTATTTTTGGCATGTGTTCAGGTAAACCCAAAGGTATGATGACGTGGATCCTGGGAAAGTAAAGATATTATTATCCGAATCTGCTGCGTAGCTCCGATAACCCGACCCGACGACCCAGCTCCGACAGTCACGGTCGTTACAGTGTGTTGCAGCGTCTCCGCATGCAGAGTGTGGACAGCTGGGGACTTTGATCGAGAAATGTGATGACAAGACAGGTCATCTGCTTTGTTCTTTATGCTCAGTGCTTTATCAGCTTTGGAACCTTTTTGCCTTTTAACCTTTCAAGCATGTTTGTGCAATGTTATTGATTTATTTTGCTTTAGGCTACCCACGTCATCAGCCCCCCAAGCCAGAGGTGTTTGTGGCGTAGCTCAAAGGCTTTTGACTTTTTGCTCAATTTACAAGTATTAAAAGGTTCGAGGGTTAAAGGCTTGACTTGGTTTCAGGCGGTTATACCTCTGGATTTGAATTTTGAAGAGACACTTGATGTGACAAGTGTCAGCCTTATCAGTGGCGGTTTTTAATGCAAGTGATGATTATATCTAGAAGTTATTATATTATAACTTCTTTTTTATTTACTTAATCACACTTTACTCTTTCAAATCGACAGTTTCCTTCCTCTTCTCTCTTAGGGTTTCATTTCATTGATTCAATCAGGTTAGTTTTTCTTTCCCTTGCTTCGTTTGATCATCCTTCCAAAGCAGAATGGGTGCCAAAAAGGACATGGTAGTCAGTTTCTCCTCTATTACACAAGAAGAGGTTGAAGCTTTCTGCAGAATGGGACATTGATCTTTCATTTAATCCTATTGCTCCTGGACTTAATGATTTAGTTGATCGGTGTCCAGGAGAGTCGATTGTTCTGTATTGTCGTTATTTTGAGTTTTCAAACCTTCGCCACCCCTTTTCAGTTTTTCTGTTTAATGTGTTGGAGTATTATAGGGTTTCTCTCGGGCAGTTATGTGAAACCCGTCGAAATCACAGGTCATGTCCGTACACTTAGCTACACGAATACATGGTGCATGACATTACATTTTGCATGTTTCATTTCATTTGGGCCATACAGGGTGCTAGTAAGTCAATCTCGAGGCATACAATCTTCCAGTAGACACACTAGTGAACACAAAGTCCTATTTAGTCAAATAATCCATGATAGATTTTAGGAAATCCATGAAAAACCCTAGTTGTGGGAATCCATGAAATTGAACATAAGAATCCAACTTGTTGCCCAGACAAGAACAAAAACAAACAATGTCCACCTACATAAACTATCCAAATGCGTTGTCCATGAAAAACTAGAAAATTAACTAGTAAAAGACGTAACAGTATGCCCACACGATCCTAACTTCGTCATATGTATCCATATAAACCACAAGGGTGATTAAATTCCAAATAACATGTGTACATAGACTCCATTGGAAATACATATACATATACATATTCGTATGGACAAACAATACAAATAAATAATAAGCAAGATTCAAAATTATATATCCATGCATATATGTATGCGATGCACATATATGTGTGTATGAATGCTTGTAACAACAAAAATCCATCCCCATATACATATATATGTATCCACGATCACACACACATACACCCTATCATTTTCTTGAAAATCTCATCCTACACTTGCATACACACATCACGACACACCCACACTAGACCAACCTAAGCTTCCAAGCTACCCATCAACATACATTACACCAATTTAGAATTCTAGCAAACCTATCACATAAAACCATGCATGGATGACTAACCTAACATCCTCATTTCAAGTTCCAAGGTCAACTAGGAACATGTGTGTATAGCCCTTGGTAGAAACAACTCTCATTCACCATATATATACACACATTCGACATACATACACTCACAACCATGTCCCCATTCTTATCCTTACAAGCCACTAGTCTTGAACCCTTATACAAACATGGAACCAACATAAGCTTCCACAATAACCGTTCTTTTTCCCATAATTTTTGGCCCCCAAAAATGTTCACACAAACAAAAAAGAACCTTAGTCAACACATTGCACTAACATGCCAACAACATAAAATATATGAGCCTCCACACTTTGTCAACTTGCCAAAACTAATTTGCCCTTTCCCCATGTATTTCGTCGCTAACCACCCCTACATAACCAAATAAAACATCCAAGTCAACTTCTTTGATCCTAAAAGGCTCTAGTTCAAAACACACCATGAAAGCAAGGCTTTGACCTTCCATTTTTGTGAACCAATGAACACATGGTCATCCCCTCCACCTCTCGGCTATAAATAGGAACACAAGAACTCATAGAAATCACACCACAACACCACAATACTCACTAACACTTGAACACACTCGTTCTCTTCTTGTTAACCATCGACCGAGAACAAACAAACCCCAAAGGGCCGTGTTCGACCGTTCACCATCATCATTTGGAGTCACAAGCCACTAGCAAGCATCTAGGAGTCACATTGTGAGAAGTTAGCTTATTTTCTTTTGATACATTCGGCTACACACATAAGGTACTAGAACCGAGTTATTCTCCTTCTTTTTCACAATTAATCGGTCACATGTAGTGTCCACCCGAATGCACACTCAAATACCTCACTAAACCACAAGTTTGTCGAGTAAGACCAACTTAAATACCCAAGTTTTATGATTAAAGTTCAATGTTTTCATTTAAAGATACACACACATATGTATACGATTTCATACATCCTAGAACACATATATGGACATATGCGTACACCCGCACATACATATGAATGTATGCGTGAGTGTATAGGGTCGAGGCCGGCCCAAGATAAACCAATCTCATAAAACTTGGGTATTTAAGATGACATATACCATGGCTTGTTTTCATAAACATGTGCTAAAGACATTAAAAAGATGTGTTAACAAGCTTAATACAAGAGTTTTCGTGGAAACCTATGATAAACACTAATATGCGTGTATATACAAGGGCAAAATATATAAATAGGTTGTTTTTATACAAAATTTCCAAAAGGTATGTCCATAACTCACCCTAGACTTACATAACTGAGGCATAAGTGACACTCGGTAACATAAGGTCAGTCAAGACACTTGTTTTACCATAAACAGACTAAACATAGCCACATTAACGACAAACAACGAACATTCCTAACACGTACAGTGTGTGACACATATGGATGGTGGTGCAGAAACACCTAGTCCATAGGTGTTCCAGTCGGTAAACAAATGCATGGTAGATAGAACCAAACCTAGACTTAAAAGGCCTTTAAATTGAATTTAGGGCTTCCCAGACCAGACACACCGTATCAGATTCAATTCCAGTCTAGCATCCAAATATCAAGTGAGTTTTACACGGCTCCTTTTTACAGTTTTATTTACATTTTCCGGGGAAAAAACATGCGTACAGTTTTTCAGTTATGTATGTGCGTGAAAGGATCGATAACAAACAAAGAATGATCAAACAAGTTAGTTTTAGGTGCGGAAACCCTAAAACTATCACAAAATAATAATCAAACAGATTCAAACACACAGATCATCATTTTCAAAAGTTTTCATTAATAAATCACTCGATTACACGTTGAAATATAGATACAATCAAGGTATGAACGATAAACGAGTTAAACAAAACACTAGAGAGTTTCTGAAAGTGGAGGGAATAATAATGATCAAAAGTTACATTCAAAAATCAAACTTGTCTATTTGTAGACTGCACATTCGCCCAAATTGATTGTGCGAATGTGCAGGTTCGCCCAAATCATCTGGTCGAACCAAGCTTTACAATAAACTAAATCACATTCGACCACATAGTCTTCCTTCGCACCTTTTATCTTCCTTCGTACCTACAAAATTGCTCCTTCGCACCTTCGAATTCTCTCCGTCGCACCAACGATATCACCAAAACATATTGTGTTGTACAATCCAAAGCTTTAGTCGCACTTTTGCATCTACAAGTTACAATATGAACTATTATTTGAACATGAGACATTAAGGTTCAGGATCTATTAAGCCCTCATGTCATACATCATGTCATAACCATTAGCTATGGACTTAGCCATGAAACACCGAATAGATCTATTGGGTTGACACCCCCACTCTTGGTCAGTCTCTCTGACCGATGACAGATATCAAAAGAGTGCTTGTATTTCACATTATTTCATTGTCTTTAGTGTACAATGGGCAAGGCACAACATGTCAAGGTTTGGTTATGGGCTCATGTCAGATCACATATCGATTATTGCCCTAGCTAGGCAATGATTTAGTCGGTTTTGGATTACATGTCCATCTGGTAGAAAACCCGTGAACTCACCAACTTTATGTTGACCTATATTTTTACATGCATGTTTTTCAGGAAATTAGCATGGATAATGGAACATGTGAAGTCGCGTGTGAGCATTTATGGGATACCTCCTTTGAACCATTTTGTTGTTGTTTTAACCCTAAACAGTTTTATACAATGGTTTTAAATTTGAACAATTAACGTTATGTTTTGACAAAATTTGGTTCTTTAATGAAGTTCCTATTTTATTTTAATTAATGCTCTGTGAACTTTGTGCTTCGAAATCATTCGAAGTTGCACCTTGCGTTGGATTGTGTTCGTCGTTCTTCGTCCATTCTAATGTTCATCAGTCTGATGTGTAGTTGAATCCTTTGTTCTTTTGTCATCACGGTTCCTGAAATTGCGTTTGCTTCTTCTTTTTCAGCTCAGGCACCTTTTGCTTCTCAACAAACTTTCTCAGCTTCTCACCATAGTCACACCCAGCATTGATATCATATGCAAAGCACAGAAATACAACACGTTGGTACTTTCCTGCTTGCTCAGCATCTTTTGCATCTGAATAGATCGGATTGTAAAACAACATGATAATATCCTCATGTGAACAATTTATTAACCACATGGGATCAAAGATGTGTACTTTCTTGTAGTTCGTCTCTCCGTCTTTCAACACAATCACGGCCTCTGCAATCTTCCAATCATAATACCACCAGATGAAATCTTTGGCGAAGTGTTGTGGGATAGGCAACAAAGGAATCTTTTTCAACACTCGCGGTGGTTTGTACTTTAACGTCACCTTGGGCATACCTGTTATCAAATCAATATCCTTCTTATGAACAATTCGCTTTGGATATTGTGGAGTAAACAAGCCCACTTGGTTCGGCTTTCTCTAGTCATTTTCTCAGCAAAGTAGGTAATCTGACTATTTGACGCTCCCGTTAAACATGACGACAAATATCACGGATTGCCCAATAGGGAAGAGTCTTCAAGTGATGAAACTTGTCGAAATACAAGATCCCCTTCTCCCACTTTACTGCAAAGCATCTCAATTCTTTAACAAACTTCCAGGCCAATGCACGACCTTTGAAAATACCATTATGAAGTTTGTAAAAGCTTCCTTGAATATCTGCTTTCGGACGATTGTTTTCCTTTTCTTTCAACTTCTTCAAAAACTCTTTCAAACTCTCCGACTGCTCGAACCGTTGTTTTTCATGCCCTTTGAAGATTTCGTCTTCAAACGCTTTGCTCTTCTCTTTAGCTAGTTTCTCGGCATGGTTTAGCAATTCATCTGAGAAAGAAAATCCACAATCTTGATTAGTCTTGAAGTATTGTGGATATTCTTCGCTTGTAATATCTTCCATTTCAACTTCCTCAAATGCATGAACATCATGATCATCAGAATGATTTCCAGCTTCTTTCTCAGGTATCTTAGGAATAAAGTTGTCAGCAAGTAATTCTTCCAAAGTTTTTCCTACTTGCTTTGCTAAACCTTCAAGTATCTCTTTCGAAATTGCCGCAGAAACTTCCCCATCCTCAAGATCAGGGTCATCAAACTCCAACTCGAATAGTTTATTGTTCGATTCAAATATTTCTGGAAACCTGCTAGTCATGTCGATCGTCCAGACTCGATCAGTTAGCATCTGCCGATACTTGTTCTTATCATCTTCAGACAATGACTGCAATTTCTCGTTCCAGAATATATCATCATCAACATTCTCTCCAGGAGCCTTAGAGCTCGACTCACCACCCTTATCTGAGTCACGCTTCTCGTATGTAAACTTATCAGCGTCATCATCATCATCATCACTACTATCATCAAAAGCAGAGCCGTTTCCATCACTCGAACCATCATCTGATCCTCCATCATCCTTATCATCCTTCTTCTTCTTCTTTGTATCGTTTCCTGCATCTTCATCAAGTTCATCATCTTCTTCTTCATCAGATAGTTCGAAATCAACTTGTTCTTCTTCTCTTTCCTTGTCTACTTCACCAGCTTGAAGTTGAGGAGCTTGAGAGTACAAGTTCTTGATCAGATCATCCATATGCTTGTTACTCTTCTTTAACTGTTTGTTCTCCTCCTTCAAGACTATGATTCTCCTGGTGTTTCGTTGCTCGTGCTTCAACAACTTCTTATTTTCTCTCTTCAATCTCTTGATTGTTTTCTTCAAAGTTTCATTATCATCTGCTGATGTGACTACGACCTCCAACATCTTCTTATCATTAGACTTTAACTGCTCGATCTCAGTTTGTTGTTTATTAATCAGATTCATCATCTCAGACAGTCTCTGATTCACAGCAGTCATAATGTCACTATCCACCGAAACTTTCGTCTTCTTTGGTGGTTCAACAACATCAGGCAGTTTGCCTTTTCTGATCTTCTTAAGCACGTTATCCAATGCCTCATTAACCTCATCCATAGGCATTTCTTCAGTCTGTGGTGTGCTTGATGTTGTCGCAGTCTTTTGCTTCTTTTGAGCTGGTGCAATAACCGGTGATTTAGAACTTGTAGCCGGTGGTAGTTTCTTACCAGCTATCAAAGATTCTATCTCTTTCTTTCTCTTGATGCTCGGCTTCTCCTGTTTCTTCTTTTCTTTCCTAGCAGCTTGCACAGGAGAACCAACAAACGTCTCATCAACATTCAAACCCAACTCTTCTTCATCAACAGGAATAGGACTTTTGTTCCCTTGATCCTCAACATTCTGGCTAGCAGACGCACCAGCCTCAGTGGCCTTGGGCATGGTGGTCTCTACCGTTTCAGCATCTGAATTCCATTGTTCATCCTCTTGCGTCTCTTCTGAATCAACAGACGCTTCATCAACTATATGTAAACCCTTTTTCGCCATCCTCTTATTTCTTCTTTGGGGTGTTTTTCTTCTTCTCAGGTTCAGAAACCTCTATCCTTATCTCCTGTTTCTTTGTCTTCCCACTCTTTGCGCCTACATTCACAACTTGTCTTTTGCGCTTAGCATCAGGATCAACATGATGTAATGGATTATCAGGATCAGAATCACTGTTTACATTCCTCACAAGCCCTTCACCCGGATCTGTATAATCCACTCTAGCTAGGTGTCCAAATAAACGTCTTACTGGAGGACGTTCATCAACAGACAATCCTTTATACGCTTTCATCCTAGCGAGTGTATTCAGCGACATATGTTCCTGAACAACAATGTGCTTAGGATCTCTTTTCAGCTCCTTATACTTGTGATCAAATATCATTTGGAGGAAACGAGGATAAAGTAGAAACTTAAGATTCCTCGTGCCGTTTACAGGCTCCAGTAAATGAGACATCAGCATGCCAGAGACATTGAACGGTTTGTTCAACACTAAAGCAACCATCATAGAACTGATGCTCTTCCTCATCAAATCATAACCTCCAGCTGCAGATCCGAATACGTGAATCAAAACATGTGCCAGATATTTGAATTGTGGGCACAGTTTTCCTTTATGCAATGAACCGTCAGTGATTGGTCCATTGTACTTCATCCTGAGGAAGCACTTTCGCTGATCCATAAATGTAAACTCCTTTGGATCTGTCGGCTCATCATTCAGGTTCAATGCTTCTCTCAGATCCTCTTCGCAAACAATGACTCTTTGTCCTTGAATCTTGCTCGTCAAACAAGATTCGCACTTCCAGAAGTCAAGTTTAGCATTCGACCAGAATTCTTGTATCATATCCCTGTATATAACTGTCGGCGTAGCAATGGCATCTATCACCCTGCTTCTCTTCAGAAACTCAATAATGCCAACGAACTCAGTATGCTTCTTTACGTCTCCGAGATACGCACAGCAGTTATGTGCGTTTTCAAAGTCTAACTGTTTGGCAGGCTGTGATGATGATCCTGCTTGTTCCGTCGTCTTCTGTTGTTCAGACATCGTTAAATCTGCAAAACAAACAAAAACACACGTTAAAAATCGACAAAATTGAAAATTGAAAATTTTTGGTAACAAACTTTCTCTTTCGCCCAAACGGGGGTACGAAAGAGAATAATCATGGTGCGAATGAGAATTATAGATGGTGCGAATGTATGTATTTTGAACAAAGGTTTCATTCGCCCATATATTATTCATTCGACCGTTTTCACTTCTCCTTCGCCCATTCGTACTGGTCGAAGGAGTCTGTTCATAATTTTGAAATTTCAATTTTGAATTTAAGTGATTCTGAACATGTCCATTTGATTGAAACCAAACCTAATGATGCCGATTAACATTCCTAAACTAACAGATTCATTGATTAAGTATTGTATTTGTGTTTTCTATTAAAAACTAGGGTTTAAACACTGATTGATCAAACAGTCGAGTTTTAAACCATATTTTTGTTATATCTCCCCCTAAAACACACATACAATAAACCCTGAGCATCAATTGTTACAATTATGTTGTTTTTAAGCAGTTTTGAACAGTTAGGGCTCGAATTGTAAAACAGGGATTAGATCCTTAAATCCTTGATGAAAACCTGTGAATAAGATGGCAAAATGATCAGTGTGAAGTCACGAACACAATGGAATGGTATAAAATGAACGAGCAATAAGGTGAGTTTAAGGGTTGAAAATCTGGAAAAAAAATATGAATGGGGTTCGAATGAGCAGATGGGTATATATAGGCATACTCCTTCGCCCGTTTTAGTCATACGAAGGAGAAACTTTTGGCTCCTTCGACCCTAGTGAAAGGGTACGAAAGGACAAAAGGGTTCGAATGAGAAAATGTTCATGAACACTCTCCTTCGCCCAAATAAAACATACGAAGGAACATAAAATCCCACATTCGACCAACCGAATGGGCGAATGAGAAATGGGATTTTTGAAAATTTTCCAAATCTCAAAAACGAGTCCCGGTCCAATTATTTTCCAACTTTTAAGCATCCAACAATCATGTTTTCACATTTTAAAAGTTACAAAGCTCAAATGGTGTATCAAGTTTTAGAAAATCGACATCAACCACCATCAGTTATCAAAAATAAGATGAAAAAGAAAAATCTTTTTGGATTTTCTAAAGTTTATGCTAAAACACACCTAAAATCTTTTTGAGTTTTGTAATTTTTGACGATAAAATAAAATGCAGAAATGTAAATGAAAAACTGTAAATGTTTTTGGGATTTCCGGTAAAGGGATCATATCAGTTTTTGAGAAATCTGATCACACCGTTGATCTTTTTGAAATTATTATCATTAAAGACAATGTGTGATCTGGCAATTGCTGATATTGTGATCCACATAAACTCACATGCAGACTTTTGTGCAGTGCTTTATACTGATACTGATATTTATAGTATAAACGCAATTGTCTGTGGTTCCCACGCACACGACATACTCCCGTATCAAGAAGTAAATGCACAAAGACTCATTGTAAAGCGTGATTATGCTTTCGTCGTCTGTAATTGTACAAGATATAATGCATAGAGGTATACAGGTCAGCAAATTAATGCAGCAAAGTAACATATGCACTATACCAGGTTGAGGACTGATATTAATCATGATTTGCATCAGTGATCAATACGATGTAATAGATAATCTTTGATCATCATATAACATGGAAAGTTCCTCAATTCGGTAACTTTAGGATTTGGCATATAGCTCTTTTATAAAGACACCCTGTCTGATCTAGGTCCGTAATGACTTACAGCAGAAGATCAGAGAGGCTATCCCCAGACAACTAATAACATAACGACCCTAAACCTCCGAGTTTTGTACAAATACCCTATCAAACGAAATTACGGTACTAAGACCATATGCCCATGAGGAGTTCATCCACACAACAATTCGTTTGATATGTATGTATCAGGCACGCAGTAATAGGTCTACGAAACCTATCAGCACATCGCACAGACTCAGACACACGCCCTATATAGCAGTACATTACTTAGAATGTGTCAGATCCCCACTGATGTACTATCATTTCCCTTTATACTCCAGGAAATCATTTTAGAATTTTCTGATTTTTATAGATTTTCGAATTTACTGTTCCCAAGGATAAGCTGGAGCATTTCAAATATGTGACTGCCCAGATATCGTTTGTTCACAGAAATCTGACGGCATTAATCTAAGGGAAGAAGATATAGCAGTCAGCAAAGAAATTTTCTAATTTTTATGGATTTTGAAATTTTTCAATGTTTTTGGATTTTCGAAATTTTTCTGAAAAGCAGTAAAATTTTAAACTAAAAAGTGATAGACTGAGGTGGTGATCAGTCCTGTTTTTCTTTAATACCATTAGCTTTTAAAAGATAATCAAATCTGGATTTGTCAAAAGCTTTGGTAAAAAGATCTGCGCGTTGGTAATCAGTGTGGATTTTGACCATATCGATCAACTCTTTAGCATAACAATCACGGATAAAATGATATTTAATCCGGATATGTTTAGCCTTTGAGTGATTTACTAAGTCTTTTGTTAATGCGATTGCGGCCTCATTATCACAGTAAATAGGGGTTTTAAGAAATTGCAAACCGTAATCCACCATCTGCTGTTGGATCCAAAGAACCTGTGAGCAGCAGCTCGATGCTGAAACGTATTCTGCTTCACATGTGGATAGTGCAACTGCGGTTTGTTTCTTGCATTGCCAGGTCACGAGCCTGCTCCCCATAAACTGACATCCAGCCGTTGTGGATTTGCTGTCTTTGTCACAGCCGCCCCAATCTGCATCACTAAAAGCGATTAGGTCAAAATTATCATCATGAGGGTACCAAAGTCCTTTCGATGGACAACCCTTCAGATATCTAAGGATACGCTTGACAGCTGCAAGATGACTCTGTTTCGGCTTCGATTGATATCGCACAAAGACATGTCGCAAACATTATATCAGGTCTTGACGCTGTGAGATACATCAGAGATCCGACGATTGCTCTGTATGTAAATGGATCAGTCAGCTCCCCCTTAAGGTCAACTCCAATCCCGTGATTGGGCTGTATCGGGGTATCCATCGGCTTCGAATCATCCATCTGGAATCGGCTCAAGACTTCAGAAACGTATTTCGTCTGGTGAATAAAGATCCCCGTTGGTCTTTGCTCCACCTGCAAGCCTAGGAAAAACTGCATTTCTCCCATTGCGCTCATTTCGAACTTTTCCTGCATAACTTGTTCAAATTCCCTGCACAGAAGTTCGTTAGTTGACCCGAAAATAATATCATCAACATAAATTTGTACAAGAAGCAAATCATCTCCTGCTCGTTTCGTGAACAGTGTGCAGTCTACCAGTCCGCGTTTGAATCCTTTCGAGAGAAGATACGTGCTCAGCTCCTCATACCATTGTCTCGGAGCCTGGTGCAACCCGTAGAGAGCTTTGTTTAACACATAAACCTTATCCCGGTGAATAGGGTCCTCAAAGCCTGGCGGTTGACCTACGTAAACTTCCTCTTTGACCACACCGTAAAGAAAAGCGCTCTTTACATCCATCTGATACACCTTAAATTTCTTCCATGATGCAAACGCTAGGAACATTCGGATAGCTTCCAAGCGTGCAACCGGTGCATAGATTTCATTGTAGTCGATTCCTTCAACCTGATGAAAACCTTGAACGACCAAACGAGCTTTGTTTCGCACTATGACTCCTCTGTCATCCTTCTTGCACTTAAACACCCATTTGGTTCCAATTTTCTTTCTTCCAGGGGGCAAATCTGTCAGGGTCCATACACCAAGTTTCTGGAATTGTAATAACTCCTCCTGCATTGCTTCCACCCAGGCATCATCCAAAAGAGCATCCTTGTAAGTTCGCGGCTCGACCTGCGAAACATAACAAGCAAACGACCAGTCATTTTGAAAACCAGATTTCTGTATTTTGGCATATAAAGCAAGGTTGCCAATATTTTCTGGTGCTTGAGCATTTCTCAGCTGCCCTCTTGTCATCACACTGCTACCAGGATCACCAATAACCTGTTCAAGCGGGTGTATCCGATGTATCCGAGATTCCGGATAATCAGGTACTTGTACTCCCGTTTGAGTTGTCAAATTCTCTGTAGAAACCAGATCATTACCCACATTCGATGTTGAAGCATCAGTATTAGTTGGGTTCACTGGTGGTGTCACTGTAGCGTTGTCCAGAATAGCTTCACTTGTTGCATCATCGTCTTCATCTTCTGATTCGGATGAATTAAGCGTTGTAGAAGCCTCTTGGAACACCTCTTCTTCCATCACAGGAGCAGTGGTATCATTAGAAGCTGCTTGGGGGTTTACCGTGATCGGACGCACTAACGGTGAAGTCACGGCGTTTTCGACCTCGTAATATAAGCGAAGTACAGCTTCTTCAACCATGCTATCTAGATTGAATGATTCAAAGAAGTCTTTGTAATCAAACATCCAATCTGGTCCTCCACCCTGTACATTTTGTGTATATCTTTGAACTTCGACATTAGTCCACTCCTCGACTTTTCTAGTTCTTTTGTTGAATACCCGTTTTAATGGGGTTGCATATCCAACAAAATAACCTTCTTCAGCCTTTGGTGCAAACTTCTCCGAAGGATTCAGCATTGTACACGGGGCACCAAATGGTTCTAGATACTCCAGATTCGGCTTGCGTCGGTTCAACAGCTCATAAGAAGTCTTGCCAAACTTCTTCACTGTCAAAACACGGTTAAGAGTATAACATGCCGCGTAAATAGCTTCGTTCCAGAACATGACTGGAAGATTTGAATCCGCAAGCATAGTTCTCGCCGTCTCTATTAGAGTCCTGTTCTTTCTCTCTGCAACACCGTTCTGCTGGGGTGTATACGGAGCGCTATATTCATGATGAATTCCCTTGTTTGCACAAAGATCCTCCATCTGAGCGTTTTTGAACTCCGTCCCATTGTCACTCCGGATTCGTTTGATCTTCAGACCATATATATTCTCCAGACGTGTAAACAGAACCTTCAGGTTGTCAAAAGTGTCGCTTTTCTGATGCAAGCACATTACCCATGAAAATCTTGAATAATCATCAGTCACCACAAGACAGTACAACTCCCCGGCATGACTTTTACGTCTGACTGGACCGAATAAATCCATATGCAAACGCTCAAGTGGCAGCTCAACGGAATTGACTTTCTTTGGTCTATGGGATTGTTTGTGCTGCTTTCCCTTTTTGCAACTAACACACTTGTCATTCAAATGGAAGTGTTTCACATTAACTCCCGTGACAAGTTCATTCTTCACTAACTGGTTCATTTTTCGCAAATGGATGTGTCCCATTCTCCTGTGCCACATAATCGATTCTTTTTCTGTAGCCTTAGAGAGGAAACACGTGACTTGGCCATGGGTGGTCATTGCTTTGGACATATCGAGAATATACAAGTTGTTTACTCTCGGTGCCTTCAGCATCACCCACTCTTTCGGAAGCTCAAACCCAGGTTTCAAGATGTAGCAGGATTTGTCATCAAAATACACAGAAAATTGTTTATCACAAATTTGACTAACACTGAGCAGATTGTAATCTATCTGTTTCACGTATGATATCCGCTCAAATGTTACGACCCCATTGCTTACACTACCCTCCATCGTAATGTAGCCTCCCTTATTACCAGCAAATGCCACATAACCTCCGTTAATGTTTTTGATATCAAAGAGTAGCGTGAGGTCCCCTGTCATGTGACCAGAAGCTCCACTGTCAACAATCCATAGGCTGCTAACAGGGCCAGCTGGAGCTCCCTGCACATATAAAGTAGAGCAGTTAGATCTTTCGGGGGACCCAAGCCTGTTTGGTCTTGGGTCTTTGAACGGGTTGTTTCAAAGAGTCTTTCAATTCACAAACATCTTGGGTTAACTCAACCCCTTTCTTCTCACTCACAATTTTCTTTTTCTCACTCTTCTCATTCTGTGAAGTAGAGGCTCCTTCAGATTCCTTAGATGACCAAGATTGCTCAGATCTTTTCAAGATCCGGATCTGAGATTTTGAAGTCTCAGTCGGTTTCTTGATTTAACAGAGACAGGTCCAACTGCTTGTTTTCCATTAGGTTTAGGAGCAACCTTTTTGTTATCAGCAGTTGAGTTCATCACAGGTTTCTTAGCAGATTTATCAGTGGTCATCCGGTTGCGTTTATCATACGTCATCGGACGGTTTTCCCTCTTGTTGTAAAAATTGTTTTGATTATAATAAGGTTCTTGCTGAGGGAAAACCGTCTTTGTGATAACCGTAGTTGTCAACCGGATAATCATGATATTGCCTCATCTCCACCTCGTGCCTTTTGTGTCGTACGTACGGGCAGGCGGCAAGTAAATGTCCCCGTTCCCCGCACTTATAACACGCACGGTATTCCTCATAGTTTTCTTTGATCGGCGACTTGGAAAAGCTAGCAATGGGATATCGATCGACCATGCATTGTTTCCTTAAACTCTCAGGAGCTGGGTCCTTCGAGTAAGTCGGTTCAATAAAACTGTTTGCTTTATCAACAGGCAAAACAAATTGTGTGACATTGACCTTGGCATCTTTATCCGAATAAATTTTATCTAAAATTTCTTGAGGAATGTCATTGGTTCTTTCAAATTTTGGAAACCAAATCGTACTTTCCTGCCAGATCTTTTCGATTTTTGAATAATTGACAAACTTAATCGGATATTCATCATCGGATAAAATCTTATCGGAGCCTTGCATCCGATAGAAGATTTTGACAGGTTTGTCACACGATTCGTTGCTCATATCATTAGATTTTTCAGATTTAAGCTCATTTTTCTTTTCAACCGGTTTCACCACATTTTTCTCAGATTTAGTTTCATTTTTCTTTTCTACCGGTTTTCTCACATTTTTCTCAACCTTCTTTACCTCTTTCTTTTCAAAACTCTTACCAACAGACTTTTCATTTTTCTTAACCTCATTTTTACGATGAGCATTTGCCATTGGATGAATGATCTGAGACGGTGAGACTGGCTCAGTAGTGATTATATGATTTTCATCAGGGATATCACTTTCACTTTCAACCGTCTCAGATGGTTCATCTTCTTCATCTGAATCATCAGCAGCGACCACACCCTCATTGTTCCCAGTACTGGTCTCACATCAGAATACGGATCCCCGACACTGGAAGTGTTAGGCTCGTTTTCTGATGTGGAGTCAGAATTGACTAAAGTCTCCGGTGGTATTGCATGTAAGTTGTGGTTCTCAAACAATACCGGAGATGGGACCGCCTTATAGTTTGCACTATTCGACTGGGAGGGTTCTTCTATGATATGGTCGACTACATATGCTATGTGCTTGTAACTCTCTAACTTCTTGTTTACTTTTTCAGCAAAGCACTTGATGGTTGCCATTTCCAATTTAGTGTTTTCCATTTCATTGATGTAATTATTAATGGCAAGTTGTTTAATTGACAATGTCTTTTTAAGTTCAGACACATCCTTTTTATAACCATCAAGAACTTTGTTGAAATCTTTTAAATCTTTTTGATAAATCTGACATTGAGTTTGGCACTCTCAAGTTGGACCTTGAGAAGCTTGTTCTCATCTGTCAGTTTTTCAAAATCAGCACATTTATTACATTTAACACACGCTTGAGATTGAGTTTCAGAACTTACCGGCTTAGGAGGTTCTGTCATGGCCATCAAAGCGAAGTGAGCTTCCTTCCCTGCGAAGAATTTGGAATAGTCAATCTTGGTGCACGCATCATCCACCATACATGACTTGCGGGTCATCAGGAAATCAGCTTCAGCTAGCAGTTGGTCAATGTCATCATCTAGTGAATTCACACTAGCCTCTGAATCAGATTCACTCTCCATATCCGAGTAAGCTGAATCGTATTGGTCTCCAACATCCGTGACAGAATCAAGAATCATCCCCGATTTCTTGTCTTCACTCTCAGCAATCACATCCTCATTCACTTCCTCAATTTTCAACTCCGACACTTTTTCAATCACAACCTCCTCTTCAATCTCCTCATTCTCATCCAAACTCATCTGCTGTGCCACACAAGCCACATTCCCAGCAGTGATCTCCTCCACCCCCAATTGCATACCAGTCCAATCAAAACCTTCATCCTTTTGGATCACAAGTGCTTGGTTTTGATTATCAGTTTGGTTTTGGTTTTGTGTGTTAGGTGTAGAGATAGGAACAATAGTTCGGTTTGGATTTTGTTGAGGTTGGTTTTGAGTTGTGGATTGTCTGGTGTTGGTATTTTGTTGACGGTTCTGATAATTGTTTTGTGGTTGAAAGCTTGAGATGTTAGGACTGTTGTATGACACTTGATTTTGGTTTTGGTTTTGTCTGTTTTGGTATGTTGAATTGAAGGGGTTTCGATTACCTTGCTGTGCTGGCTGTGTGCACTCTCTTTTAAAGTGACCCTTCTCTCCACAATTAAAGCATGTAACTTTTGCTTTGTTGAATCCGTATGTGGTGTTGGGAGAAGTTGAGAGGTCAGTTCTGCCAGTCTTCTGAATAAAGTCAGTGGCTCTCCTCATAATGCTTGCAAAAGCCCACTGAATGTCCATCAGCTGCATCTCCTCTTTGTCGATTTGAGCGTAGTCTCATTGGTGAGATTGTTATTTCCAATTTGACTCGCTACCAAACCGTTGTAAGAAGCAACCATAGCAGATACAAGAGCAACATGCTGTTGAGCAATTTCAACAGTCACATTGTTAAGATTCGAGGTCTCTAACACAATCGGGTTTTGACTTGATTGTGCTTGAGTAATCTGCATCTGATTCATATGAGGAGGATATTGTTGTTGTTGTTGAGGTTGACTTGATGTGTAGCATGCGGCTTGTTGTAATGGTGAAAAAGGTGGAATAAAGTTTGGTGTTTGATAAGGTTGTTGTGTGTATGATGGTGTGTAGGATGAAGTTTGAGCAAGGTAGTTGATGGGTGCTTTTGTTTGTTCAACAACGTTGGATACACATGCTATGTGAGGAGCAACATTAGAAGTGGTGCTTGAAGCAGAAAGAGAGTTAGATGTACCACTCACATATAGATCAGGATTCTGTGGAATCTGAGCTCTCTTAGCTTTTCTCTTTCCTCCATCTCTTTGTTTTCCAGCTTTTGAATGAACTCGTTAATAGTCCAATACTGGTATGCATCCTTCTCCTTTAACACTTCGATGTGTTGGTTCCAGTAGGGTGGTAAAGCATCAGCAAATTTATCTACTAACTCTGACATTGGTATGCTGATTTCATAGCTCGACAATTCAGTGAGCAAATGGCAATACCGTGGAACCAACTCTTTTAGGGTCTCATTACCCATGTAACTGAAGTTTTCAAATTCCTTCCGAAGCTCTTCCATCCTCAGCTTCCTTGTCTTTTCATTTCCATCATGTCGATTTCTCAGCATATCCCATAGTTGTTTGGATGTTGTGCACGATCCAAACTGATGCAATAGATCAGTGTTGATCGCCTGGGATAGCTGAGAGAATGCCTTCTTCTCTATCGCAAACCTTTTCTTCTCATCATCCGCCAAATTCTCCAAAGGTATCGGTTCTCCGGTATTCTCCAGAATAGGAGCAACGTAACCCTTCACAATCATTTGCCATGCCTCGGCTCCCTCAAGTCCTTGTCCCTCAACATGGATCTTGAACTTCGTCTTCCAAGTATTGTACTCCTTCATGTCCATTAGCTTTGGTGGACGATTGCCGCTTCCAGAGGATAGATCATGAATAAGAGTGGATATAGCGTTGGTCGTCTGCGAATGAACTGCTGCTGCTGCGACTCCCCAATAGTTGTCAATCGGTTGTGGTAATGGTTGAAGAACTTGTTGTGGAGCCGAACTAGTCATTGCCATATAATTGATTGGCTGTGATGGTTGACTAGTCTTCTGGGCTGCAACGGACCACGGATCTTGTGTTGTCTGCTGTTGTGGTGCTTGAGTAGGTCTAGGCGTTGTTGGGAAGTTCCACATCTTGTCCTGCAAACGATTAAACACGAAAAGATTAAAAATGTTTTAAAACAGGATGCTCCTTCGTATAAACAAACGTGCGAATGAGAAATAAATTTCTCCTTCGACCGTTTTTGATTGATACGAATGTGAACTGAAACAACAAAATCTCCTTCGACCGCTTTTATCTCTCTTTCGACCGTTCTCCTGCTCCTTCGACCATTCGATCAGGAGAAGGTGATACAATGGGCGAATGTACAAAATAAGCAATCAAAGTCTTCTTTCGACCACTATAACACCTCCTTCGTACACAAAATCCTTCTTTCGACCCAAAAGATTTCCACTTTCGACCAAACTCTCTCTTTCGACCCCTGAGATTTCAAAAACGGTTATTCTTTGAAAATCAGTTAATTTTGATCATGTTTATCAAATGTTGATGGATTTTGATGATCTAAATCAGGTTTTGAATCGGAATTGATTTGGAACAACTTTAATGAAGAGAATTATCCAATTTAAACTCAAAATCAAGTTGTAATCAATCAAAATCTTATCACATCAGTTTGTTCATTGAAAACAGAAACTTTTTGACCAAAATTGGGTCCAAATCAACTGAGAGACTATTAATTTGTGGTTGTTTGATCCGAAATGGCTCTGATACCACTTTGTATGTGCGTGAAAGGATCGATAACAAACAAAGAATGATCAAACAAGTTAGTTTTAGGTGCGGAAACCCTAAAACTATTACAAAATAATAATCAAACAGATTCAAAACACACAGATCATCATTTTCAAAAGTTTTCATTAATAAATCACTCGATTACACGTTGAAATATAGATACAATCAAGGTATGAACGATAAACGAGTTAAACAAAACACTAGAGAGAGTTTCTGAAAGTGGAGGGAATAATAATGATCAAAAGTTACATTCAAAAATCAAACTTGTCTATTTATAGACTGCACATTCGCCCAAATTGATTGTGCGAATGTGAAGGTTCGCCCAAATCATCTGGTCGAACCAAGCTTTACAATAAACTAAATCACATTCGACCACATAGTCTTCCTTCGTACCTTTTATCTTCCTTCGTACCTACAAAATTGCTCCTTCGCACCTTCGAATTCTCTCCTTCGCACCAACGATATCACCAAAACATATTGTGTTGTACAATCCAAAGCTTTATTCGCACTTTTGCATCTACAAGTTACAATATGACTATTATTTGAACATGAGACATTAAGGTTCAGGATCTATTAAGCCCTCATGTCATACATCATGTCATAACCATTAGCTATGGACTTAGCCATGAAACACCGGAATAGATCTATTGGGTTGACACCCCCACTCTTGGTCAGTCTCTCTGACCGGATGACAGATATCAAAAGAGTGCTTGTATTTCACATTATTTCATTGTCTTTAGTGTACAATGGGCAAGGCACAACATGTCAAGGTTTGGTTATGGGCTCATGTCAGATCACATATCGATTATTGCCCTAGCTAGGCAATGATTTAGTCGGTTTTGGATTACATGTCCATCTGGTAGAAAACCCGTGAACTCACCAACTTTATGTTGACCTATATTTTTACATGCATGTTTTTCAGGAAATTAGCATGGATAATGGAACATGTGAAGGTCGCGTGTGAGCATTTATGGGGTACCTCCTTTTGAACCATTTTGTTGTTGTTTTAACCCTAGATAGTTTTATACAATGGTTTTAAATTTGAACAATTAACGTTATGTTTGACAAATTTGGTTCTTTAATGGAAGTTCCTATTTTATTTTAATTAATGCTCGTGTGAACTTTGTGCTTCGAAATCATTCGAAGTTGCACCTTGCGTTTCCGCCTTGGCGGGGTGTGCCAGATTGGTATCAGAGCACGAGGTTATAGTGAACTAAGATTCTTTTGAGTCAAACTATAATCTAAACAAAAAAAAATTGTTTTTGAAATGTTTTCCAAAGAATGAAACACAACACTTATCCCTACGCGCTACGCAAGTTCCATGCCAGTTACATATTACACACATTAGTAGATATACTAAGTACACCACATGATTATTGACACACACGTGTGTTCATTGATTTCCAGGATCATGGCACACCACGACGACCCTATCATCATCTATGATTTCGAGGAGGAGATTGCCGACAACCTTCAGCAGGGTTATGAGCCCGATTCCAGTGACTCAGACACTGAGGAGGATCACATGCAAGTTGATCATGTTTTTTCGGAAGATGAGGATGCCGTGCCTGCAGGCCAGGAATAGGATGAGGATGCACCCCCACCGCAGCCAGAGCCCCGGGTGCCATCTATCCGTTCATATCACCTGTGTCCGGGTGGGGTACGTATGATGTACACCCCTCGGAAACGAGTGCTCCCTCCACCGGCTCATATCGCTCCAGCTGAGACTCCTGCCAGGATGACCCCGAGCCTCCAGCACCAGCCGATCCCTAGCCGAGCTCTAGAGGACCAGAGCCACCCAGAAGGAAGCTGCTTCGGAGATCTCACTCGCAAAAGGACTTATTTACCGACTATGGATGGATTTTTGGCCTATTTTGACGAGGATACTGACGACGAGGCTCCCCTCTACCTTTGAGACTGGTGGTCCATCCCAGCCTCCCTTTGACAATTCACTACCCACCGGATTCGAGCCAGCTCCTGTGCACCGCACCCTCTACTCTGTACGAGACGTGGTTGGGCGTCACGACACAGAGATTGCGGTGTTGCAGGGGAGAGTTCAGGAGATTGAGGACGACCTGTATCTGACGGGTCAGACCAGGGATCCTATCCTATCCTATATCAACTGGCGGAGTTGGGTACCCATGTTTACGAGGCGGATCAGGGACGCGCTGCAGCCAAGGAGCGTGTTGCCGAGTTAGAGGCTAGAGTTGACGACCTTGAGGCTAGGATGACTGTCGCTGTTGCAGCCTTGTCTGCTGCTTTCCCATTCCTATCCCCGTAGGATATCTTATGTTGTACTTTTGGTAGAAGTTTAGAAACTTGGATGGCAGTGTGCATTTTATTTTGTATGCAGAAAACAAAATTATCTCAAGTCTATTAAGCTTTTTATGAAAAGTCTGATGTTTCGATTCCTATATTGTTGATGTTTTTGTGCCGTGCTCTCGTGATCTTGTTTGTCGTGTGTGTTGATTGTATAGTTGTTTGATTGGTGCATATGTTGACAATATTATACGGTGATACATGTCTCATTCTTTTATTCTTGTGTATTAGAAGAACAGGCCTCCCAAAAGAACTACTCGATCGACTTCGAGGAAGAAGCTTTTCCGACCACCTCAGCGAACCTAGCCGGGTAATTGCACAGGCTATCACGCAATATGAAGTGAACCGCGTTGATTCCAGTGGCGATTCAGGCGCAGCAGGCCGATGTAGAACCCAGGAACCTGAGACTTGTAAAAGCTCTTGCCTATTCCTTCATAGTCTTGACGTATTTTATGCCGATCCTTTCGTTGATGATCCGTTCTTTCTGACACTGCAGAAGTAGATAATACATGCGTGGGTGTTCCTACAAGACGTTCATGGCATGCAAGCCCTGGAACTTTCGTGGTTCAGAAGGAGCAATTAGTATTGTCTGTTGGATCGAGAAAACCTAGTCAGTACTTGACATCAGTGGTTGCTCAGAGGATCAAAAGATCAAGTATGTCACTTGCACATTCCAGGACGAGGCCTTGACGTGGTGGAACCTACAAGTGCAGACCTTGGGTCGTGAAGTTTCCTACAATCTTTCTTGGGCTGAGTTGAAGTCATTGCTGATGGACAAGTATTGCCTGTGGAGTGAGCTGCAGAAGTTGGAAACCGAGTTCTAGAATCTGTCCATGGAACGGGGCGGATATCGCTGCCTATACACCCGATTTCATGAGCTTTCTCGTCTTGTTCCACACATGGTTACCCCTAATATAAGCGGTTAGAGAGATACATATGGGGACTTTCTCCCTAAGATCTGTAGCATGGTCACCACTACTGCTCCAGCTTCCATTCAGCATGCTGTCACCCTTGCTTACAGCCTCACCGATGATGCGATACGCATGGGTTCCTTGTCACAGAGGGAATCAGACAAGGGTGAAAGTTCTGGAAATAAGCGAAAGTGGTCAAACTTCAATAAGGGGAAAGGCACAGAGAGTAATTCCAACAAGAAGCCTAAAACCGTTAAAGCTTTTGTTGCCACCGCTACTGACACTTGCAAGCCATACAACGGACCCCACCCACTATGCAATAAATGCAAGTACCATCATGTGGGGACATGTGACAGCATCAAATGCGAGAAGTGCAAGCGGATGGGACATCATACAGTGCAGTGCTGGGCTAAATCAGTTGTGAACTCTGACAGTAAACCGAGATGTTTTGAGTGTGGAGCTACCGACCATTTCAAGAAAGACTGCCCCAAGATGAAGGTTCAAGCTCGTGGAAGGGCTTTTGTCATGGGTGCAGAGGACGCACGCGAGGATCCAACGTTGTCACGGGTACGTTCCTCATAAACAATCATACTCCTTCTATACTTTTTGATACAGGTGCCGATTTAAGCTTTGTGTCGACCGACTTTTAATGGACCCTCGGATTAGAGTAAATTAAGTTGCACACACATTATTCGATAGAATTGGCCAATGGTAAGATAATTAAGTCTGAGGAAGTAATTAAGAATTGTGCGTTGAAGTTGGGATTGGGAAGTTTCGACGTTGTGGTTGGCATGGATTGGTTGTCGAAGAACCGCGCCGAGGTTATTTGTTTCGCGAAAGTGGTTCGAGTTCCGTTGCCCAATGGAGAGGTTCTGTCCATGCAGGGGGAGTGTAGGAAGACTCCGTTGCGGTTTGTATCTTGCATGAAGGCCCAGAAGTGCTTGCGGAAAGGTCATTTTGCATTCTTAGCGCATGTGATCAAGAAGAAGCCAGGAGAGAGTAGAATCGAAGACATCCCGTCGTGAGAGATTTTCCAAAAGTATTTCTCGAAGATCTGCCAAGATTGCACCCCCGAGGCAAGTTGAATTTCGTATCGACCTCATTCCCAGAGCTGCTCCCATAGCCCGTTCTCCTTACCGCTTGGCTCCGTCTGAGATGCAAGAACTTTCCAACCTGCTGCAAGAGTTGCTTGACAAAGGATTCATTCGACTAAGCTTTTCACTATTGTGTCTGCTGAACTAGAGAAGAATAGATGAAGTGAAAAGCCAAAACATAGTAAACATCTGATCCAATAAAAAAGTATTTTGCATACAAGATCCTCCCAAAAGACTGTTGACACTAACAACTGCTGTTCCCTAACAACTGCTGTACAAACTGCTGCTTACAAAGTCTGTTGAAGAAACCATTGTCTACCAAACGTCTGATGATACAACGTTTGTTGGAGCTAACAACACTTAGGCTCCAACAGATGATTCAAGCAATAGAGTTTTAGCCATCAGTAGTTTACAAGTCAGAGTTTAGTCATCAAAGTTTTCAATGTAACAGTGTTTGTAATAGGGCATATGTTTCATGTTGTTATTTCTGTTAGATGTCACTATCTTAGGTGATGTCAGCCTTAGGTCATCAGAGCTTTAGTTTGTGTATAAATAGAACAGTTCCTGTATTGTTCTATTCATCACTCTAAAAACATTCTCTTGTACAAACAGAGCTGTGAGTGATCGGGCTGAGGGGGATATTGTATACTTGTACTAAAATCTGTGATGACTTTATAAAACTACTTGTTAAAAGCAATTGTCCTATTTGTTATGTTTTAGAGTTTATATTTCCGCTGCACTTTCCATTATTATTCATCTTCATTACTGTTTCATTTATTAAACTTCATAACAAATCAAACTTAGATCCTAACAATTGATATCAGAGCTTGGTCAATTAAATTCGATCTAATCAATCAATTTAATATAAATAGATCAGCTCAAATTTATTGATATCGCTTTGTTTGTCAGATTGAAAACAGAGTAAAAGTTTGTTTACGTTCAAAGTTTTTTAAAACACACTTTGTTTTATAAACAATTAAAGAATGGCTTCAATCAATCATGATCCACACAACACTGGCACAAGCAACAAGCCACGATGCTTGTCAGATCTAAATACAATATCTGGCAACGTCGGATGAGCCATGTTCTGGCTCAACAGAACACTGGGTGCTGGAAGTCAGTTATCTTCAGACCACATGTTCCGATAGTGCCGAGTACGAAGATCCCAAGGTTCAAGAGCCAAAGAAGCTTGAAAACTACTCCGAGCAGGATTTTCAGAAAATTGAGTTCGATGCCAAAGCCTTCAGTATTGTGGCCATGGCTCTACCAAATGATATATATGCTGGGCTGTTACCCTGTAACAATACAAAGGAGTCATGGGATGCTTTGAAAGAACAATTCGGTGGTACTGAAGAGGTTATTGAAAACAACCGTGAAATTTTAAATCAACAATATGAAACATTCAGTCATGTGAAGGGAGAGTCATTAACTCAACAATTTGAGAGATTTAATTGTTTAATTAGTGAACTAAAACTGGTGGGTCTAACTTACCTAAACTCAACATTAAACCATAGGTTTTTAAGATCACTACCGATAAATGGGACACTATTGCAATTGTTATGAGAAACTCAATTGGTTTTAAGGACTTGTCTCTGACCCAGCTTCATGTTAAGTTCTTGACTTATGAGAGAGAGTTTAACCAGAAAAAGAAGCTTCAGGATTCTGGAAAAGTTTATGATGATTATGTGTTTAGGAATACAACACTTTTGGGTCAGGATGAGATGCCTGGTAACAGTAAGGATCAGAGTTATGATCATTTTATTGACATAACTGCTAGATTTGACTCTGATTCTTATTCACCTAATTATGCTTTTGCAGCAAGTGGTGATATCCAGGCATCTGACAACATGTCTTTTGAGTATAATGACCTTCAATATTTTAATCATTGCACTTAGAATAAATGGACATTTTTCACCAACTGGCTCTGCTCAGTGTTAGAACTAACAATTTCTATAAGAAAACTGTCAAAAGATATCCAGGTTTACATGGTGGGTCAAAAGTGGGGTTGGATAAATCTAACATTAAGTGTTACAAATGTCACATAATGGGTCACTTTTCTAGGGAATGTAGGGGTCAAAATGGAACACCTATGATTACCTAGCCAAATTAAAGGCCTCAAACAAACAATTATCAATTTTCCAAAATACCCTGGACCAAATGTGCAAAATACTGCTCACTTTGCACAATCTTCATCCACTGTTCCTGTCCATTATGTCTAAACCACTGTTCCACAGATTCAGTATGTTCAAACCCTTGTTGCTCAGGCTCAAATGCCACTTGTTCCTACTCCACCCTCTGCCCCTGCAGAGACCAGTCAACAAAGCTTTTTCACACAAGGCTTTGTTGATTGAAGCAGTTTATCAGATGAGCTAACAGATGAGAACTTTGCTCTTGTTGCTAAATCTGAAAATGAACCAGAAAATTTATGTTTCATGGCATTAGGATAATTGTTGAAGGAGTTGAATCTGAGGAAGTGGTTCCTGAGTTTGAAAATATGACTGATGATGGTGTTGATACAGTTGTTTCAGTTGAGAAGTCTGAAGAAGAGGTTGTGAATCTCTCAGATCCATGGAGTGAAAATGATTGTGAGTGCAAGTGTGATTGTGCATTGATGGCTGCTGCTAAGGTATATCCTCAAATCTTAAATGTTTTATGTTCAAACAAATGTGTAATAGCTTTTGAAAACATTAAAGAGGTGAATGAAAACCTTAGAAAGAAAATTTTAGAGGATGAAATTCAGTTTGAAAAACTTACAAAAGAGTTAAAATAAAAATTAATTGAAAAAGAATCTGAAATCAGCAGTTTAAAACATGAAGCAAGCATAACCAAGGACCAGCTCCAAGCTATGATAACAAAATATCAGAGTTGTACCAAGTTGAGTGTGAAAATTGGTGGAATCATGCAAAGGTTTTGAGATGCTCCTCAACCAACAGACCAAAAGTCATGTGAAATTTGGCTTTGGTTACAATGAAACCACTGCTCAAATTTCTCAAACACTGACAAAAAGGAACCAAAGTTGGTTGAGGTTATTCCACAAATTTGGAGGGTCAAAAAATTAAAATCACTGAACCTAATGGCAAGAAAATTGTTCTTGAAAAACTTGAAGGTTCCTCATCATTTGTGAAATTGAAAAATATCAGTTAAAACCAACTTGGTTAGATGAGTGTGATGTTCTTGATAATTTCAAACCAGTAAACTTTAAAACCCATACTGGTAAAAAGGCACCACAGGAAAAAATCATTCCCTTAAAAGATCTTTCAGCAGATGCTCAAACATCTGTTGAAAAGAAGGAAAAAAGGAAGATCAAAGAAAAGGATCCAAACTTATTTTGTGATTTTTGTAAAAAGAAGAACCATGTTACTAAAAACTGTTTTCTTCTAAAAACATATGACATCAACAAAGAAACAAGTGTGTGTGATCCTAAACCAAACTGTTCAATATGTGGTAAAAAGAATCATAAAACCCAAGATTGTCTTTATCTCAAAAATTTGGATGTCAAAATACAAGAGTATAAAGTAAAAAATTAAATGAGTCAAGTGATTAGTATTTCAAAAGGAAAGCCCAAACAGACTTTCACACCAGTCCAAACATCTGTTATCAAAAATCTTAATGAAAACTCTGCTCCCAGAGATGTTCAAGTAACAGATGCTCCACCTCAAACAAGTTTCCAAGAGGACATGGACAACCACCTTGTCATTGTATGCCACATGTTTCTGAAGAGCCAAAAAGTCCTTCAAAACCAAAAGTGAACAGGCATCCTCATGGTTACTATCATCTGATAGGAAATGGTCAAACATCTGTTGCACCAAGTGTTGACATACAAATACTGGCAAATGGTCAACAATAGTTGTTGAGCCTGGTTCAAAAACTTGTTCAAACCACTGATCATTCCTTAAACTTGAGCCTGTAAGGTCTCGAAACCCATCCAAAGCCAACTTGGCTTTGGACACTCACCAAAACTAACTCCTTATTGATGTGCAGGGAGCTTTTGCTTGCTTAGATATTTTATGGTATGTAGACAGTGGAGGCTCCAGGCACATGACATGATGTAGAGCCCTACTTCTGGACTTCATTGCTCATGGAGGGGGTGATATATCTTTTGGTAATGATTCTAAAGGTAAGGTGTTGGGTTCTGGGACTGTTCATGCTGGGAGACTCAAGTTTGAAAATGTCAATCTTATTGATAATCTTAAATTTAATCTTCTTAGTGTTTCACAAATGAGTGACAAAGGCTATGGGTCATTCTTCACTAAGAAAACTTGTAAGATTATTGGGGCCAGAAGTGGTTAAAAAATTGATACCATGATAGCTGAGAGCAAAGCACAACTTGTTGCTCATAGAAGTGGTAATGTGTATGTAGTTGATATGTTGAAGGATAACCCTATGGCAAATGTCTGTCTATTTTCTGCTGCTTCATCTAAAGAGACAGAATTGTGACATAGGAGATTGGGTCATACCAACCTTCAAACTATCAACTCATTCTCAAAACAAAGCCTTCTGAGAGGCCTTCCATAAAAAAAATTCAAATGTGATGAGCATTGTGTTTCCTGTTTAAAAGGCAAACAACATAAAAGCTCTTTCAAATCCATTGATGAGTCCAAAACTAGTCAGTGTCTTCAGTTGTTACATATGGACTTGTTTGGCCCAGTTAAAATCATGAGTCTAAGGAAAAAGAGATTTTGTCTTGTCATAGTTGATGATTTTTCTAGGTTTACATGGACTTACTTTTTACACTCTAAGGATGAGACTGTAGGTATCTTGAAGGACTTTGTCACCAAAGTTGAAAAGCAATATGACTTGCCCGTGAAAATCTTTAGAAGTGACAATGGAACAGAGTTCAAAAATAAGGAGTTGGATGACTTCTGTGTGTGAAAAGGAATTGTGATGGGGTGGTTGAAAGGGAAAACAAAACCCTCATTGAGCCTGCAAGAACTATGCTAGCAAATTCTGGTTTACCATTGTCCTTTTGGGCAGAAGATGTAAACACTGCCTGTTATGTTCAGAACAGAATTTTGATTAACCCTAAACATTAAAAGATTGCTTATGAAATTTTGTTCAAAATCAAACCACTGATCCCATTTTTCAAAATCTTTGGCTGCCCATGCTTCATTTTAAATCTCAAAGATTCCATTTAAAAATTTGCAGCCAAAGTAGATTGTGGATATTTTATGGGATATTCTTCTACTGCCAAGGCTTAAAAAGTGTTTAACACAAGGACTAGGACAATAGAAGAAACACTGAATGTAAAGTTCAATGAACCTTCATCCTTATAAATCCAGCAAATCCCGCTGAATAGTTTTATTTAGATAAATTCAAATTTGAAGATATTACTGCTAAAACTAACAGTGAAGGTACACCACAGTCTCCACAACAAGACTACAGATTTGACATTGTGATTCTATCTCTCTACAAAGTCTATTCTGCTTCAGGGCAAGAAGATGTTCAAAACATCTGCAAAACTCTGCTACAGCTGTATCAAATACTGTTGACCAGTCTTTCCCTCAAACCACTGTTTCATCCAGCTCAACCACTGTTCAAACATTTGTTGACAAAAGTCCAAATTCAGTTGACAAAAGTCAGTCCACCTTTACACCACTTGGTCCTATTCCCCCACCTCTATTTCAAACATTTGTTGCCACTACAGAAGTGCAAACATATGTTACATCAACAGATGCCACAACATCTGTCCCTCACCTCAAAATGCCATCATACCATATCAAGGAGATTTAATCTACCTTAGAGACCATCCACCAGACCAAATAATTGGCAACATCAGTGAAGGGGTGCTCACAAGAAGTCAATCCTCAAATATCTGTCTTTTTGTAGGCTTTTTATCTCTCACACAACCTGTTAAGTATCAAGAGGCACTGAAAGACAACAGTTGGGCAGAATCCATGCAAGAAGAGCTCCTACAGTTTAAAAGACAACAAGTATGGGAACTTGTGCCACTGCCAAAGGATGTATGTCCAATTGGCACAAAGTGGGTCTTCAAAAACAAAACTGATGAAAGGGGTATTGTTTTCAAGAATAAAGCCAAGCTTGTGGTTCAGGGCTTCAGACAAGAAGAAGGAATTGATTATCATGAAACCTTTGCTCTTGTAGCTAGGTTGGAAGCTATCAGACTTTTCTTGGCCTTTGCTGTCAACCACAACATTAAGGTGTATCAGATGGACATCAAGTGTGCATTCCTTTATGGCAAAATTCAAGAGGAAGTCTATGTGTGCCAACCACCTGGTTTTGAAGACAGATTCCATCCTGATCATGTCTACAAGCTCAACAAAACTTTGTATGGCTTGAAACAAGCACCAAGGGCCTGGTATGAAACTCTTTCCACCGTTCTCTTGTCCATTGGTTTCGCTAGAGGTAAAATTGATAAAACCTTATTTTTAAAATGGAAAGGGAAAGATCTAATGATTGTTCAATATTTGTGGATGCCATTATTTTTGGGTCCACATGTAACAAAATGTGTGAAGAGTTTAGGAAACTCATGACAACAGAGTTTGAAATGAGTGCTATGGGTGAACTCCAGTGCTTTCTTGGTCTCCAAGTTAAGCAACTGCAAAATGGAACATTTATTCACCAAAATAAGTATGTTAAAAACTTACTTACAAAATTTGAAATGAATGACTGTCAACCATGCAGTACACCCATGAGCACTACCAAGCTACCCACTGTTGATGGTAAAGATGAACTGATTGATCAGACACATTATAGATGCACGATTGGGTCTTTATTGTATCTCACTACATCCAGGCCAGACATTATGTTTGCCACTTGTGTCTGTGCAAGATCCCAGGCATCACCTAGAAAGTCAAATCTTATAGCTGTGAAAAGGATATTCAGATACCTAAAAGGTGCTCCCACACTTGGTATCTGGTATCCTGCTAATGGAAATATTGAGATTTCAGGTTATTCAGACAATGATTTTGCTGGTTGTCAAACCACAAGGAAGTCAACTTCAGGAGGGTGCCAATTCCTAGGCAATGCATTGGTCTCTTGGCAAAGCAAAAAAGCAAGCAGCTGTTTCAACATCAACAGCACAGGCTGAATACATTGTTGTTGCAAGCTGTACAGCCCAACTCATGTGTCTTCAAAACCAGTTACTGGATTTTGGTATAACTGCCCTAAAGAGTGTCAAGCAGCTGAAAATATCAACAAAAATCCAGTTTCCCATTCAACCACAAAGCACATTGACATAAAACATCATTTTGTGAGAGATAGTTATGAAAAATGTTTGATTTTTCTGCACCATGTACCAGCAGAGGATCAGCTGGCAGATGTGTTGACAAAGGCTCTAGACACATCTACCTTTGAAAGTCTGATCTCTCGGATTGGTATGCTAAACATGGATTAAAAGCAAAAATGTTTTCATAAATAAAACATTAAAATGTTGTCAGAAAATCAAAATCCATCCTTAAAAATAGCTTTGGTTGAAAAATCTGTTTTAGATAAAACAACCACTGATTCATAAATTTTATCATCTGTTGGTTGAAAAATCTGTTCCAAAACTCTATTCAGATAAAGCAACTGTTTTCATCATTTGTTTGACCAAAGTCAACCACTGTTAAAGGTATCCTCTGTTTTCCATTGTTTTCTTAACATCTGCTAACTAGTCATCAGATGTTATAAACAACTGTCATCCACAAATTTTTCAAAACAATAGAGGTTACCAACAGTCCTTCCATCAAATGTTTGCCACTTCTGCTCTCAAAAGCATTGCTTTGGCCACAGCAGCATTTCCCTGAGACTATAAAAACCCTATTTTCCCAAACAGTTGTTACACTATCTCATTGAATTCAAAATTCTGAAAACCGCCTTCCATCAAACTCAAACCCTCGACCTAATTTCATCAACGATATTCTTACTCGAATCCAAAACATGGATCTACAAGTAAAAGTTCCCCACAATTATTTTCCATATCTATCCAAAACAGAAGAAAATCGTTCTTTCCATTCCATAATTGACATTTTAAGAGAATCAAAATACTTGCCTGTTCTCACCGCTGATTCTTCAATCTATATCGACACTCTCCAAGAGTTTTGGTTAAATGCTGAAACCCAGTTTACAGACAAAAAGCCAACAACCATTATCTCCAAAATTGGAAAGACATATCTCACCATAACCCCTCAAACCATCTCCACAACCTTCTCACTGAACGACTTGGCAAGTAAGGATTCTTTTTCAAAAACTGAACTTCACAATGAGTTCATAGAGAGGGGATATGATGATCAAATGACTGGGGCAACCATTTTCAAAAAATATTTTCCCCAGCCATGAAATTTTTCTTTCATACCTTGCTCATATGCCTCTCTACTAAAACTACTTCTTTCAATGAAAACCCATTGAAAGTTCCATACTTGGGATATGCAATTTTGTCAAATACTGATTATAATCTATACCAAGCCCTGTTTTTAGATTTAGTAGCAAATGTGAAGGGAGTCAAGTATGGGTCAAACAATGCTTTTTCTTTTATACCCAAGACTTTTAAGAGTTTTCCTACAAAAGGTTTCACGTTAAAAGGAATTTAAAAAAGGTGAAGCTCTTCAAATGAAAATCTTTCACAAGAAACTTTTAAAAGAATGTTGGGCCCTAACACCCAAGAAAAAGTGTCAAAAGAAAAAGTTTCCAAAACACAAGCAAAGAGTGTTAAAACAACAACTGTTGTCACAACCTCTGTTGCTGAGCCCACTGCTTCTGGTGATCATGGCACTACATCCAGTGCTGTGAAACCCACACCAGAAATCACCAAAAAGAAACTTCCATCCACTAAGCCCACCAAAAAGAAAACAAAAAAGGTAACTTTAGAAGATGAGATACCAAAGGAAAACCACTGTTGTAACACAAATACAACAAACAACATCTGTTGATAGTTCCTCTCAACAGATAGACATATCTCAACCCATCCAAACTCCTCATGTATCCTCTCAAAAGGATCATGTTGTAAGCCAAGGGGAAACACATCAAGAAGCATATGATTCACTTGAACATATGTTCAAAAGTCCTTCTCCAGGGCTGCTTCTCTTCTCATTCCACAACCCTCACCATCAAATGAGACTCCTATTCCACCTACAATGCAACCCTTGTTCGAAGCCATTGAAAAAACTCATGCTACTAACAGTTCCTCTCAACAACCTATCATTGAGAGTATACTCCAACATGTGACTAGGCCTGAGAAAAGTCAAGTGGCTAGCCCACGAACAGAGGAGGTCACACCCTTCGAGTTACATGTAACTCAAGGAGGTTTTCCAAGTGAAGCAGCCACTACGGTTGTAGAGACCATTGTCTCACAACAGGACAGTGGTTACATAGCTAAGACTTTCCTTGGAGACAACAACTGTTGAAGCCACTATATTGACTCCTAAACCAGTTGGAAGTACCCAGTACCAAGAAAAAGGGGCATCTAGTTTCTTTTCAATGGACTGACCTCCAAGAACTGAACTAGATATAACTACCACTTCTGGTAGGAATTCAGGTGATCCTATTCATTTAGGTGATGGATTAAGTTACCAGGAATTGACAGAAAGGGTTAACACCATTGAGTCATCAGTGAATGAAATCAAGACTGATCTCAAGACTATGATGCAAACTTTGGATACACTCACTAAAAGTCAACCTTCCACCCAAGACATTGCTAGTGAGCTATGGAAATCTGTCAGTCCAATTATCATAGCTCATCAAAAACTATCAGATCAAACACATGAAACTTACATGGATATGATCAGAAACATGGTGGATGCTGGGTTCACAGATACCCAAGCAGATATCAAAGCCATTAAGGAACATCTGCTGAAAACCACGGGATCTGCCCCCACAACAATACTAAGGGATGAATATGATGATGAGTTCACTTCTGATGATGCCAAAAAGGGGGAGAGTGGCAGAGATAGATTGCCAAAGCTTGATCCATTTGGAATTCCACCTTCTAAAAAGGATCAACCACAAAAGTCTGCTGACAAACCAAGGTCTGCTTCAGTTTCTCAATCCACTGCTCAAACCTCTTCTGACACTGCCAAAGCTGACAAGGCAAAGAAGATTAATGAATCTGCCAATGTCATGGCTGAAAAGGCTGCTGAAGCAAAGCTAAAAATGTCTGAGACCCTGGCAACCAAAGCAGAAGAACAGAAGGAAAAAAGAAAATGTTGGCTCCTCAAAAAGGAAGAAAATGCCAGCAAGACATGTTAGGCAACCACCATCCATCTCTAAAACCTCTGCTCCCAAAACATCTGCTACCACCACCACTACAACCACTGAACCTATAATCGCAACAACCACCACCACTACAACCACTGAACCTATCATCATAACAACCACCACTACTACATTATCCATATCCATGTCACCTATATCATCTTCTCAACCCCAAACATCTGCTGGTACTAAACAAGTGCCAACAGATGTTAACACACCCACTACTTCACAATCACCTTCATCCCCTCTCATCCTGTACAAAAGGAAAAGAAAGTCCACCTTTGCGGTACAGGATGAGAACATTAAAATTACACCTACACCCATTTCATAACCACCTTCTGAACCCATTCCAGCCATTCCATTGTCATCTTTTTCACCACACACTTCCAAATTTTCATCCCATTCTTCCACCACCAACCATGATCCCATTGGGTGCTCAGTATCCCCTTGAACTTGACATCATCAAGGGGGAAATTCAATCCTCCTACAATACTGAGGATCCATCACAGCTATCCTTCCCATCTCTCTCAAATCTGAATCTTCCTAAACCTAAGAATGTTGATGAATATTTGAAATTGATAGCAAAAAAGGCAGATATGATTATAAAGGAGAAGTGTAAAGGAAAGGATGACAGGACTACTCAGGGCATCCATTCAGCAGAACTTAGCAAATTGAGAAGGATTGAGGATTTTGCTAAGGACCTGAGTAATTCTTTGTCCAACAAACCAATCAGTGGTGAAGAGGAGAAGTTAATCAGGGAATATCTTCTGGATAAAATCATGGCAACTAATCCTTACAAAGCAAACAGAACACAATTTGCAGGCTGGACCACTCATGCTTTACAAGAAGAACTACACAGAATCGAAGAAATGGCTAAGCATCCAAATCAGAAGGCTTCTTCTCCTGATTTCAGAAAAGGTAAAGACCTTGCCAGAGCCTTAAAATTCAAAAGCATGAGGGTAGAACTGGTAGCTGCTGGTTTTGGAGAGATGAAGTCTGTGGCAAGATGGTGTGAGCTGAGGCTAGTTGAAACTTACAAGACTCTTGAAGAGAAAAGAAAAACTGATCCTATACTTCCAAGAATACTAGTTTACCCTGATGTAACAGTGTCACACCCACCTAAGGCAGAAACGCGAGGTGAGACGAACATGGTAATCACAAACATTGTTTACATGAGAAGTACTAAATGTCATTTATTTCATCAACACATAAGTCACATAGTCGAATACAAGTTAGAAATTCTAACAAGTGTTTCAAACAACTACGTCAAAACCACAAAACAAAGCCTTCTTTATGCAGTCCTAAACTTGGCTACTTAACGTCCTTACTTGGTTTCCTGAAAAACATGCTTACAAGTGTCAACTAAAAAGTTGGTGAGTTCGCAGGTTTTTTGGACTCGACAAATCAGTTTTGTTGCTCAAAGAGTTTCGTTGTCTGTGTCCATGCAGAATATAGTTACCATGAGCACCATAACCAAACCACGACGTTCATGTTCACCCCGCCCCAATGCCTTATCACGGGACATTGTAAAGTAATGGATAATATGCATTCATATGTGTTAGCGCGACTAACAGTGAAAGGGGGTGTCAACCCAAATAGTACTATTCATATAATCCACGACTTATTGCTAAGTTAATGGTTATGATTGTCGGGGAATTTTTGTTGATCTGTGATAATTGTGGGTCTAACTCATGTAACACATATTGTTGTCATGTACATATGTTGATCTGTAGCATGTTTCTCCCCCGAAGTTGCAAAAGAGTAAAACAGTAAAAGGGGCCACGAAACTCACCTGCTGATGCACAAATTCACAAGTTGTCTGCACACGTGTTTTATTCGGGTCCTACGACGCAAGTGAACAATAATGAGATCTTAATGAACAATTCTAGTAATGTATGTCTATGTGTGTGCTACCATTCAAGTTTTGATATTTATGAAAATATTCACTTAAAAGTTGTTGGTAAAATAATAATGTCTAAAATATCCAACGGATGACATTTTGGCTTGTTAAATGATTATACAAGTCTCGATCGGATATTTTGCAGATAAATCATGCATACGGTATTTTCAAGAGAGTGGAGTTGATGGATAGTAATAAAACCAACAACTATACTTGCATGATTTATGATGTACAAAAGTAGATAAATGTTTATCTAATCATTTAAGCATAATTTTACCACCAAGTTCTTGGTTTTAGTTGGTTATTTTCTTTAACCGAGTTTTATAAAGTACAACCGTCACCAAGCTTAATTCACTGGACATCCCGAAAGGGATTAAGGACATAACATTCCCCGGCATACACTTGTTTTATGACACTAGTTTCAATTTATAGGAGTTTTTACTAGATCTTGAGTCTGAAGGCATGCTCGTGTATTGGTTCGTCCCGGAGCATCATTTATATTTATATTTTCATTGTTAAATGATGGTCTCTTGAACACACAAACCTTTGTGTTATCAAACCAAGATTTAGAAGAGAATCAAAACAATATTTACATATTCATAGTTTCTTTTGGTCGAAGTAAAATAACTTGTGTGAAATTATGCTTGTTTTTCACGTAAGTTTATTAATACAAGAACTTGATTTCAAGGTGCATTGTATGGAACTTAAACCTAATATAAAAAAGACTAAAAATGTACCAAGTGTTGGTCTTGAAATGTAAGGCTGTGATAGGCTTGTTGTTGTAAATTCTGTATATAAAAGAGGATGTGTGTTTTTGGTTTGAGAGAAACCAAGAAACAAGAACTAGAGAGGCTAATAAGAGTGTTTGGTGTAGGTTGAATGGTAGTGATAAAGGCTTGTATTTATAGTGGTGGATGGGGTGAGGGGTACAGTTGGGGTGGGATGAATGTGGTAACTCAAACTTGCATTGGCCTTTGGTATGTTCATTCATTTTAGTGAAATGCATTAAAAACATGTACAAGACAAATATAGGTTGGTGGCTGGTTTGATCGTAGGATATTCAGAACAAAGAAAATGGAAAGAGGGAAAGATTTGACCATGCATGGAAAGAGATGGTGGGTTCATTTTGGTGTAAGACTTGGAAGAATTCCTATTCTCATGCAAGTGATACTTGCATAATTTGTCATTTATTGTTGACTAAGAAGAATAGATGTAATATAGAGTGTTCAGGAAAATCACATGGTGGCCAGTACACATAAAAATACAATCCAAATGCACATTTGCATGTGGCCGTACTATTACTGTGTGTGTATAGGTTTGATATGTGATTTCATTATGGCCTACCATCTAATTCCTAGAATAAACTAACATTAATGCAACTTGGTGGGTGTGTGTCCATATACACACATGCGTAAGTGTGTAGATGTATTTGCCAAAACAATTTAAAATAAATATATGTAAGTGTATACATGGATATGTGTCTTGTGGTGCATATATTTATATATATATATATATATATATATATATATATATGTATATGGGGACGGGTACGTGTAGGCGCATACGAGTACGTGTTCTTGTAGGGTAATATATATATGAGTAAGGGCTCGCCTAAAATAAATAAATATTTATAAAATATACGACTTTAGAATTTGGGTTGTCACCAAAAGTTTAGGGCCATCAAGTATTAAATAAAATGCCGATATTGTTTTCTATTTTTTTCACATATATGAGTTCAAATTGTTTTCATGCTTTAGTTTTGACTGGCAAAATGACGGTTGTCACAAACAGAGGTTAGAAAATCCCAACAGACCTTTTCCCTTAACAGTCTACTTTCAACATTTGATCTCACCCTTGCTGCCAAGAAACATTACAAAAGGCAGAAGCAGATATCTGAGGAGGATGAAGAGAAGTATGAAGATACTTTTGTGAAAGAAGGGATTTTCAACTAGGTTCACTACTTCTCTGATCCCATAAGTGAAGAACTCAGAAGAATCATTAGCAGGTCTCCATCACCAAACTCATCAAGAATAAATTTGCAACCCCAAAACTCCTCAGGTTCAAAAATTCTAAAGTGGAAAGTCAACAAAGACACCCACGAATTGACTTTGCTCAGATCTGATGGAGAAGCTCAAAAGTTAAGCATGGATGATGCATATGGTCTGTGTGAAGATGATCTCCAAGACCTGCTGAACTTAGAGCTAGAAAGGGATGCTGAAGACTTATTCTCTCTAAATTTTGAATTGCAACTTAAAGGCCAAATTAGAGAAAGTCTGATGAGAAATAAAGATCAGTAATAAAGGTTGAGTTTTGGCATCATCTGTTCTTGGGGGAGATTGTTGGGTCTGCTAAACCAGAGAAAAAACAAATGAAGTGAAAAGCCAAAACATACTAAACATCTGATCCAATAAAACAATATTTTGCATACAAGATCCTTCCAAAAAACTGTTGACACTAACAACTGCTTTTCCCTAACAACTGCTGTACAAACTACAGCTCTCTGAGTCTGTTGAAGAAACCATTGTCTACCAAAGGTCTGATGATACAAGGTCTGTTGGAGCTAACAGCACTTAGACTCCAACAGATGATTCAAGCAACAAAGTTTTAGCCATCAGTAGTTTACAAGTCAGAGGTTTAGTCATCAGAGTTTTCAATGTAACAGTCTTTGTAATAGGGCAGATGTTTCATTTTGTTATTTCCGTTAGATGTCATTGTCTTAGGTGACGTCAGCCTTAGGTCATTAGAGCTTTAGTTTGTGTATAAATAGAACAGTGCCTGTACTGTTCTATTCATCACTCTGAAAACATTCTCTTATACAAACAGAGCTGTGAGTGATCGGGCTGAGGGGGAAATTGTATACTTGTACCAAAATCTGTGATGACTTTATAAAAGTACTTCTTAAAAGCAATTGTCCTATTTGTTATGTTTTAGAGTTTATATTTCCACTACACTTTCCATTATTATTCATCTTCATTACTGTTTCATTTATTAAACTTCATAACAAATCAAACTCAGATCCTCACATTCACCCTGGAGAGCTCTAGTTCTATTCGTTAAGAAGAACGATGGATCATTTCGCATGTGCATCGAGTACAGAGAGTTGAACAAGCTTATGGTGAAGAACCATTACCCTCTTCCCAGAATAGATGATCTGTTCGACCAGTTGCAAGGTTCCAGTTTCTATTCGAAGATCGATATGAGGTCAGGCTATCACCAGTTGCGTATTCATGAAGAGGAGATACCCAAGACTGCTTTCTGGACGCGGTATGGCCATTTTGATGGTTTCATTCGGCTCCTTTATGGAAAATGGATTTCTTGTTATGCCGTTTGGGTTGACAAACGCACAAGAAGTGTTCATGGATCTGATGAACAAGATGTGTAAACCTTACCTTGACAAGTTTGTGATTGTGTTCGTTGATGACATTTTGATCTATTCACGAACTCAAGAGGAGCATGAGCAACATTTGAGAGTGATTCTAAATCTACTCAAGGAGGAGAAACTGTGTGCCAAGTTATCCAAATGCGAATTCTGGATTCGTGAACTTCATTTCCTCGATCATGTAGTGAATGAGAAGGGTATACATGTTGATCTTGCCAAGGTAGAGTCGATAAAAGACTGGCCTAGACCCAGTACCCCAACCGAAGTTCGACAATTCCTAGGGCTAGCTGGATATTACTGATGATTCATTAAGAATTTTTAAAAGATTGCCCAGTCCTTAACAGTCTTGACCTAGAAAGACAAGAAATTAGAATGGGGAGATCAGCAAGAATTAGCCTTTCAGCTTTTGAAGCTCAAGCTATGCAGCGCACCGATTCTCTCATTGCCAGAGGGAACGAAAGATTTTGTAGTCTTTTGCTATACATATCACCAAGGTCTCGGTTGTGTCTTGATGCAGAGGGACAGGGTCATTGCCTATGCCTCTTGTCAACTCGGGTGCATGAATGGAACTACACAACCCATGATTTGGAATTGGGTGCAGTAGTGTTCGCGCTCAAGATATGGAGACACTACCTCTATGGGACTAAGTGTACCGTCTTTACTGATCATAAGAGCCTACAACATATCTTTGACCAGAATGATCTGAACATGCGTCAGAGATGATGGGTTGAGCTACTCAATGATTACGACTGTGAGATTAAGTACCATCCAGGGAAGGAAAATGTTGTAGCAGATGCATTAAGCCGAAAGGAACGTGTCAAAACGTTGCGTGTTCGTGCGCCAGGCATGACCATTCATACCGATCTCACTTCTCGTATTCGCAAAGCTCGGCAGGAAGCTCTTAAGGATAGTATGATTGGGCAAGAAGCTCTATACAGTCAGTCAGGTTATTCATCTAGAGACAAAGCCTGATGGAACAATATATTTCTTGAATATAATATGGGTTCCTTTGTATGGAGGATTGCGTGATTTGGTTTTAGATAGAGTGCACAAGTCCAAGTACTCATTTCACCCTGGTGCAGATAAGATGTATAAAGACCTTAAGGAGTTTTATTGGTGGCCTAACATCAAGGGTTGTATTGCGGCCTATGTCAGACGTTGCCTAACGTGTTCAAAGGTCAAGGCAGAGTACCAGAACCCGTCAGGTATGCTTCACCAACCAGAGATTCCCGTTTGGAAATGGGAGCAAATCTTTATGGACTTCATCACCAAGTTGCCAAAAAGATCTCGTGGTCATGATGCGATTTGGGTAATTGTCGATCGTTTAACAAAGTCTGTGAATTTCTTGCCAATCAAATAAACGGACAAAACAGAGAAATTATCCATATTATACATCAATGAAATGGTGACAAGGCATGGCGTGCCTACTTCCATAATATCTGATCGAGATAGTCACTTCACTTCGAGATTTTGGCAGTTGTTGCAAGAAGCCCTTGGTTCCCGGTTAGGCATGAGCACCGCTTACCATCATCAGACAGATGGACAAAGCGAGAGGACCATTCAGACATTAGAAGATATGCTTCGTGCATGTGTAATTGATTTTGGAGGAAATTAGGATACGTATTTGCCGTTGATTGAATTTTTCCTACAATAATAGTTACCATACCAGCATCAAAGCTGCCCATTACGAAGCATTGTATGGTTGCAAGTGTCGATCGCTCGTGTGTTGGGCTGACATAGGAGAAAAGCATCTGACAGCAACTGAGCTCATCTAGGAGACAACCAACAAGATCTTCCAGATCAGAGACAGATTGAGAGCTGCCAGGGACAGGCAGAAGAGTTATGCTGACAAAAGGCGTAAACCCTTAGAGTTCCAAGTGGGTGACAAAGTTTGGCTCAAATTATCTCCATGGAAAGGAGTGCCCAGGTTTGGGAAACGTGGGAAGCTCAATCCCAGATACATAGGTCCATTTGAGATTCTTACACGAATTGGACCGGTTGCATACAAACTCAAGCTACCCCAAGAACTCAGTGGTGTTTACGACACGTTCCATGTTTCGAATCTCAAGAAGTTTCTTGCTGATGAGTCATTAGTTATCCCTCCAGAGGAAATCCACATTGACTAAAAACTTCATTTCATAGACAAGCCACTTGAGATAACATACTGGAAACTTTAGAAACTTCGCCGCAGTCAGGTCAAACTAGTCAAGGTACATTGGGATTCCAAACACGGACCCGAGTTCATGTGCGAGCGTGAAGACCAAATGAAATGTAAGTACCCACATCTATTCCAGGAGACCACCAGTTCAGATGACCAACACCGAAAATTTCACGGAAGAAATTCCTCTAACAGGTGGAGAATGTGACACATGTCGAAATCACATGTCATGTCCGTACACTTAGCTACACGAATACATGGTGCATGACATTACATTTTGCATGTTTCATTTCATTTGGGCCATACAGGGTGCCAGTAAGTCAATCCCGAGGCATACAGTCTACCAGTAGACACTCTATTTAACACAATGTCCTATTTAGTCGAATAATCCATGATTGATTTTAGGAAATCCATGCAAAACCCTAATTGTGGGAATCCATGCAATTGAACATAAGAATCCAACTTGTTGCCCCGACAAGAACAAAAACAAACAATGTCCACCTTCATAAACTATCCAAATGCATTGTCCATGAAAAACTAGAAAATTAACTAGTAAAAGACGTAAACAGTATGCCACACGATCCTAACTTCAGTCATATGTATCCATATAAACCACGTGGGTGATTAAATTCCAACTAACATGTGTACATAGACTCCATTTGAAATACATATACATATTCGTATGGACACACATAGACAAATAAATATTAAGCAAGATTCAAAATTATATATCTATGTATATATGTGTGCGATACACATATATGTGTGTATGAATGCTTGTAACAACAAAAATCCATCCCCATGTACATATATATATATATATATATATATATATAGGGCAATTATAAAATGAAAACCCTCTTGAGTTGAGAAAACCTTGGAAACCCATGTAAAAAATCTTTATTTTTTTTTTGAAAAAAATAACCAATGTAAAATACATGTTTTTAAGTGTTTTGGGCCAAAAAAATAAAAAAAGCGCCGAAGGGATTTTTTTTTAAAAAATAAACAAAGCTGCGAAAACACATGTTTACAACAGCTTTACAACAGCAAATAGCTAAAAACATATGTAAAAAGCGCAACTTTGTTTATTTTTTTTTAAAAAAATCCATTCGGCGCTTTTTAGATTTTTTTGGCCCAAAATGCTTAAAAACATGTATTTTACATTGGGTATTTTTTTCAAAAAAAATAATGATTTTTTACATGGGTTTCCAAGGTTTTCTCAACTCAAGAGGGTTTTCAATTTATCCTTCCCCTATATATATATATATATATATATATATATATATATTATATATATATATATATATCCACGATCACACACACACATACACTATCATTTTCTTGAACATCTCATTCTACACATACATACATCACGACAAACCCACACTAGACCAACCTAAGCTTCCAAGCTACCCATCAACATACATTACACCAATTTAGGACTCTAGCAAACCTATCACATAAAACGATGCTTGGATGACTACCCTAACATCCTCATTTCAAGTTCCAAGGTAAACTAGGAACATGTGTGTATAGCCCTTGGTAGAACACAACTCTCATTCACCATATATATATACACATACGGCATACATACACTCACAACCATGTCACCATTCTTATCCTTAGAAGCCAATAGTCTCGAACCCTTATAGAAACATGGAGCCAACATAAGCTTCCACAACCTCCAAGCTAAGTTGATTAGCTACAATAACCCTTCCTTTTCCCCATAATTTTCGGCACCCAAGAATGCTCACCCAAACAAACAAGAACCTTAGTCAACATATTGCACTAACATGGCAACAACATCAAATACATGAGCCTCCACACTTTCTTAACTTGCCAAAACTAATTTGCTCCTTCCCATGTATTTCGGCTGCTAACCACCCCTACATAACCAAACAAACATCCAAGTCAACTTCTTTCATCCTAAGAGGCTCTAGTTCAAAGCACACCATGAAAGCAAGGCTTTGACCTTTCATTTTTGTACACCAATGAAGACATGGTCATCCCCTCCACCTCTCGGCTATAAATAGGAACACAAGAACTCATAGAAATCACGCCACAATACTCACTAACACTTGAACACATTCCTTCTCTTCTTGTTAACCATCGGCCGAGAACAAATAGCCCCCAAAGGGCCTTGTTCGACCGTTCACCGTCATCATTTGGGAGTCACAGGCCACTAGCAAGAATCTAGGAGTCACATTGTGGGAAGTTAGCTTATTTTCTTTTGATACATTCGGCTACACACATAAGGTACTAGAACCGAGTTATTTTCCTTATTTTTCACACTAAATCTGTCACATGTAGTATCCACCCGAATGCACACTCAAATACCTCACTAAGCCACAAGTTTGTCGAGTAAAACCAACTTAAATACCCAAGTTTTATGATTAAAGATCAATGTTTTCACTTAAAGATACACACACGTATGTATACTATTTCATACATCCTAGAACACATATATGGACATATGCGTACACCCGCAAATACACAAGAATGTATGTGTGAGTGTATAGGGTCGAGGCCGGCCCAAGATAAACCAATGTCGCTTAATTTTATCACATTTACCATGGCTTGTTTCATAAACATGTGTTAAAGACATTAAAAACATGTGTTAACAACCTTAACACAAGATTTTACGTGGAAAACCTATGATAAATACTAATATGCGTGTATGTACAAGGGAAAAATATATAAATAGGTTGTTTGTATACAAATTTGCAAAAAGGTATGTCCATAACTCACCCTAGACTTACATAACTGAGGCATAAGTGACGCTCGGTAACATTAAGTAAGTCAAGACACTTGTTTTACCATAAACAGACTAAACATTACCACATTAACGACAAAAAAACGAACAGTTCTAACACGTACAGTTTGTGACACATATGGATGGTGGTGCAGAAACACCTAGTCCATAGGTGTTCGAGTCGGGTGAACAAATGCATGGTAGATAGAACCAAAACATAGACTTAAGAGGCCTTTAAATTGAATTTAGGGCTTCCCAGACCAGACACACCGTATCAGATTCAGTTCCACTCTAGCATCCAAATATCAAGTGAGTTTTACACGACCCCTTTTTACAGTTTTATTTACATTTTTCGGGGGAAAAACATGCTTATGGTTTTTCAATTACAATATGACTATTATGTGAACATGAGACATTAAGGTTCATGATCCATTAAGCACTCGTGTCATACATCATGCCATAACCATTAGGTGTGGACTTAGCCATGAAACACCGGAATAGATCTATTGGGTTGACACCCCCACTCTTGGTCAGTCGCTCTGACCGGATGACAGATATCAAAAGAGTGCTTGTATTTCACATTATTTCATTGTCTTTAGTGTACAATGGGCGAGGCACAACATGTCAAGGTTTGGTTATGGGCTCATGTCAGATCACATATCGATTATTGCCCCAGCTAGGCAATGATTTAGTCGGTTTTGGATTACATGTCCATCATATAGAAAACCCGTGAACTCACCAACTTTATGTTGACCTATATTTTTACATGCAAGCTTTTTCAGGAAATTAGCATGGATAATGGAACTTGTGAAGGTCGTGTGCGGGCATTTATGGGATACCTCCTTTTGAACCGTTGTGTTGTTGTTTTAACCCTAGACATTTTTATACAAGGGTTTTAAATTTGAACAATTAACGTTATGTTTGACAAATTTGGTTGTTTAATGGATGTTCCTGTTTTATTTTAATTAATGCTCGTGTGACCTTTGTGGATGGAAATAATTCGAAGTTGCACCTTGCGTTTCATCCTTGGCGTGGTGTGACAAGTTACACCCTCATGTGTTGGCCCGGGTTTTACATTTTAAGGTGTTCTGTCGTGCTCTTGGCTACGATCCTACCCTTTTGATGTTCTGGCATTTCTTTTGTTTGGCTAAAAATGGTGATTGGTACACCTTTCAAACTTTCCAAGTTGATATTTGTTTGATTTCTTCACACGTTACTACGGTTGGTGTGTGGAAAACAAAATTTTTCTGGGTTTCAGAATGGATACTTCCGTTTAAAACCAGTTTGGAGGCATCCTGATGCTATTCTAAACGGGATGGAACCATCTTAATCAGAGTTGGATATGAACTTTCTTGAAGCCCTTCGAGCATGTCCTTCCAGGCTTCGCCCCTTTCCTGAACCTTTATTAGTTTTATCTGGGATTTGCGTTCGTTGCAATAAACAGGGTAGAAATCCGGTTCTTTTGAGGGGTGGTCATGGTATGTGATGTGCGTGGTTTTAGCAAAATAAAAGATATCATTTTCGCGGCCAAAAACTTTGATGTTTTAATTCTAAAACTTTGGTTTGGGATAAATGATAGAGTTTTACTAAACCGGTATTTACCAAGTTTTAAATTTATAAAGTAAACAATGATTACTTTAGAAACTAAAACCAACACATAGGCAGAGAACCTGACGTGCATAGTATAATCTCTAGGGTAAGTATTGAGTATCGTATCCCCAAGGATCACACTTTCCCCTACTCAACCTTTCATCCATCAACTGATCCGGTTTGAAAAGAAAAATAAAACGGAGGGGGTTCTTTGATAAAAATAGTTTTTGAAAAAGGTTTAGGTTTTTATAAAAGAAAAGATAAAAATAGTAGAGTAGTAAATTATGCATATCTCGGGGGTCCATTGATTAAATAGTTAAGTTTATTTTTAGAATTAATAATTTAAGTTAGTTAATCTTGTGGGGAAAACGAGAGGGACTTGAAGTGTTGACTCTTTTATAGAGAAGCGGAGGATACTACTCGCGTAGAATGCTGAACCTCTCCGGCATGCGTCCACCCGGGGTCTCCGCCAGGGCCTCGCGTATAGCGGGCTCCTCAAACCGCGCTCAAGTATTTGGTCTTCTATTTAATCTTCTTCTTAAAGCGGAGGCTTCACTTCCGATCTGGAACACCGTACACCTAGTCTTAGCTCTCGCGTACCGTACCGAAGGGTCTCGCCTTAGGGTCTTTCCGAGTAGGCCAACAACGAATCCCCATTGGTTAACGAACTAGGTCGATGGATCTCTCTTACAGTTGGTATCAGGAGACCGTACCCCCATTGGTTAACGGCGTTGTACTAACGAGAACTAGATAATGAATCTTTATTTTATTTATCTTTAGTGACACTTTAATATTTATAGGCCTGATAAATATAAAGTTGGTTTGATGAATGATGACTTAATTAACCCAACCCATAACCTTCGGAGCTGAATGAAGTCCTTAACAAAGGTGGAACATAATCCTAAAGGCGTATGATACAAAAGATCACTGGTGCGCCCTTAGGGAATCCTCCCTTTGCCAATAAAGTCATTCAAATACTGAGTAAAATCCTTGATAAAGGTGGAACATAATCCTAAAGGTGTGCAATTCGAAGATCACTGGTGCACCCATAGGGAATCCTCCCTTTAACAAGAAAATTACTCAGTCATCTGGTATGTACCAGAAATGTGTCACTCAAATCTGGTCCACTTCAGAAGACGTTGCTTAGAACCCGGTTCGGATATCAGAAGCTCGAAGGATCTGTCTCACTGCCGGTTTCCTCGCCTTGGATCTAGCTCGGGACTACCAGAAACTGATTATACCGTTAGTTGTGTATTAAGTTATAGTTGATTTTTAAGTTTATTAAGTTAATCATCACTTAAACCTGTCACAAAGATAAACAAACAAAGATTAGAAGAGGAGGACACCACAAATAACTAAAAATAAACTACTAATACTAAAAATAAAAGTCTACAAATCGAAATGTGTTCGTAATGATAGAAAGATACAACCATAAAACATGATCAATACAAGAACATGGCTGCTCATAGACAAGCTATCCACCTCCAAGTGATATGTAGCTCTCTTGATCCTCATGACCCTCGACATTTATTGCATAACTACTCTACGATCCTCTTCTTGGCCAAGCTGATCAAGGTAGGACGAAGCCTAACCATTGAGGGATGTTAGGAGGGCCAGAAGGCCTCCCACAAGACCCCCAGATCTCTGGAAGAAGCTTGGAGTTAGGCTCAATTGAGCACAAGAACGGATGAACAAATGGTGAAGGGTAGCTTGGTATTTATAGGCATAACAGGCTGAGCACGGGCGTGCCATTTTGCAGTGCACAGGCGTGCACTGCCTTGCTCCCCATGTTTCGTCATTTTCCAGCTTTTCTGCGTTATCTTCTAGCGTGCAGGTATTTCGTGCAAGTGTGCGTGGGCATGCTTGGTCACTCCAGGACTGATTTTATCTCTGTTTAAGCCCCGAGATTGTCTTCAAACATACAGGGAACAGGTTGTAAGTCTCGTATCTTCAGGAATCTCCAGTTTTTGCTCGTTTTTACCCCGAAAATCCTTTGTTTCCGTCCTGGAGCTCCAATTTCATGAGATAAACAAATAGGAACAAATTAAGCATCAAATAGCAATATCATAAGCGTAATTGTGACCTATTTTGGGACTTTTTATGCCTGTTTTATATGTTAATTTTGTCAATCATCACAATACCCTACACTTAGACTATTGCTTGTCCTCAAGCAATCACCCACAATACACTAAGGCAAACTGTAATTAACAAACCCTCACCCCATTTATTTATTTATTTTTATGAGAAAAATAGAGTTTGCATGACACGCCTACTTAACCGCTATGATTATGACCAACCCTTTACCTACTCACAATGTTCACTCATCACTCGGGTTTATCATTTAAGTGAGTTTTGGGGGTGAACACTCAAGTTCTACCCAAGGCAAGCACAAACCATAGGCTTGTACACGAATTGAATCTCCACCGCTATAAAATGGTTAAAAATTGTAAATCACAAGGTCTTTTTAGGGGTGAAGATGATATAGTGATAAATGGGTAGGAAGGGAGTCTACTTTCGTGTCTAACTCAGGCAGCGGCGGTGGCGTACTGGGCAAATGTCAAACTCGTAATGGTGGGCTTCATGAAATTCCTCCCTCGAAGACTACTACTCTGACGCCCCTACTTTGCGAATCTTTCGGTCATTACACCTATTGACCTCCGCTAGGAATGTCCTAGAAATAGTTCTTCAAACAGATTTGTTTTCTTTCGGCCCGTTTATTGTCGAGCTTTATGACTTATTCTTTCAAACTTTTTTTTTACAAGCATTGCTTCTGTGAAGCTTATTCTTTGATATTTTAACTCTGGATGGATGTCTTTCTTCAATTTCCAAATCTTTTCTCAGTGGACACCGTGATGTCTGGTCTAGTTCTTCTTTCTTCTCGAGACTGACCAAGAGTATCCCAATAGCCCGCAGCACGCCTTCTTCGCCAAGATCACAATAGGGGCTAAGTGTGATGGATGAAATGAAAAAGGCTAAGGCTCAAAAGGGGTAACTAGGTGAGGGATAGATTTATGGAAGAGGTGTGTCCTAGGTGCCTTGATTACTTTTAGAATCTCTAACCTCAAGTGCGGTCTCGACATGCATAAGTTGCACAAGTTATAACTATGACATGCCAAGGGTGAACGTCTCTCATGACCAATCGAAACGAGCAATATATATATATATATAAATATATACATATATGATGTATATCTGCAAGCGGCGTGCTCGTACAAAGGCTCAAAACTCTCACATGGAAAAGCGGGTAGGATAAGGTATCGGTTTTAAAGCATAATTTTCATGGTGTTTTTCACTTGCCATGCAACTATTTTTCTATTTTATTTTATTTTATTTAAACGGATCTATCGGGTTTTATTAACATCATCTAATTTCGACTCTCCTTTTATGTGAACCGTTCGGCATAAATGCCTAATAGCGATCTTTTGAACGAGCCTAATAGACTATACAAATCCACCAAAAATGACTGTGAATGACGCTACGGGTATCAAGCTTCTAAGAGGGTACCGGACAACCACAATCAAATGACAAAATGAACCGCAACACTTAATGAAAAAATGACCCGCAAGACAAAATAGGCAGCAATAAGATTCCACCCCACACTTAAAATTTTGTAACAATTTTAAGTGCAGAACCGGAGAAAAAGGCAAGAGAAACTAATACTCCACTGATAACGACGAATCCACTCGTGTGAAACCTGCATCCTCCAAATAGAGATGTCAAAAAGGCGGCTTCAAAATATCAAGCTGTCCCCACCATGTCCTAAAAACTAAAATAAAAGTAAGCTAAATAGATAAAATACTAAACTAGGGATAGAATACTAGTTCCGAAACACTAGCGGGGGTGGAAGATGTCTAATCGACGATTAAACACGCTTCAAACATACACTCGCGTGTATGAAAAGTAACTAAAAAGAAAATAAAAAGAAAGTTGTTTAGAAAAGTTTTATACATACCTAAAAGTGAAGACGGGAGCTCAGAATAGAAAAGTGACGGAAAATGGCGGGTGAGGCCCCAAATTTTTTTAAAAAATTTTAAACGGTCTTCCATAATATGGTTTTAAAATCTGTGTCGCAGTCTTAAATTTTAAAACCCAATTTTAAGCTCCGAAAACATTTTAAGTTTAATTTCTTTTTTTGAAAAATCTCACCCGGCTCATTTTCCACATTTAACTGAACTTACCTGTCAATCTTCATGGTATGACAAACCTCCTCTAAATGAAAATAAAGCAGAAATAAAAACACTCCAAAATGAATGTTGATGAAGTTGGTAGTTCGGTTTTCTCCACGGGAATTCTCCAAGGTCGCGAATCTCGAAGGACACCTGCAGAGAAAGTCTAAAACAACCGCAATCATCGAAAATAAAGCAGAAATAAAATGAAAAGGAAAAATAAAGAAGACCAAAAACAAAAAGAAAAACAAAGTGAAAATAAAAATGAAAAAGAAAAATAAAACCGATCAGTTAAGTGACTTGGGTCTTTCTCTGGAAACAAATGTGTTCCCCGGCAATGGCGCCAAAAACTTGATGTGCGTGGTTTTAGCAAAATAAAAGATATCATTTTCCATGCCAAAAACTTTGATGTTTTAATTCCAAAACTTTGGTTTGGGATAAATGACTGAGTTTTACTAAACCGGTTTTTACCAAGTTTTAAATTTATAAAGTAAACAATATTTACTTTAGAAACTAAAACCAACACATAGGCAGAGAACCTGACGTGCATAGTATTGTCTCTAGGGTAAGTATTGAGTATCGTATCCCCAAGGATCACACTTTCCCCTACTCAACCTTTCATCCATCAACTGATCGGGTTTTGAAAAGAAAAATACAACGGAGGGGTTCTTTGATAAAAAATAGTTTTTGAAAAAGGTTTTTGTTTTTATAAAAGAAAAGATAAAAATAGTAGAGTAGTAAATTATGCATATCCGGGGTCCATTGATTAAATAGTTAAGTTTATTATTAGAATTAATAATTTAAGTTAGTTAATTTTGTGGGAAAAATGAGAGGGACTTGAAGTGTTGACTCTTTTATAGAGAAGTGGAGGCTACTACTGCGTAGAATGCTGAACCTCTCCAGCGTGCGTCCACCTGGGGTCTTTGCCAGGGCCTCGCGTATAACGGGCTCCTCAAACCGCGGTCAAGTATCTGGTCTTCTATTTCGTCTTCTTCTTAAAGCGGAGGCTTCACTTCCGACATGGAACACCGTACACCCTGTCTTAGCACTCGCGTTCTGTACCGAAGGGTCTTACCTTAGGGTCTTCCCGAGTAGGCCCACAACTAATCCCCATTGGTTAACGAACGAGGTCGGTGGATCTCTCTTACAGTTGGTATCAGGAGACCGTACCCCCATTGGTTAACGACGTTGTACTAACGAGAACTAGATAATGAATCTTTATTTTATTTATCTTTAGTGACACTTTAATATTTATAGGCCTGATAAATATAAAGTTGGTTTGATGAATGATGACTTAATTAACCCAACCCATAACCTCCCGAACTGAATGAAGTCCTTAACAAAGGTGGAACATAATCCTAAAGGCGTATGATACAAAAGATCACTGGTGCGCCCTTTGGGAATCCTCCCTTTGCCAAGAAAGTCATTCAACTATTGAGTAAAATCTTTGATAAACGTGGAACATAATCCCAAAGGTGTGCAATCCGAAGATCACTGGTGCACCCGTAGGGAATCCTCCCTTTACTAAGAAAATTACTCAGTCATCTGGTATGTACCAGAAATGTTTCACTCAAATCTGGTCCACTTCAGAAGTCATTGCTTAGAACCCGGTTCGGATATCAGAAGCCTGAAGGATCTATCTCACTACCGGTTTCCTCGCCTTGGATCTAGCTCGGGACTACCAGAAACTGATTATACCGTTAGTTGTGTATTAAGTTATAGTTGATTTTTAAGTTTATTAAGTTAATCATCATTCAAACCTGTCACAAAGATGAACAAACAAAGATTAGAAGAAGAGGACACCACAAATAACTTAAAGTAAACTACTAATACTAAAAGTAAAAGTCTACAAATCGAAATGGGTTCGTAATGATAGAAAGATATAACCATAAAAACATGATCAACACAAGAACATGGGCTGCTCATAGACAAGCTATCCACCTCCAAGTGATATGTAACTCTCTTGATCCACACGACCCTCGATATTTATTGCATAACTACTCTACGATCCTCTTCTTGGCCAAACCGATCAAGGTAGGACGAAGCCTAACCATTGAAGGATGTTAGGAGGGCCAGAAGGCCTCCCACAAGACCCCTATATCTTTGGAGGAAGCTTGGAGTTTGGCTCAAGAGAGCACAAGAAGGGATGAACAAATGGTGAGGGGTAGCTTGGTATTTATAGGTATAACAGGCTGAGCAGGGGCGTGCCATTTTGCAGTGCACAGGCGTGCACTGCCTTGCTCCTCAAGTTTCATCATTTTCTAGATTTTCTGCGTTGTCTTATAGCGTGCAGGTATTTCATGCAAGTGTGTGTGGGCGTGCTTGGTCACTCCAGGACTGATTTTGTCTCTGATTTTGCAGTGCACAGGCGTGCACTGCCTTGCTCCCCAAGTTTCATCATTTTCTAGCTTTTCTGCGTTGTCTTCTAGCGTGCAGGTATTTCATGCAAGTGTGTGTGGGCGTGCTTGGTCACTCCAGGACTGATTTTGTCTCTGTTTGAGCCCCGGGATTGTCTTCAAACATACAGGGAACAAGTTGTGAGTCTCGTATCTTCAGGAATCTCCAGTTTTTGCTCGTTTTCACCTGGAAATCCTTTGTTTCCGTCTTGGAGCTCCAATTTCCTGAGATAAACAAATAGGAACGAATTAAGCATCAAATATCAATATCATAAGCCTAATTGTGACCTATTTTGCGACTATTTATGCCTGTTTTATATGTTAATTCTGCGAGTCATCAGTATGCTATTTTTATATTGTTAACTTTGTTTCCCTGTTTTGTTTGGTCCTTATATATTTTTTTTCTTGTTCTTGCAGTCATGTCTGCGTTGGATTTTATTAAGAGTGATGATGTGTCGGATGTTGTTTTTGAGGATGCCGAGGCTGTTCAGGAGGGGGATGCACTAGTAAAGTATGAAAAGTGTAGGTTTGACGGTGTGAACTATGTTAATAATCCAGATGTGAAGGGGTTTTCAAAGCCTAGTTCTTCTAAGGCTTCTACTAGGCGCTCAAGCTGAAGATTGTTGAAAGATGCTAAGAAGGCAAGTGCTGAGACTGTGAATGTGAGTGATGAGATTGAAGATTCTGAAGATGATAAGGATGAGGTGGTTCAGGTTGAGGTTACCGAGAAGCTGTCGAGTGTTGTGGCAAAGAAGGGAAAGGGTAAGAAGGCTGTTGGTGCCAAGGTTACTATTTTAAAGAATGCTAAAGGTTCTACCAGTGTTGAAGGTGAAGGAGTTTATGCTCCTGGGTGGAATGTGAAGGTGAATGATAATTTTAAATCGTCTGCTGTGTGTGAGGAGGTTTTAGCTCTTTTTGCTCCTCCTGGTGTGAAGGATATACTGGAAGGTATGGATGATGATGTTTACTTTCTAAGATGGTGATGGGAGCCTACAAACTTGCAGCGATGCTTCAAGAGGGTGTTAGTAGGTTTAGAAAGAGAGTGGCTGAGTATGAAGAATTTGCAAAGAAGAAGAAAGAGATGAAAGCTTCTCTGGCTTCTTTGGAGAAGGATGCAGAAGAGTATGCTGAAAAAGAAAAGACTCTTATTGGTCTTATTGATAAACTCAATAAAGCTCATGAAGCAGAGGCTGCTAAGTGTGATGCTGCAAGGGTTAAGGTTGAAACAGATAGGGCTGCTTTGGAGGTTGAGAAGAAAGCTTTTGAGAATGAGAACGGAAGGTTGGAGGCTGAGCTTGCCCAGGCTTTAGCAGATAACAAATGGTTGATTGAGAGTGGGTTTCAGTAGGTGGTCATATACCTTCTTCACTCAGCTGAATTCAACTCTGTATTGGGAGAGGTTTATACGAAGCTGCTCATTCATGGGAAACATGCGGGTTATATAGCCTGGTTTAAGGCACATGAAGCTAGACATGATTTGGAGCAGTCTCCCCTTTATCAGCCTAACTTTATGGATGTTTTTAAAGAGTCTATTGTGAAGATGAAACACTTGACTTATCCTTATGTCACTAAAGTGTCATCTTTTCATGGGAAACCTTTGGAGGATTTGAAGCAACTGAAGCCTCCAGACCTGAACGAGGCTGTTTGTGCTGAGCTACTTGAAGTTTTTTCCAAGAAGAGGTCTTATCTGGTGATAGTGAGGAGACCCTGGATGTTGATGAAGGAGACCTGAAGGATGCTAGCGTGGATGCTTTAGAGGTTGGTGGTGATGATGCTGGGAAGAGAACCAAGAGAGAAAAAAAGCAAAGAGGTCTAAGACCGTTGAGACTGTTGATGCAGAGCCTGAAGCCTCGAAGCCATCTGCTTCAAGTAGTGCAGCTTAAGTACTTTATGCTTTCATATTCGTAGCTTTCTTAGCATTATGTTTGTAAACAATTAACATCTTTTGTGGTGGTTTAAACAATATCTCCTTATGGAACCTGGCAAGGTTCTAAGTGTGGTGGTAGGCTTACTAAATCCATATGAACAATTTGTAGGTTGATGGCTTGTTAAAGCCTTTTTATGTTAATACCCATCCCTCAAGTCTTATTAGGTACGTTTATGTTTGTTTAGCATGTTTGTCATTTTTGTTGCATGTTTGTATTTTTTTGTCTTTGTATTTGTTGGGAAATGTCTTACCAATAGCACCTTAAAAGGTTAGGTGCTGCAGTTACTTATCCTTAAGGTAGTCTAGGCAGACAAGTCGCCACCTATCCTATGTACACTACTTAGTGTTTTTAGCATTTTGTAAGTTTGTTTAAAAAACTTAAGGAACAATTGGTGTAGGCTATTCAAACCCGTCTATGAGACATATAAAAATTTGTAAGTCTCATGGAGTTGGATTGATCTAGGAACTCACCCCTTATATAGGTTCATTCAACCCTTGAACCTATTGAGCGATATGGCCTGGGAACTCATCCCCTTACATGGCCTATGCCATGGAATGTTTTTCAAGGTTCTCAACCTGTTAATAGATAGAAAGACAAGTACCAAAAGAGAACCGCTAGGTTCGTTCATTCATTGATGAGATATTACATTGAGTTGGTCGATGTTAACAACATTTTCATAAAAGCTAAACAAAGAACCTTTTAAGGTTTTTGCCATTCCAATGGAGGGGAAACTTTTTTCCTTCATTGCTGGCAAGCTTGTAGGACCCTCCTTTGTGGGTTTCAAGGATGGTGTAGGGGCCCTCCCATTTGGGTCCAAGCTTCCCTTGGTCTTCTTTCTTGCTTGCTTCATTGTTTCTGAGGACCAAATCTCCTAACTTGAAGCGTTCATGCTTTACAATGGCATTGTAGTAGGATTCCATCTTTCGCTTGTACTGGGCTTCCCTGATTGTTGCCAAGTCTCGAGCTTCTTCTAGGAGATCTAGGTTGAGTAAGGCTTCACTTTCATTGGTCTTGACATCTATGAGAAGCGTTCGTGGTGTGGTAACGCCTATTTCGGCAGGAATTACAGCCTCAGAACCGAATACGAGGCTATAAGGTGTTTTCCTATGGCTTGTTTTTTATGTTGTCCTTATGGCCCATAGGACCCTAGGAAGCTCATCAAGCCATTTACCTCCCTGCCTACCTAACCTGGCCTTGATCCCTTCAATGATACTTCGGTTCATTCTTTTCACTTGCCTGTTGGATTGAGCGTAAGCTACTGAACTAAACACTTGTGTAATTCGATATTCTTTACACCATGAGCTGAAAGGCTTCTCAGAAAATTGTTTACCATTTTCGGTGACCAACACCCCAGGAAGACCAAATCGACATATTATGTTTTCCCAAACAAACTCAATAATCTTTTTTCGGGCTATCTTTCTCAAGGGTTTTACTTCAGGCCATTTTGTGAAATAATCCAGAGCTACAAGTTGGAACTTGACTCCTCCTTTAGCCGGAGGGAAAGGACCAACGATGTCCATCCCTCAATTTGTGAAATGGCCAAGCTGAGTTGATAGGAAACATGTCATGTTTTGGACTTTTTGGGATAGGGGCATGGATTTGGCAAGCTTCACACTTCTTTAGCTGTTCGGTTGTATCACGATGCATGGATGGCCAAACGTATCCGAGGTTCATGAGCTTTGCAGCCACCGTTCTTGGACCATAGTGAGCTCCACATATTCCTTCGTGAATTTCCTTGATCAAATATTGGCTTTGTTCCGGACCCACACATCGAATCAATGGAGCCAAGTAATCCCTTTTTATAGAGGATGTCATTTTGAAGCACATATTGCTTGGACTTGATCTGAACCCTTTCAGCTTCTATATGATCTTGAGGCAACTCACCATTTTTCAAGAAGGCTTTTAAGGGAGTCATCCAATTTGATCCAACTTAAGTGATCACATCTTGAACCCCTAGTTCCAGAATAGAAAGATATTGAGTAGTTCGACTAACACCTTCTTGGTGAGGTGTGCAAAGTTTAAGGAAGCAACCTAGCTAAGTGCATCGGCCTATTTGTTTTGTGAATGGGGAACCTATTTGATCTTGCAAGATTGGAATATGTTTATGATTTCCTTTGCCGTTTCTCTATGTTTTTTCATATTAGGTTCATTGGCAACATAACTGTCGGTCACTTGGTTTGACACTAGCAGTGAATCAGTGAAGACCTAAAGCCTTTGAACGTTCATCTTTTTGGCAAGCTTCAACCTTGCTATTAAGGCTTCATACTCTGCCTCGTTGTTAGTGGTTTGAAAATCAAGTCGAAGAGCATATGTAAATTCCAACCCTTGAGGGTTAATTAAGACGAGGCCAGCCCCCGACCCTTCGATGCTGGAAGCTCCATTGGTAAAAAACTTCCAGGCCTCCGGATCAGAGGATTCATCAATGGTGATGTTAACTTCAGCCATTTCTTCCTTAGAATTTCAGCAATGAAATCAACAAGTATTTGTGCTTTGATTGCTTTCCTCGGGACGTAGGTGATTTTATGCTCACCTAGTTCGACAGCCCACTTGGCTAATCGTCCTGAGTTCTCAAGTTTTTCAAGCACTAACCCTTTATGGGTTGATCAGTAACCACTTGTATTGGGTGTGCCTGAAAGTACCTTCGAAGCCTCCTGGCTGTTTGGACTAGGGCCAAGGCTAATTTTTCAATAGGAGGGTACTTGACCTCTACTAGTTTTAAAGATTTACTGAAGAAGTAAACGGGTACCTGGGCCTTGTCTTGTTCTATTGTGAGAACAATGCTGAGGGCTTCCTTAGTAACTGACAGATAGACAGATATTGTTTCCCCGGCTTCAGAAGCTACGATTGTAGGAAGGGAGGCAAGATGTTGCTTCATTTGGTTTAAGGTTTCCGCAGCCTCCTCAGTCCATCTGAAATCCTTCTTATCAGTGCACCCTTTGAGGGTTTTGAAGAAGGGTAAGGACCTTTCTGCCAACTTGGACATAAAATGCTTCAAGGCTGCAAGCTTCCCATTTAGGCTTTCCACCTCTTTCTTGGTTTGAGGAGACTTCATGTTTAGAACAGCTCGCACCTTGTTGGGGTTGGCTTTGATGCTTTGGTTTCCTACAATATGCCCCAAGAACTTGTCTTCTTCGAACCCAAACGAGCATTTGACAGGGTTAAGCTTCATGTTTATCTTCTTGAGGTTGTCAAACGTTTCTTGTATGTCTTCAAGCATTTGTTCTTCGTTTTTACTTTTGATCACCAAGTCACCAACATAAGCTTCCATGTTCTTGCCAATTTGGTCAGCGAAAACTTTATCCACTAGCCTTTGATAAGTAGCACCTGCATTTTTCAAACCAAAAGTTATCTTTCGATAGCAGAAAATACCTTTATCAGTGTGGAAGGCAGTATTTTCTTAATCTTCCACTTTCATCTGTATCTAGTGATAACCCTTCTAGGCGTCCAGGAAGCATTTGAAGGGGAAGCCTTTAAGTGAGTCAACCTTAAGGTCGATTTCAGGTAGGGGGTAACAGTCTTTGGGACATGCCTTGTTGAGATCTTTGAAGTCTATACATATCCTCCAAGAGTCATCAAGCTTTCGGACCATTATAGGGTTAGCAATCCATGACTGGTATTTGACCTCCTGAAGGATCCCGGCTGCTACTAGCTTGTCAACATCCGAGCAAGCTGCCAAGCTTATTTCAGGTGCTAGGCTTCGTTTCTTCTAGACTACAGGCTTGACACCAGGGGGAATTTTGAGCTCATGTTCAGCGATATCTTGTGGAATGCCGGTCATGTCACTGGGATTCCAAGCAAAGACGTCAACATTGTTTTTGAGAAACCCTTCAAGCTTTAAGAGTATATCTTTAGGGAGGTCCGTATTGACCCTAATCCTTTGTTCAGGATATTATGGGTTAATACTCAGACCTCATTTGTCTCTTTCCCCTTCATTCCCTTCTATCATAAGCACTTCATTGGAAGGTTTGAGGGTTGCCACTCCATTTTCAGTAGGGAATTTTACACTTTTTTGGTTGATAGAGACAGCCGTATCGAAGGTGACCAAACCTGGCCTTCCGATGATAACATCATAGCTTGAAGGTAGGTTGAGGACTATGAAAGTAAGTGGTTCGGTTCTCTACATTTTTCCTTTAGAGAAATTGACATCAAGTGTTATTTGCCCAAAGGCTTGAGGGGTATGTCAGCTATACCCTTGATGGAGGACTCGGACGGTTGGAGCTTGGGGCGCTCATATGAGATCAGTGAATTGAAATATTTTTCAAACATGATCTCTGTGGCTGCTCCAGTATCAATGTAAGCTCTTTGTGTCTTGGCGGAACCTGTCAAGGCTTCCACGACTAGAGGATCATAATTCTTTTCTCCCTCAGGTGGTGGAAAGCAAACCACTGCGTTCCCAGACTTCTAACCGAGGGTGTTTATTGGGGGGTTTCTGGCTCAACTCGGACCATGTTGACCTCTTTCATTTTTCCCTTGGCAATATTATCTTTGACTCCTTTAACCAAATGGGCTAGTTCCCTAGATTTGACAGCTTCCTCATGTCACACCCTTCCTAAGGCGGAAATGCGAGGTGAGACGAGTATGGTGATCACAAACATTGTTTATATGAGAAATATGAAATGTCATTTATTTCACATAACAAGTAAAGTCTTGATTTCAAATAGAGTTACAGGCCTTAGTACTGAAGTTCAACGACTACATCAAAATAACACAACAAAAGACTTCTTCATGCAATCCTAAGCTTGCCTTCTTTGTATCCTTACTTGATTCCTGAAAAACATGCTTAAAATCGTCAACTAAAAGTTGGTGAGTTCGTAGGTTTTGATGACTCGATAAAATAGTTTGTTTTCAAGAGAATTTGTTGTCTGTGTCCATGCAGAATATAGTTACCATGATCCGCATAACCAAACCCCGACTTCCTTGTACGCCCCAACCAATGCCTTATCATAGAACCTTGAAAAACATGGATAATATGCAATCATTTGACAACAGTCAAGGTTAGCGCGACTAACCATGAAAGGGGGTGTCAACCCAAATAGTACTATTCATATGATCCACGCTTATTGCTAAGTTAATGGTCATGGTTGTCCGAGGACTTTGTTGTGATAATGTTGTCTAACTCATGTAACACATATTGTTGTCATGTACAATCGTAGGTCTCAAGCATGTTTCTCCCCCGAAGTTGTAAAACAGTAAAAACATAAAAGGGGCCACGAAACTCACCTTAAGTATGTGCGTAGTCTAGCAAGAGTGTATGTCCGACAACTAGGTATCATGACTTATACGTCCTATATACATACATGGATACCTTAGATTTATACAAGAAGTAGTCCATGGTACTCGTGGTTCACCCAATCTTTTGTGATACATTTGTTTTAGTTTCCTTGGTGACGTTTATGTTACTCGAAAATAGTAGTTTTAATAGGAAAAACCGATTTTCTATACCTTGGTTCCTAACACATGTTATTAAATATAAAACATATGTTTTTATTCAAAATGAGTTATAATATTTACAAACTACACTTGACCTTTGTTACATGTACACACAAGCATCACATATATATGTGTACTCACACATACACACACGTATATATACATATATCTACATATATGTATTCCAATACATAACCATAAGTATTTATGTCCATGAGACTTACACTTATATATACATACTGATATACATATGCATCTTGGTAGTCCACACACATTAACACGTATGTTTATATATTTGTCATACTCACACTTATTACATACATATATATATATACGCGCATATACCCATGAGCACACACATACATGATCCACATTCATACATATGTATACTTATATGTTAAACATTTCACTATACAAGTATTTGTGACAAAACATACACATCTATATATATACATCGCATGCATACACACATATCAAACTAAGTTTTAATATATTTTCATAAAACAAATTTTATAAGTTGTGATTTAAGATAGTGTATGCCTAAGTATGGTATCTACATATGTGTATGGGTGAACACTAGTGTGTGTGTGTGTGTGTAAGTCTAGAAACCTCTCCAGGGTACCAAACACACATAATCGAGTGCGGAAAACAAGATTGAATGTAAGAACAACAAGGAAGAAATGAAAGTCGAATGATTGTATTGCAAAAGTGCACACGACTTCTAAGAGTCGTCTGGTACACTGAGTTTGAATACAAGAGGAAGAGAACAAAAACAAGTAAAACCACAAGAAACCCAAAATGTTCTAGGAACCCCCTATTTATAGATGTATAGGATGGTTCTCATATAATGGCCCAAAGGCCGAAAACCACTAACCCACTAAACCAAACTACCCAAAATGTCTAATGGGCCAAGACAGACGCAAACCTCTAAATTATAGCCCTACATTATCCCCCTAGGTTTGTGTCGTCTTGGTACAATTACATTACTTGAAAACAATTCACTGTTTATACAAAATATTCAAAATTTGATCATCCTGATGATGAGCTTCAGTCAATTAGTATCACTTGTCTTCTGGCTCCATCCAGGTTCATCTGCTTTGATCATCCTAAGCTTGAGAAACTCCATGATCCAGATGGTTCGTCGTCTTTTTGAGATTTGGTTGTAATAAACATCTTTTGACCCAACCTGATCCCGAGTCCTCGGTGACGACCTTTGACCCCAACCTGATCCCGAGTCCTCGGTGATGGCCTTTTGACTCAAATCTAGTCCAGAATCATCGGTGATGACCTTTTGACCCGCGGATCACCTTTTATAATTTATATACAGTAGACGAGTCTCACTGCATCAGCAAATATGTGAGCCTCGTCTAATATTGAATACCAGTGAAGCACCCTAGAGAGACATGGTGGGCGAAGACATTTTCAGTGATGTACCTCCTGCCCGTATCTGCTCACCATGTCTTTCCAGCTGCATCTCGTTTTCGGAGAAATATGGAAAGTGATCTTCCTCTACAACTTCGGGTGGTTCATCATCATCATCGTCCACATCTGCAAACAAAACACAAGTCCTTATAAGAAAAATCATTTTAAAACATTACACAACCCCATACTCATAACATATTTTCACAATAAGCATAACAAAACCAGATTCAAGGCAAGACGTAAATCTTCGGTTTGTTAAAAAATTATTTCGAATAACACAGAGTCCTCGGATGATCTATAGGTCATCAAGTAACAAAAAAAAATTCGAACACTTTGTGGGTTCTCCAGTGCCTAGTGGGTTCTCGAGTTACCAGTGGGTTCTCGAGTAACTGGCCGGATCTCGAGTAGCTTGTGGGTTCCCGAATGGTTCGGTGGATCTCGAGTAGATAAAGAGTTCTCGGATGGCTAAAACTTGTATAATATTTAATCAAGTTACAAATCCCAAGGTGTGTGACCCTCACACGTCGCCCCATCTTCAACAGGTCAACCCTCCTATCATCTTCTCCGATGAGATCAACATTTCAAACACAACCATTTTAGAGAAAACAACACTTTGATAAAGTTTTAACCAAAATATCAACTATAACAATCATTATTTTATCACAAATACACATCACTTACACTTGGTTCAGGTTTGGAAACAAACCAAGCTTCATAGCTCACCGGTGAATGTTGACTAAGATCAACACCTACCGGATCATCACCAAGCACAAAAACACCATACCTTTAGTTGGCTAGAAGGACATGATTCTTGATCTAACCTAGCTCCGATCACTGATTTCCTTGAAACTGAAGTGTGTTGTTTGTGTGTGTTTATGTGTGTGTGAGAGAGACGGTTCGTTTTCCAAGGAAGGAAACCGTGAGTTTGTTTTGAAAAGGGAAGGAACAATCTTTTCCTTTTATAACCATTTAAGTACAAGAAGTAAGATTTTGTGAAGCCCACCAAGTGTGCGGTGGGTCCGGCTCCAATCCCAATACTGCCAAAAGCTTTTTCAAGTGGATTTTTCATAAAAATGAGCCTAGGTCAAATTATGAGCCGGTCAAAATTTTTATAAAAGAATATTAAAAGTTAAAATAAATCACAAATAAACTAAACTAATAAACACACGAACTAAAAAGTTTTACACTCAAACAAAAAATTATTACAAATTTGCTTACGGGATCAAATCACTATGTTTCATGCCAGACTACACTTATCAACACTGATCTACTTAGGTCGGTCTTAGCAATTACTGATATATTTGTCCACTTAAACTTATTGCCTTAGGCCCTCTTGTATGACAGCCAGTGATATTATTTTATCATGTTTTGGTCTATTAAAAAATGAACACTCAGGTAAGTCACACTCAAATCCTAGAATCATAAATAGTACACTCTATCATGCTAGCAGTTTCCTTATAGCATATTTTGCACAGTATCTGTTCTAGCATTCTGAAACCATGACTAGGACTAGGTTGAGAAGAGAAAAGAATAGATGAGTAAGAGATATGGTGTAATATACAAATCAAATGATTTCTCAAATGATGTTGGCTATGGGTTTTGGACTCTTGAGGGTCTCTTTTATGATGTCCTGACTATGTCGAGGTCAGCATATATATGGATGCAGCAGAAGGACAGCCAGGACATCTTTGGACACAAAGGTCTCTTTTTGGTGAAAACTGATCTACAGCACGACAATAAAGAGACCATGTCAGCATATTTCTGGATGCAGCAGAAGCCCCTTTATTTCGTAGCATCTCCAGGTATTTGCTTACACAAAACAAAGGAGATACACGAGTATTTCAGACAAGGTTTCAGATCTAGACCATAGTGTTATGCTTAGGGACATCACACAAGCCTTCAAATAGAGATTGTACTTGATTCCAAGTGATGTTCCTTACCGAGGTCATACCTTATCTTTAAGTGCTTCACAAGATCAGTCATCTTTCTAGCCATCAGGAACAAGCCTACCAGTATATCACACCAGAGCCAAACCATTTTGATACTTGCTTTACATGAGCCAGCCTTAATCCAGTTGTGAAAAATCATTTCATTTCCCGCCTAACAGCACTGAAAAACTCTATTTTTGTATTTTTCTGAGGATACATCCCCTAAATTTGTGCTTAAAAATAAAATTTAAAGAACAAATTTACAGAACTAAAACGAAGAAAAATATTTTTGTTTGACCAGGCTCAGTCCTCAAGCTGGACCATTCTCAACAGTGCTAAAAGAGTGACAAAACGAACTCGATTAACCGGTTTTGTAAAAAGATCGGCGACATTGTCGTCGGTATGAATTTGTTCAGGAACAGTTAAACCCTGGTTAAACGAGTCTTGGATTAAATGTTCTTTTATAGAAATGTGTTTTGTTTTTGAAAAATAAACTGGATTTTTCACAATTTGGATAGCTGCATCATTGTCACAATAAATAGGAGTGTGAGAGAAATCCAAACTGTAATCCACCAGTTGGTGCTGAAAGATATGTTTAAAAAGACGTCAATATATAAAATATTGGTGAGTTCACAGGTTTTAGTTTCATAACAACAACATTTTTACACCCTGTGCAGATCCAGCACAATTTGTGGCCTTTGTAAGGAGTAGCTAGCTCTTACAAAACTACGATGATGAGTAATCCCTTGAGCCCATAACCAAACCAAGACTAATAAATATGCCCCGCGATCACCAGTTTTTTCTCAGCAAATAACAACTTAGTTCAGAATACGTGCACCCCAGGCATACGCCGATGCATAATCGACGCTATCGATTAGGGTGGGCCTTGTCAGGCACCAATAGTACTATCCAAATATTCCTTCAGTTTCATTTCCCTGAATTAATGGTTACAGTAGTGAGGACTCAACCCCGAGTGGCGAACACACAACAAAACTCAAGTACTCATCATGCCACTCATCACATTTTAACCTTTGAAAACATTTCAACATGTGACAACATTTGACAACATATCTTTCCCCCGATTAAAACAGTAAAATGGGGCCGTGAAACTCACCTGATGTATAGCGTACAATCAAATAGCAAAGAATAGCAAGTCCGAGGTCAAGCACCTACGAACGTCCTAGTGCATGTAAGTCACTAAGTCTATAGCGTGTGTTTTTCCGGCAAGTTGTACACCCAACTCCCAACACCACCGTTTACATATAATTCTCCGTTTAATTAAACATAAGCCCTAGGTCCGTTGGTGATGGATTACCCTCATTACATTTATACTTTCTTGAATATTAATTAACTTGTATAATATTATTCTCGACTCAACTCACTTGACGTATAATTATTTTCCCATTAAATAATTATACTAAGATCTTGTCGTTCGATATAATATTTTTAACACTCGACTCGAATCACTTTACCATATATTTATTTTCCCATTTAAATAAATATCTTAAGATCTTGTCGATCGATAATGTATTTTCTACGCTCGACTCGACTCACCATACCGTATATTTACTTTCCCATTAAGTAAATACACTAGGATCTCGTCGATTCGATATATATTTTTATTGTCAAGTCCATACGCTTGTTTCAAACGTTTAATCGTTAGATTATTTACGTTATTTTTCTCCCACGAATAAATTCCCAACACTTAGTAAAGTGTTATGTATTTTTCACCTGAATTATATATTTTAAATCCTTTAAAATATATATACTCATCTTTTCATTAGACGTAATAATATTTTACTCATTCATCCGTTTTTACGTCTTAGTCCGTTAACATGTCCATATCCGATTACTTAACGTATATTCATATATTGTTAATTTTTCCCAAGTTCCACAATATATGTATTCTTGAAATTTATTCCCCTTTCTAATTTCTACATATATTACTTGGGAGTTTTATAAACACATTGTATGTTTATTACCAAGACTTGGTTACTTATATTTAAAAATGCTCCAACACTTTTATATTCCCATTTATATAAAAGTGTTCATTTTTATATAAGTTCTTTCAAGTTTTTATTTTATCTAACATTTTTAAAAAAACCTTTGTTTTTATATACTTCCACATGTTAGAAAATCTATATTTTTATAAAACTCCATTTTATAAAAATACATCTTTATACAAGATACATATGTATATTTGCTATTAGTTACCAAATCCACCTTGGAAAGTTATCATTTTACACTTTTGACACTAAACTTTCCATAAATATATTTTTAGATACAAGTTTTTAAAATATCATTTTAAGTCCCTCAACTTTTAAAGTTACACAATAGTCCTTTAACATATAAAAGTTACATTTTTTCCACTCAATCTTTCAAGATTAACAATTTTCTACTAAACTAGTGGACTTTATTTGATCATCTTTGTTATGTTAATTTATTTTTATGTTCTTACACTTTTAATAGTCTTTAATCATCTCATTAAGGATACTAATAGGTGTTCTTAGTGTATTTTGTCCAATTTGTCCAATTTACATTTTTCAAGTGTGTAGACTTTGAAGATGTAAAAAAAATTAGGTAACTTATTTTCTAACAAAATCAACATTATAACAAGTCTTAGATGCTTATGTTATAATGATTAAAACCACCTTTGAGTTTATTCAAGTTCCAATAACAAGTCTTGTTTAGATCATCATTTTCTTTAAGTCTTTGTGAACTTTATAAAACTACAAGAATAATACATATCCATCACCAAAATTTCGGCCCATTTCACACACTTGTAACACCATTTTAGTCTTTAAAAATCATATGTTTTTATCATGTAAAGCTTTATCAAGTTAACCCCTTGTACAACTTGCTTCTAGATAATAAACATAAACTTTTAAAGAACAAGATCAAGAATACTTACAACTAGCACAAGGCTAGGGAAGCTAAAAATGCTTGATTTTGATGGACTTTAGTGTGTTCTTCCTATGTGGTTAAGCTCCAAGCTTGAAACACACGATGGGGGTTTGGAAGACGGATGTTTATGAAGGAAATTTGGAGTGCTTAATGTAACACCTCAACCGATGGCGGAAACATCAAGGTGTCACGTAGTGACGATTGTTCAATAGCTCATGGACTAAAAGTGTAAATTTTGATATATTGATTAAGTAGTTTATTACATTGAAAGAAAAATACAAGATACAATAATTCTCAAGTGACAACTAAAACTGAAATACAATGAATCCAAAATCTTAGTAAAAATTCCAAAAGCTTAAAAGTCATCTCATAAATAACCTGAAACATGTACGAAAATAGTATATGTCAATACAAAAATGTATTGGTGAGCATACCCTGTTTGAATACTTATAGTAGAAAAAGAGTTTCGCAATTCACGTGTTATATTGTCTACAATTTAGTGTTCAAGCTATGCACAAATGCTACCCAAAATCAAATCTTTGTTCATAGAATCAAGAGTCACATATATATAGTATTCGCTCATAGTAGGCGATGAATAATCGTTCACACATAACAATAATCAAGTACTATTTATTGCTATGCTAAGCCGCCCAGCGGTTAATGATTAAGGTCATAAGTACACACTATCAGCGAATCAACAAGTAAAACACATACAAGAATTGAGATTGTGAATATATGATAACACATGATTAAGTGAGTGAAGTAATAAGCGTACATGAGTCACCCCAAAAGTGTAAAACATGAAAAAGGGGAAAGATATACTCACAGTTTGCGAAAGCGATCAAAATCCACCTAAGCGGTCGTGAGCTAAGTAATGGGAATTCCGAGGAATTCAACCTATAATGTGTAAGAATACTAATAAGGAATTAAGTGTCTAACAAGTCTAAGGTAACTAGGGTCTAAGGCATTAGGGTTTGCTAAGTCGATTTGGGGAATTAGAGTTTTTATGATAAATCAAATTAATGTAGAAGTTGTATATCAAAAATGATATGGAAAAGTTTATAAATGTGGTGTAGGTAATATAATTATTACTAATTGAATATTTAGATAAAACATATGTTCGAATAATTAAGACAAAATAATGTAATTAATTACTTTAACTAATTATTGTAAATAAATACAATAATTATAAATGTATAAAGAAATGATTATGAGTTACACAATGATCCAACAAATAATAACTAAGACTTTCCAACATAAGAAATATTTCTATTTTATAAGAAAAATATTTATAAAATAGATATTAAATAGTATAAATATATAAATGATCAATTATGTCTAATTAAACATAAATAAGACTAATAATACAAGACATGATCCAAAAATGCTATTTTTATAGAAAATGGATACTTTCTGATGTAAATATATGAAAATAATTTTCCCATAATTTTTATAAACTTATTTATTTTTAAAACTGATTTAATAAATTTAAATCATGTTTAAATGATTAAAAATATGGAAAACCAATAAAAACAAATGTTTTCTGAACCAATAATTTTTATTTTAGTCCATGATGATGAGAAATAATATCCCAACAAGTTTGAGATTAAAATCATTAAAAATGGATTTTTAATCAATTAATTATGATTAAAACAAACTAATTCAATAAAAATATAAAAAAAAAGACATTTTCCAGAAGTTAGTCCTAAATTTTTATAATTTTTGGGTAAAAAATGGATTTATTATGAATATTTTGAGTTTAAATGGATTTATAAATGTTTATAATATCAAAATAGGATTAATAACTAACAATAAATAAATGAAAGAGATGTGGATCCTAGAAGGAATCGAACCCGTGATATTTGGTTTAAGAAGCAAGGGACTCAACCACTAGACCAAGCAATGCTTTTGTTATTTTGATTAAAACATAATTATTTTTAAACAATACGTAAAGCTCATCTTCTTCCCCAAATCACCCTAAGAACCCTAACCCTAACCTTGATTTCAATTGACCCGAAAACAATCAGATAACGCCTACAATTATGGGGCTTCTGATCACAACCCAAAACTAAATAAAACGGCATGATTATAAATAACTCACAAGTATGATTCGCATAAGAAAGATTCGCGATGTCTGAACCTCAAGAACCGAATCCCGAGCCTTATCACGACTGATTATTTAGATGAATAGAGGGATTTTGAAGGGTAAACGATTTTGAATTATAGGCAAGCCTTAATTTATACAACCTTAGGCGTTTCAAGTTCAATTGATTATAATGGGCTAATGTCGAAGGTTACTAAATGGATTCATAAAGATGATTATAATAATTGAGCATTTAAAACCCACCAAGAAATTTGGCTGAATAAAAAAACGTACAACAAGAGGAAAAAAGGGAGATTTTAAATGATTTTGGACATTTGGCAAGAAAGGTCCCTCAAGTTAACCAAGTTGAGATTATTATTAGTTTAGTTACTTTTTCCTTTTGAAAATATTAACTATACTAACCAAGTTAAGTTCAACATTAATAAAACTTTTTAAAACTTATTTTTTTTTATAGAATCTTCTACGAATACTTTTCAACATACGCATTTGATTAGAACTTATACCCGATCCATAATAAATATAAATGATAAAATTTTAGTTCGCTCTAAAATTAAATTTCAAAACGACGAAACTTGCAGGGACTATAATGGAAATATTTGAACGACTATTATTGGCAGTTAAATGTAAGACGAGGGTGACGGATGTCACACTTAAACTTGAAGGAAGTGTGTGGGTTCTCTTGGTAATTCATGGCTCAAAGGTAAAGGAAAGAAGAGGTTTTGCTTTGTGTTTTGATCAAATGTTGAGCCTCATGAGCTTTTATAATCTTTTCATATCTCTAAATAATCTTCCAAGAACATAAGGATCCCACGCTAGATTTTTATCTCATATATTAAGGATATGTCTGTACTAGGTGATTTGGATGATCTTTGGTGAATTGTTTTTGAGGGTGTTTGGCCGTAAGTTTTTAAAAGGAAAAGGAAGATTTCATGTGATCTTATAAGTACCTAGAATCTCACACTTATATATATCCATCCATGATCTTGCAAGATCTCACAATATCTAATTTAGATCACAAATCCCTTATAATATGGAACAAGGGTACTAGGATAATCTTGGATAGATTTTAAGATGATGTTTGGCCGATTCTTTATCAAAGGAAATGGAAGATTTTGTGAATCTATCAAGTACTCATGATCTTACATACTATATTATCCATGCTTCCATAATCTTCCATGGATTTTTATAGATTGTTTGTACAATAGAGAAGGATTATGATATGGTAAGGGGATGGGAATGGGGACGGTTTGGGGGTGGTTTTGGTGGGGTCCACAACACAAAACATTTGCTAAATAATTAGTTATGCTTCACACTTAGCGTTCGGGTTTCGTTCGGGTATTAATCGGATTTTAATTTCGTGTTATTCGGACATTATAGTAGCTCTAATAACCCTTAAACATAGCCTAGTTTAAGTTTTGGTTGGTTAGTTAGGCTTCCGTTGGGTGAAATTATAAGTTATACGCGTATCGGGTGCGGTACGCGCACTTTATTCGTTACCGGGAGATTTGTATGTAAAGTTTTCACTCATGGTTTTGGAGTTCCAAAACACATTATATTTTGTGAAAATACCCTTTATTTTATATCATGGGTGTCCGGGATCCTTTTCGTTTATTTAGTTTTTACCGGGTGATCACCAACGTCCGTTCCGGACAAGTTTATTTGCACGCAATTTTGTCGTGCTTCAACATTAAACATGTGCATCCCTATGCATCTTATGGGGCATTTGTTATTCTCTAAGGCATCATTTAAATTAATCCAATTGATTTAAATATGCACTTAAACCGTTAATTACATATACTAATTACGTACAGAAACACATCGATTTTTGCCGGATGTTACAAATACGCCGAAGCTGCAACATATTCAGCCTCTGCAGTTGAGACTAAGAATGCTTGCTGCTTTTTACATTGCCAAGAGATAAGCCTATCACCTAGAAATTGACATCCCGCTGAGGTGGATTTCCTGTCAATGTCACAACCTCCATAATCGCTGTCTAGAAAAAGCAAATAAATCAAATGGAGAGTCCCTAGAATACCAAACACCGAATATGGGTTTCCCCTTCAGGTATCTAAAGACTCTCTCTACAGCTTTATGATGAGAGGTTGTAGGAGTAACCTAATAACGTGCACACCGGCACACAGCAAACATGATGTCTGGTCTGCTACGGTCAGGTACATAAGCGAGCCAATCATGGACCTATACAAGGTCGGATCTACAGGTTCTCCTTCCAGATCTTGAGTTAGACCCGGTCTTTCAGACATTGGGATGTGGTTTATCTTTGCTTCAGTAAACCCAAACTTAGCAAGTATATCATCAACGTACTTTCCCTAATGAATCAAAATACCCTCAGGGTTTTGACGGACTTGCAAACCCAAAAAGAACGTCATTTCACCCAATACACTCATTTCAAACTGCCTTTCCATCACCTCTTCGAAGTCTTTACACAATGCATCACTAGTGGATCCAAAATGATATCGTCCACATAGATCTGCACAAGGATCTGGTCCTCATCTACTCTCTTCACAAACAATGTCTGATCGATAATGCCACGAGTGTATCCATTGGCGAGCAAGTGATCGGTCAATGTAGTATACCATGCACGAGGTGCCTGGTGAAGACCATATAGAGCTTTATCAAGCTTGTATACATGCCCAGGATATGTAGGATTTGTAAAACCTGGTGGCTGAGATACGTAGATCTCCCCTTTAACCTTTCCATAGAGAAAAGTTGTCTTGACATCCATCTGATCAACTGTAAAATTCTTCAATGATGCATATGCTAGAAAGATCCTGATAGCTTCTAGATGAGCAACATGAGCATATACTTCATCATAATCCAGCTCTTCAATCTGCCTGAAACCTTGACCTACCAATCTTGATTTGTTTCGAACAATTACCCCATTGTCGTCTCTCTTATTTCTATAAATCCATCGAGTACCAAGAGGACGTTTTCCCTGAGGCAGCTTCACCAATTTCCAGACTTGTAACTTGTCAAACTGATTAAGTTCATCTTGCATGGCATCAATCCAGCTTGGTTTCTGTAAAGCCACAGCAATAGTCTTTGGCTCAATCTGTGAAATGAAGCATGAGTACAAGCATTTGTTGATGATCGAGAATTGCTTCGATCTAGACTGGGTGAATGAAAGATAACAACAAATTAAAACGAGTATATGTATTAAATTAATAAAAAGAATAGTAATCAGATACAATTGTATAATGTGTTCTTCGAGTGTTTGATTTGGTTTTTCATATTCAATTGATAATGTATAGCTGCACTTTCTCGCTAATCGGAAATAGGAGTTTCCTACAAATAATAATTAAGGGAATGAATATCAAAATTATTTTAAAGTTGTGAGCACATCTGACTAGCACTCTAATTTCAATTTGCGTGCGATGAAGATGGGATGAATCTTTAAATGGAGAAGATGAATTAAGGTTGTGATTAGGAGAGAGTATCTGTAAATATGTAACTGATTATTAAACAAACTATTTGAATAAAATAGTTAATATTTGATAGTTATTTTACACTTTTACCCTTATGATCAAGATTGAAGATGGATTGTTAGGATTAGTTCTCATGGTTCTTAACTAGGGTGGTAGTTCATATTTGATCACAATCCTATATATATAAAGCACTGTACGCATGCTAGTATAGACCCACACGTGGTGTTATTTGTAAACATACATAATAGATGATATCTAACTGTTATAAATGTGTCCCACTAAAATTATACAAGGTCATTTCTTTCATCACTATATCTACACGAGTAATACAACTAAAATGTGCTATAGTTATGAGGCTCATGGAATCAAATGTGATGGTTTTCGGTATAAGCTTTATATTGTTGTTTATGTCTCATGAATGTAAGTTCTCCACCTATAACCTTTTAACCATGATACGTTTTGAGATATACATCCTAATTAATATTGTAATTTTGGGTCTATAGGTGGAATAAAAGAATTCAGTCACATGGGAGCATTCGCGGTTCCACCACCAAAGGATTGTACTCCACGTTGTGTTCTATCGAAAGATACTAACTCGTACTATTGTAGCGATAAATACTATGGTAGTGAGTTAATCTGTAAAAACAATTGTATAGACAAGACATTTGTTGTAAGACATAGACATAATTATTAGTGTTACTTAGGTCAAAATATACAATGAAGATTAACTATTTGGATACTTGGTATTACAAGAATATATATAGGATTTGGATTATTTAAGAACCTTTGGCTTAATTGAGAATTGAAAGAACTATTATAAACCACACATTTTTCTAAGACAAATTTTTTTCCCCGCTATATCGCTTATTTTCCTGTAAGATTTTATTATTATAATTTTTTTTGCAATTATAAATATATGTATACTAGTTTATACCCTGACAGCGTCCTGAGATAGACAAATATAATATAAGATGACAAAACGTGTGTATGATAAAAGGAATAAACCCTTTTTCAGATTTTTTTTATAAAGGATCAACACTCGATAAGTCATAAAACGTACTTCTAATTTTAGGTGTGCACCTCTTACTCGAGTGAAGTCTCTATATGCATAGACATGATTAATGAATTACCTGCACACATTGTGTTGTTTTTCTGTATGAACAAAAATCCACTAAAAACCGTTTTTTCGTTTTTTGTATAGCACTATGTTACTCGTTGGAAAGATAATAAAACACTCTTTAATTTGGTAAAATTTTGTTTTAAAAAATCTCGTATATAAAAGTTATTAATGTTTAAAAATTATGGGGGGAAACATGAGAGAGAAAAAGATTTTTTGTAAGGAAATAAGGGGAAGGAATGTATCACCTATTATCATGTGTCACTCTAGTTTTTTTTTTTTTTTAATAACCATACCTAGTGCCATGTAGCACACCTAAGGGATGAGGATAACCTAAATGAATGCCATGTCAGCAAAAAAGCTTTCTTTTATTATATATAATATATATATATATATATATATATATAGGGAAAGTATAAATTGAAAAACCCAATCGAGTTAAGAAAACTCTGAAAACCCGTCAAAAAACCATCTAAAAAAGTTTTTTTTTAAAAAATAAAATACACAAGCTAACATACATGTTTTTTAGCGTTTTGGGCCAAAAAAATAAAAAAAACGCCAAACGAATATTTTTAGAAAAAATAAACAAAAGTTTGCGTTGTTACACATGTATCAGAGCTGCTTCATATGTAATGGAGCTGTTACATATGTAACAGTGCAAACTTTATTTATTTTTTTTTAAAATATCTCTTCGGCGCTTTTTTTATTTTTTTGGCCCAAAACGCTTAAAAACATGTATGTTACCTTGTGTATTTTTTTCAAAAAAAAAAACCTTTTTTAGATGGTTTTTTGACAGGTTTTCAGAGTTTTCTTAACTTGAGTGGGTTTTCAAAATACCCACCCCTATATATATATATATATATATATATATATATCTAAAACCACAAAAAATAGTATTTTATGTATGTGTCCATAAATGTTTTGTAATGTACATTTGCAAATACGTAGAAATATTTTGACATGTATAGAAAACAAGATTGTTTGTAAAACACAATTACACATGTGTAACTGTGACGGATTTTTATATTACGTCAATTTTTCATATTGGTGTAAAGTCACTGCATATTTTGTTTCTTCATTCTTTTTGCATATTTCTTAGTATGACATCTGGCAAAAATCAGGTAACTCATTACGTAATTAATATATATAATTAACTATTTAAGTGCAATTTGATATCAATTTACTCTAACCGAGTTACACGACAATAACAAAGTACTCATAGGATGCATTTGCTTGTATCCGTTTAATTAAAGCTCAAAGCGATTGCCCATGGATAAAATAGTCTGGAATGGCGTTGGCGAAACAGAGGCAATAAAACATATATTGAATACACATCAGTGTACACCATAATATATGTTGAGGTTTCTTCATTTTTGTATATGAACGAAATATACATTGGTGTATATCTGTGCTAGAACCTATATAAAACTAAATACACTTGTGTATACAACAATTAAGTATTTTTAATCAACATTAGTTAATGCATTTAACAATATAAAAATAAATACAGCTGTGTATACAACAATAAATCAACATTAGTTAAAAAAATTACAAAAAATCAAAACAGGAATATTACTCACTCAGTTTGAAGTAAAAAATTGATAAACTGATTCAATTAAAAATCAAACAAAATAAAGATTCAAAGGAAAAAAAATCAACAAATTGAAAAGGATAAACGAAATCTTACTCTTCTATATATATATATATATATATATATATATATATTAGACTTTCCAAAAAAGAGTAAATACGATAAATCAAACTGTGGCTATTATACAGAATTGCTTTGATCAATATCGATGACTTTGTAAGATAGAGATATTGATCGAGAATTGCTTCGATCTAAACTGGGTGAATGATAAAGATAACAACAAATTAAAACGAAGGTATGCATTATATTAAGAAAAAGAATAGTAATCAAATACCAATTGTATAATGCGTTCATCGAGTGTTTGATTTGGTTTTGAATATTCAATTGATAATGTATAACTGCACTTTTTCGCTAACCAGAATTACGAGTTTCCAACAAATCATAATTAAGGGAATGAAGATCAAAATTATTTTAAAGTTGTGAGTACTTTTGACAAGCGCTCTGATTTCAATTTGCCTGCGATGAAGATGGATGAATCTTTAAATGGAGAAGATGAATTAAGGTTTTGATTAGGAGAGAGTATCTGTAAATATGTAACTGATTATTAAACAACCTATTTGATTAAATTAATTAAAAGATTTGAGTGTTATTTTACACTTTTACCCTTATGATCAAGATTGAAGATGGATGGTCAGGATTAGTTCTCATGGTTCTTAACTAGGGTGTTAGTTCTTATTTGATCACAATCCTATATATATAAAGCATTGTACGCATGCTAGTATAGACCCACACGTAGTGTTATTTGTAAACATACATAATAGATGATATCTAACTGTTATAAATGTGTCCCACTAAAATTATACAAGGTCATTTCTTTAATCTCTATATCTACACGAGTAATACAATTAAAACATTTTATAGCTATGAGACTCATGGAATCAAATGTGATGGTTTTCGGTATAAGCTTTATATTGTTGTTTATGTCTCATCAATGTAAGTTCTCCACCTATAACCCTTTAACCATGATACGTTTTGAGATATACATCCTAATTAATATTGTAATTTTTGGTCTATAGGTGGAAGAAATGAATTCAGTCACATGGGAGCATTCGCGGTTCCACCACCAAAGGATTGTACTCCACGTTGTGTTCTATCGAAAGATACTAACCGGTACTATTGTTGCGATAAATACTATGGTAGTGAGTTAATCTGTAAAAATAATTGTAAAGACAAGAAAAGTTGTTGTAAGACACAGACATAATTATTAGTGTTACAAAGGACAAAATATATAATGAAGATTAACTATTTGGATACTTGGTGTTACGAGAATTCATATAGGATTTGGATTTTATTTAAGAACCTTTGGCTTAATTGAGAATTGAAAGAACTATTATGAACCACACATTTTTCTATGACAATTTTTTTCCCGCTAAATTGCTCATTTTCCTGTAAGATTTTATTATTGTTGTGTTTTTTGCATTTATACATATATGTATACTGGTTTATACTCTGACAGCGTCCCGAGATAGACAAATATAATATAAAGTGACAAAACGTGTGTATGATAAAAGGAATAAGCCCTTATTTCAGATTTTTTTTTTTGTAAAGGATCAACACTCGATAACTCATAAACGTACTTCTAATTTCAGTTGTGCACCTCTTACTTGAGTGAAGTCTCTATGCGTAGACATGATTAATAAATGTGTCCATATATGTTTTGTAATGTACATATGCAAATGTGTAGAAATGTTTTGACATACATGCATAGAAAACAAGATTGTTTGTAAAACATAATTATACATGTGTAACTGTGACGGATTTTTGTATTACGTCACTTTTTTATATTAGTGTAAAGTCACTGCATATTTTTTTATTCATTCTTTTGCATATTTCTTATATATATATATATATATATATACGTGTCACACCCTCAAATTCTACGTGCGGGGTTTTACCGCGAGGCGTGTGACACACCAGGATTCAAGTCAACGGTCACAATAAATGACAATTATATGTAAAAGATACGTAACCAAAACCACAAGTTTTATAACACTAAACCATGAGCGGAAGCTTAAATCTGTTTACAAACCAACATAAAGTGAATAAAGTCTGAAACTGTTTGAAAACATGAAACTAAGACCCTAGACGCCGTGTGAGACTCTGCGCGCCTAATCCATATGCTACTACCTTAGCGACCTGAGAAAACATGCCAAAAATGTCAACATATAATGTGGGTGAATTCACAGGTTTTTATAAAATGTTTTCACAAGTTCCAAAGATCATCCCCGTTACTACTATGTTATAACAACGTTAGCTAGACGTCAAGTACGAATACTACTATGGTCGGGAACCCATTACTGAACATGTACCAATGTGTAAACCGCCTAGACTGTTGGGCTACCGTCATCCTCGGTAGACCCGATGTTAGAGACAACATGCACCCGCCCGGCTCCTAGCCATCGAGTGGGGTTTGTGAGGCCCAATAGATCTATCCACATTTCCCTCGTTGTGCTAACCCGCACATTCATGGTTTCCCCCTGGGACTTAAGATGAGACATCGTATAGTAAACAACGATAACCATAGTATAACATGATCATAACAAATCTAAGTGCGTAGCATGTAACAATCCGACTCTGTGGGGCCTGAACGTTACGACAGTTTGGTAACAGACTTGCACAACGGAAGCAACGTTAACTAATATTTAATATTCATACAACCTTTGGTCGCGAAAATAATACAAATACAATATAAAAATATAACTAAAGTCTAATGCTGGGACGAGACGCAGCGGTCGTCGAAGCAGTTGAGGAGTGTAATCCACTAGTCGATCCGATCTCTATCCGTACATATCTCTAGATGCTCTAAACCGCAATGCTTAAAGCTCGAACCTTCTAACATGATAATCTCTAATCCACACAAGCAAGCATATACCTCTTCTTCTCGATCATCCAAACGCTGTACCTGACCACTTGCTTAAAAGAGTTTGGGTCAGCAATTACGCTGGTGAGTCCGTGTAGTAGTTATATGGATCCAAAATAGTTTATCAGTTCATAAACAAGTTTACACAGTTCAACACAGTTTAACACACGTGATGTACAAGCGACCCCTCAAACCTAACACTAGATCTATCTACTGCCATTATAGATCTACAAGGCATAATATATGTCGCAACGAACGGTCCGCAGGCCTCGTTTATTTAATTCGGTTCTATCGGGTTCAATGTCGAGTCCCACACGTGCACTCACGATATGTATATATAGTATAATTCAAACTAGCTTATATAATTTTTATACCTTCTGTCAAGGCTTCTTGATCTGGCTGTGTTGACCGGCGTTGACTGAGTCAACCCATGTTGACTCGGGTCTTGACCCTTCACAACCTCCCTCACCTTTAATCTATAATTACCACTTTTCTATAACTTCCACCTATTCAACCAACAATAACCCAACCTACAATCCTTTAATGTTATTATCAAACTACAATACTTAATTAGTTAGATGGTATGTATTACCTTAAATGATTGTTCCTAAACCCAATCATGTCTTGATCCTCTGTCCCCGCCAACATCCATCTTCCTCTTCCAATTGTAACCTGTACTTTAAAGAAACCCCAACCTGTACAATCGTCACCAGCATCTCACGTCACCATTGCAACCACCATCAAAACTCCACACCACCGTCGCCACCTGCTTCCCTGTGACCTTAGGTATCACCATCCTTGTATTTATCAGATTTGACCACGGAAATCACAACCGAGCGATCACCATCGGAGCCCAGACCAAAACCCCCCATGAACACCAACCACCGTTGTCGCCTCCGTCACCTGTCCTCGTCGTCTGAATAAGCTGATTGGCCGGAGACCACAACTATCAACCTTCATCTTTCTGCTGCTCCACCTCCTTCAATCTCCTCCTTCTTCCTCTGTTACTCTCTCTCTCTCTCTCTCTCTCTCTCTCTCTCTCGATAATTCTCTCTCAACAGCTCTCTCTCTCTCTCTCTCTCCCTACGTTTCTCTCTCTCTAGAATCTTTATGGTGGGTGATGGGGGTGTGGTGGTAGTGCTCGGAGGAGTAAGGAGTTGCCATGGCTCCACCGGAGTGGGTGACCGGAGACCACCGGTCCTCTTTCTTTGGTACTCTCCCTCTCTCCAAAGACTGCTATGTGTGTTGTTTCTTGACCGAAAGAATGGGCAGGGGTGGGTGGTTTGGGTTTATATAAGAGGATGAGTTGGTTGGTTTTTCATAAAACCATTTTTAAGTAAATGGTTTTAGGTGGTGATTTGTCCAAAGGAGAGGGGGCACAAGTGTCCCCTCTTGGATGACTAATCATCCTTGTGTTGGGTAGGTTCGAGTGGGTTCGTTATCGGGTGTCGGTTCGTTCTCGCAACGTGTATATAATAATATTTCCCCTCATCCAAATAATTATCTATCTCATCGGTTCAGTTTCGTATTCGTTTATTGTCCGTTATAATATTTTTAGACGAGAAAATTTTGGGCCCTAGGACCGGGGTGTTACATGTCCCCCCGTTAATGGTATTCCGACTTTGGAATTATTTTCGAGCTATCCATTGAACATATCCAGTATACTCCATACTCGGATTCAATGTTCGAGTCTACACACTCGTGCGTACATAATTATTTTCTTAACCCATTCATAATTTAGGCGGTTCCATACTAAGCCTTACACCGTATCTAGGTTTAAAACAAATGGTTTATACATTTGACAGGTTATGGTTGGTTGTTGGTTTGATTCTCAGTTTCATTTCAATGCATCATTGGTGTTTATATATATGGTGTACCGCAGCTAACCCACCACACCAATGATACCTAGTAAACGTACTGAAAATCTTTCCAAAAACTTGGTAAAAAAACGTATGTGAAAACTTAGTTGGTCGAAAAATCCTATGTGTTTTTTGAAAGTTACTAATTCTTAAAAATCTATATTCTAGTGTCGGCTAACTTACCAAAATAGGGGTCTTACATTAGTCTATTTTCTTAGAGTTGTACGTTATTCTCACTGTTTTTATGCTTAATACTGGGGTTAATTCTATCTCTATTAACGACAAAATCGTCATTGTCTTAAGTTTCCAAAAATTTCTAGGATATCGTGTATGGCTTGATGACCAATTGTCGAATAATATAGGAGAGATAGACATCTGAACTCAACATATCAATCTTAAACATGTCAATGAGGCGCATAACATTCCCCGGGTCTCTTAGACCTTGTCCTTCTTACCGGGCGGTTTTGCTATTTAGGAGGGTTTATAATAGTAATGGTTTTAGAACTAAACCTATGTGGTACACGCATGGTCACATTTATCAAAGAATGTAAGAAAAGATACATATCTAAACTCGCCACGTCAATCTTATCACCTCAATGGTGCGTATAATGCTTCCCTGTGTGTTCTAAACCTTGTCTTTTTATGAGGTTGGATGGCTATCCGTGCAGATTTTTCACTAAACCTCGACTGGTTACTCTTGTTTTTATCAAATATCTTTTATAACAATCATTACAACCGCATTCACTCCCACCGTTAGGAACTACCTATATATTTCTACCAGGTTCTATACGAACGACGCGTTACTATGCTTAAAAAGCTACAGACTAATCCAAAGATGTTGTCACCAATTCTAGAGACAACATCGAGTACTAAAGTAACGAAACATGTATCAACTCTTAAGAATACCTCTTGTAACGTTTAATCCTAGTCTCTTCGAGTTGCCGGTTAGGATACTCATGGTGATCATTACATTCCTTAAGACTAGGTTACCGCGTTTCCGGTTGACATTCCTTAATCATCTCTAGAACTTATTAAGCGATCACAACTTCAACATACTATATTTATGTTAAATCCGTGGAGGTCGCTATCAATCAAGTTCGAATAAAAGGATCTAGTAACCAATGGTTTTAGCTTCTTATTTTCGGTCTAAATTTTCAACCTATACATATGTATGAATCATATAACAATGAACCATATAATCGACATTAACTGTTTGGTTTAAAGATAGAAACTTATCGGATCATCCACTTGCTAGGTTGATTAAATTTTGCACCTCGGCATATTGGATTCTTTCAAGTTACAGTGCCTAATTTTGGCGGGGTACCTGGTTCTCCTGGTTAATCTTATAACTTAATCATGAGGGTTAGTCAATCATAATTTTATCATCATGTTAATGAAAATAACTACTATATTTGTCATGGAGATACTTATACACACACACACACACACACATATATATATATATATATATATATATATATATATATATATATATATATTACTACCAAAACGTGCCAAAGACACAAAATATGTCGATCCTAGCCATATAAGTGTATCACGTATTTTGTTACGACTCTATCGTAATCCATTTTCTCACATAAATCTATGGTTGTCATGGTATAATATTCCTTTTAACCGTCTTCACGAACGCTTATGCTTCCCCCGTTAGGTTCTTTCTTTACAACCCTAATAGGTTCTATTCGGGTAACTAGTCACTTTATTGAAAGGTTACGGAACTAAGTTGACGGTTGAGATAATAACCCATAGACAACATGGTTTAATTTCTAACTTTTGGTCTATTTGGTCGGAAGACGTTACCACTAGGTTCAACTTGTATATGTGCACAATTATATAATAAGCAATAACTATTGGGTTATAAGGTAAAACTTATCGAATTAGCGGGTAAAGATGGACCTTCCAGCCATTTGCTTTGTTGATCAAAACTTATCTTGGTACCTTGGATTCCTTCTAGTTGTAGCGCGAAACACGGCGCGATGAAATACCTGTTTCTTATGGTCATTCTACCACTTAATCAAGAGGTGTTAACCGCATATAGTGCCGTCTACTCAGAATCATTACACATATATATCAAATTAAGAGGATATATATTACGTTAATCTAGGATGCGTTTATAAATATGCATTCTATGCCAAGTCGTATAAAGCATAATAAGTTTATAACCTTTATTATGGTCCTTCAAGTATATCACACATTTTTTTCGTGTCCATAACGTTGTTTGTTTCCTTATATAAGTTCATGGTTACCACTTCTAATTCCGGCGACTCTTCGGATTTCTTAGAACTTTTTCGAGCCTGTAAATTCACAATTACATGACGTCAAATGTAATTGTCAATTTACCTCACGAAATTATTCTAGTAATCTCCGTCGTAGTCATGTATCACTCAAAGCTCGTATACTAGGCACAGTGGTTCTAAATCCCGGTAAGCATTCTAGTGTGTTCAGGTACTCGAGTCTCAACTTATTTCGTTCCTTACTCTAGTCACTCTTATGTAGTTTCAAGGCATTCCCTAGCTAGGTAATCTTAGAGCCTTAAACACTAAGTTCTCTAAGTTGTCCTGGTGTGGTATATGATATCTGGTGATATCCTATTTCGCTACAACCGTTGCTCTGATACCAACTGTAACAACCCGACCCGGTGGGGCCTGAACGTTACGACAGTTTGGTAACAGACTTGCACAACGTAAGCAACGTTAACTAATATTTAATATTCATACAACCTTTGGTCGCGAAAATAATACAAATACAATATAAAAATATAACTAAAGTCTAATGCAGGGACGAGACGCGGCGGTCGTCGAAGCAGTTGAGGAGTGTAATCCACTAGTCGATCCGATCTCTATCCGTACATATCTCTAGATGCTCTAAACCGCAATGCTTAAAGCTCAAACCTTCTATCATGATAATCTCTAATCCACACAAGCAAACATATACCTCTTCTTCTAGATCATCTAAACGCAGTACCTGTACACATGCTTAAAAGAGTTTGGGATAGCAATTACGCTGGTGAGTCCGTGTAGTAGTTAAATGGATCCAAAATAGTTTATCAGTTCATAAACAAGTTTACACAGTTCAACACAGTTTAACACACGTGATGTACAAGCGACCCCTCAAACCGAACACTAGATCTATCTACTGCCATTATAGATCTACAAGGCATAATATATGCCGCAACGGTCCGCAGCTGTGCGTGGGGGATTCCCCAAGTAGTACTACCCATATATTAAGTGGCTCACCTATGAGTTAATGAGTGTCAGTATAATCCGGCAGCTAGTATCTTTTCACATCACAACAGTTTATGAAAGGAAGCATGCATTCACCCCAAAACAGTAAAATAGAAAAAGGGGAGTGGTACACGGAACTCACCTTAGTAGCGTATGATATGGCATTCCAGTTTACGACCACATATATCATTTAGCATTCCAAGTCAATGTCCCATCTATAATCGATATGCAAGTTCCTACTACATTTGTCCATATTAGTGTGTGTAACCATACATCGTGGTTACACGTGTGGGAATGCTTAGGTTATTTATCCAAACTCCTAAGTGTCGGTTTAATAACATTAATCATACATATAGTTATCTAAATTCTTAATAGTCCTGATTAACAAGTCGTAAGTCCCATTGTCCTAGTAGTCCTTCCTATGTCATAGTAGTTCGTCAAAGCGTCCAAATTACACATCATGTTTTATATCCATAAGGTTTACCGAACTGTGCGAATGTTCTTATGTCCTAGTCCAAGTTCAATTTCCATTATATCCATACGATCCATAATTAACCAACTTCTTATTTACATGTTCATTTTGTTTCCATATTTTATATCATAATTATAAGTTCGTTTATTTAACTCGATTCTGGAGGGTTCAATGTCGAGTCCCACACGTGCACTCACGATATATATATATATAGTATAATTCAAACTAGCTTATATAATTATTATACCTTCTGTCAAGGCTTCTTGATCTAGCTGTGTTGACCGGCGTTGACCGAGTCAACCCATGTTGACTTTGGTCTTGACCCTTCACAACCTCACTTGTAACATCACGTATTTTTTTTCCAATCTTTGAATTAGTTAAATCACCACTTTACCTATATTATACTTCTTTTAATATAATAACCTTGTCTAATTTTCTTTAGTTATTTCAAAACATTTTTTTATATAATAATAATAATAATAATAATAATAATAATAAATGTTACTAATTGATTTTGACTCTGCATCGAAAATCATATAGGCAACAATTCAAATCAAACCCAAATGAAACCCAAACCTTGTCCCTTGTATCTTTTCGGAGCCCAGCCCACCAACCCAAACCCAGCCCAACACACTTTACCCCTTCTTCCCTGATTGTCTTCAACGTCCAGCAAGACCCGCCCAAGTGCAAGACCCAACCCACCGACGCATAAATCGTATAATAGACACTAATTATGGCAACCAATCCCAGTTTCAATCATCTAGAAATAATCATACGTAATTCTCGCTTCATTAGAACCATAAATCGCGTTATTACATCTCTAATTGAGCATAATATACTCGACATTGACCATTCTCGGGTCAATGATCAAGACCTTCCATTATCAGCGAACCAGTATAAATTAAACCCTCACACGCAATCAGATTTGCCCGAAAATCAACTATCCACTCTCAAATTCACTCTTATTCGAACTGTTTTGTTTATTGCTTGAAACGTTGACTTTTGTTTGACTTGTAAATCCAGGAAGCCGAACACATTGTAAGTTCTGATTTTTCTTATGCCTTTGCTTGGTTGTTCGTTCCGAATCATAGCCCCTTGTTACCTACTTGATTGGGTTCGGAATTAGTTTGATTGTTAGACTAGGGTTCTTGGGTTATAAAATGGGTAAGATGACATAACAGGATCCTTATTAAAACGATTTCGAAAACAAATCCGACATCAACAGTTTTTTGTATCAGGTGGTTATGCTTACTGATTTTAAAACGCCTGGACATGGGTTCGAACCCAGGCATCCACGTTTTCTTTTTTTTCTTTTAAGGAATTATTATTAAACCTCAAGCAAACCATATAATTCTCTAAAACCAAATGTTTCTGTTCTCAGGGTCTAGACCAGATGGTCTAGGCTTGTGATTATAAACCCTGAACCGGCCAGAGGCCCGGGTTCAATTCCTGGCAGCCACGTTATTTTTTTTAGACCCTTTATCCTTATATTTAATCTAATTATATTTTAAAATAGTTTTTAAATACTAAAAGTGATTTATAAATTCTATAAAATTTATTTTATGTTATTCAGATGGTAAAGTTTATTATACAATTTTTATTTTTCAAAAATCAATTATTTAATATATATAAAATATATTACAAGTTTATTCATTTATAAGTTAAAAATTCTATAAAAATATCTAAACCATTTTACAAAATTCCACAAAAATTATTTTAAACTTATAAATCAATAAATATTCCAAAAATAATTTTTGATTTCAGAAAAACGGTAATTAAATATTTTTAATTAATTTTTACTATTTTAATCATAAATAAATCATAATAAATTCATTTTTCACTATTTTTAGACCAAAATTTTTACATAAATTATTTTTGTTCCTTTAGAACAGAAATATAAATTTTAATCTGAGACTTTATTAATTTTAATATTTTTAGACATTAATACTATATTTTGACAAATAAATATTAATATACTATATATTCGATAATTTAGAAAGTAATTTTATAAAAATTATTTTCATATTTATAACATTAAAGTACAACCATCCTTAATCAAGATTTTTCAAAAATCTTTCTATTTATTTATTTTCCTAAATTTCTTTTATTTATTAGATCATTAACCATTAAACGATTATCTCTCCCCAAATTAGGAACCCTAGAACTACTTGTAGACTAGAAAGCTTAGACTATTAAGTTTTCCCAATTACTCAATTATTGCCTTATAAATAGGGTGTTGTTTGGACACAAGAGCCACAATTATTCTATATCAAGGGATTCAATTCTAGCACTAAGGTGAGTTTACATAGCCCCTTTTTCTGTTTTACATTTTGGGGTGAAACATGTTTAAACATTTTATACACTATCATTTACTCATTTTTTACATTGTTGAAACTTGTGATTCAATTACACTATCATTTACTCATTCTATCATTTGACTGTAACAAAAAGACACAGTACAATCATTAACATTGATCAAGCCGCCTGTTTAGATTATAGCGCTATAGGTCTGACAAACCCATCCCCCCGCATAAATTCAGGGATGATCGATAACAGTTACACTTTTACTAACTTGCGAGTTAGGTCTCAGTCGACACAAGGTTTGATTGTACAAAAGACGCATTGTTACATGTCGGACTCATATTCTATCATTACTCATTATTATACTTCAACTATGATTGTTATACAGCATATTGTTTTCAACTATATACAAAACCTATGTATTCTCACCAACTATTTATAGTTGACCCCCCCCCCCATCTTTCCAACTTAACATGTTTCAGGTTTATTTGCTATTGGAAGTTGTACAAGTCTTGGAACACATAGGAGCTTTGGACCTAGTTTATATTAATCAACCTTTGTAATATTTACTTGTAAATTGTAAATTGTTTAATATTATTCAACTTTCATTTAGTACTATGAGCTATTGAACAATCATTACTACGTGACACCTCGATGTTTCCGCCATCGGTTGGGGTGTTACGGATCGGTATCAGAGCCATGGTTATGGGGAATTAGGTTATTAGAAAAATAATCTAGTCAATAACCATAGGATTATAACCAGTACTTGCTCCTTTTACCTGCAACCTTACTTGTTTCTATTCTCTATCTCCCTCCTACTTCTTATCCCTACTTTAATCCCTACAAGAAGATTGCTTTCCATCACTGGATCTACTCTTAGACTAATAGGACAAAATCCTCAGGTTTAGCCTGAACCACCTTGAGATCTCGTCGAAGTTCTAGATTTTAATAACGAACACGTGCAATCTGGAAGGGTGAACGCCTGTATTCTGAGTTTTCTGTCTAGGACTGGCATTGCGCATATATCCCAATCAGACGAGGGACCGGATGCCTACCTGGGAATTCTCGGGATGAGTGTTCACTTATAGGCTAAAGCATGTCTTCACTATGTTATTAGAATCTAGAATCTTTGATAAGTCAACGTTTTCGTTTATTCGTTTTAATTAATGGATAAATGATTCCATTCCTTATATTACCTCATTCATTTCATGTCTCATTGAACCTTCATTGTGTCTCTTACGGATCATGCCTCCACGTCGCAGCACTCGCCTTAACAGTGGTACCGATCATGATGAAGGGAGCAACAACCACAACCACAACCACAACACTAACAACAACAATGGAAGTGATGCCCAACTGGCTGCGATCATTACCCAGCAAATGGCGCAACAAATAGCAACTATGGTTCCTAATTTGCTGGCTCAAGTCATCCAAATGAATGGAAATGGCAATGGAAATGGAAATGGTAATGGGAATCACAATGGGAACGGGAATGGAAATGGTAATGGTCACCCAGTCTGCACCCTCAAACACTTTAATACCTGCAATCCTCCTAAGTTTAGCGGGGACGAAGGAGCTACTGGCCTCTTTCAATGGTTCGAGGGTATCGAGAATACTTTCAAAAATAGTGAGTGCCCCGATAACCTTAAGGTCCGTTATGCTATGAGTGTTCTTCACAAACGAGCACTCACTTGGTGGAATGAGGAAAAGCGCACCCGCGGAGCTGAAGTTGCACTTGCTATGACTTGGGATCAAGTCAAGGAGATAATGAAAGCTGAGTTTTGCCCACGTAACGAGGTCAAGAAATTGGAGGATGAGTTCCACACCCTTGCTCAGGATAGTGGGGAAAACCTTGCTTATAATACCCGCTTCCATGAGCTCAGTCTGTTGTTGCCCCATAAGGTCACTCCCCTACCTGTAGCCATCGAGAAGTATATCGGTGGTTTACCCATGCAGATTCAGGACACGGTATGGGGAAGGAACCCTGCTACCCTTGAAGAGGCCAAGCGTCTAGCAGCTACCTTAACTAACAATCACGTAAAGAACGGGACCTTAGTTCGGAAAGGCAAGAAAGCAAGTATTGTAGCCGCGGTAACTACTGAGAACCAGAAGCGCAAGACCAGGGATCCTGATGCAAAACTCACTACACAAGCTTCTAACAAGAAACCTTATACAGGAAACTTTCAATTGTGTAACACATGCAAACGACATCATCCCACTACTTCAGCGTGTCGCTTGTGCACCAATTGTGGTAAGTATGGCCATCTGGTCAACACATGTCGTGAAGCCCCAAACCCCAATACCAACCAACCAACCCTGCTCCGGCTACTAACCCTAATCGTCCCGGCAGATACAACTATGGTCAGTGCTATGAATGTGGAGACCCAAATCACTTCCGTAACCGATGCCCTAAACTAAACCGAGATCAAGACCCTCCAGCTGCCTAATGAAAAAACCCTACTCTTAGAATGTTATTTACTTTTGAATCCCATGTAATGAATCAGTTGATTCAAGTAATAAATTTTAGTATTGAATATTTTTGTCTCTTAGATAAGAATTTAGTCATCTAATATATTTGGACATACGATTATTCATGACATTTGGAAACATGTCTAGTTGAATATGAACTAATTGGTATCTAGACCTATTGACCTTATCTAGGGCAACTCTATTACAACTCGCATGCTATACATGATACTTGATGCTTACATGTATATTATCAATTTGCAATTTATGTGTGGAATAATTGTTACATTTAATCAACAACTGGTAGAGGACGAAGTACTTGCTCAACAGTTAGTAGGGTACCAAATAACCTACTCAACAATTGGTAGAGGTCATCATGCTTGCTCAACAGTCGGTAGAGACCCTACAACCTGCTCAACGACTGGTAGAGGCTATCACACCTGCTCAACAATCGGTAGAGGTTCTTACTCACTGACTGGTAGAAGTCTTTTTCCTGCTCAATACGATTTAATCACAAGGTTATTTTGCATTACTTACATGTGTGTTTAGAGTCATAGAAGGACACAAAACCCTAATGTAAGGTAAATTAGTGATTGCGGTCCGGAACGTAATCATGAATTTACAGGTACGTTAAGGTAGTGTGAAATTCTATCAAGGTTTTTCGGTAGATAATCAATTATAAACTCTAGTTGCCTGGTAGTTCATTTAGTCTTTCTATAGTCAATCATCTCATGCATTTCTTTTAGGATTCTTAAAACTTAACTTTAGTGTTTTGCTAGATTCTTATTCTCCTTGCTATTTCAGACGAACCTAATCAAATCCTTAAAACTCACATATCAAACCTCTTATCCAAAATATTCGAGACAGATTATTCTATTATCTATAAATCCATGTCGTGCCTTAATCCAAATTTTCCAAACCACATTTGCCCAAATTTTTACACAATTACCCTCAACTCTATGTTTCCTTTTAACTTCGGGACGAAGTTCCAAAAGTAGGGGAGACTGTAACATCACGTATTTTTTTCCAATCTTTGAATTAGTTAAATCACCACTTTACCTATATTATACTTCTTTTAATATAATAACCTTGTCTAATTTTCTTTAGTTATTTCAAAACATTTTTTTATATAATAATAATAATAATAATAATAATAATAATAAATGTTACTAATTGATTTTGACTCTGCATCGAAAATCATATAGGCAACAATTCAAATCAAACCCAAATGAAACCCAAACCTTGTCCCTTCTATCTTTTCGGAGCCCAGCCCACCAACCCAAACCCAGCCAAACACACTTTACCCCTTCTTCCTGATTGTCTTCAACGTCCAGCAAGACCCGCGCAAGTGCAAGACCCGACCCACCGACGCATAAATCGTATAATAGACACTAATTATGGCAACCAATCCCAATTTCAATCATCTAGAAATAATCATACGTAATTCTTGCTTTCATTAGAACCATAAATCGCGTTATTACAGCTCAAATTGAGCATAATATACTCGACATTGACCATTCTCTAGTCAATGATCAAGACCTTCCATTATCAGCGAACCAGTATAAATTAAACCCTCACACACAATCAGATTTGCCCAAAAATCAACTATCCACTCTCAAATTCACTCTCATTCGAACTGTTGTGTTTATTACTTGAAACGTTGACTTTTATTTGACTCGTAAATCCAGGAAGCCGAACACATTGTAAGTTCTGATTTTTCTTATGCCTTTGCTTGGTTGTTCGTTCCGAATCCTAGCCCCTTGTTACCTACTTGATTGGGTTCGGAATTAGTTTGATTGTTAGACTAGGGTTCTTGGGTAATAAAATGGGTAAGATAACATAACAGGATCCTTATTAAAACGATTTCGAAAACAAATCCGACATCAACAGTTGTCTGTACCAGGTGGTTATGCTTACTGATTTTAAAACGCCTGGACATGGGTTCGAACCCAGGCATCCACGTTTTCTTTTTTTTTCTTTTAAGGAATTATTATTAAACCTCAAACAAACCATATAATTCTCTAAAACCAAATGTTTCTGTTCTCAGGGTCTAGGCTTGTGATTATAAACCCTGAACCGGCTAGAGGCCCGGGTTCAATTCCTGGCAGCCACGTTATTTTTTTTAGACCCTTTATCCTTATATTTAATCTAATTATATTTTAAAATAGTTTTTAAATACTAAAAGTGATTTATAAATTCTATAAAATTTATTTTATGTTATTCAGATGGTAAAGTTTATTATACAATTTTTATTTTTCAAAAATCAATTATTTATATATATAAAATATATTACAAGTTTATTCATTTATAAGTTAAAAATTCTATAAAAATATCTAAACGATTTTATAAAATTCCACAAAAATTATTTTAAACTTATAAATCAATAAATATTCCAAAAATAATTTTTGATTTCAGAAAAACGGTTATTAAATAATTTTAATTAATTTTTACTATTTTAATCATAAATAAATCATAATAAATTCATTTTTCACTATTTTTATACCAAAATTTTTACATAAATTATTTTTGTTCTTTTAGAACTGAAATATAAATTTTAATCTGAGACTTTATTAATTTTATTATTTTTAGACATTAATACTATATTTTGACAAATAAATATTAATATACTATATATTCGATAATTAAGAAAGTAATTTTATAAAAATTATTTTCATATTTATAACATTAAACTACAACCATCCTTAATCAAGATTTTTCAAAAGTCTTTCTATTTATTTATTTTCCTAAATTTCTTTTATTTATTAGATCATTAACAATTAAACGATTATCTCTCCCCAAATTAGGAACCCTAGAACTACTTGTAGACTAGAAAGCTTAGACTATTAAGTTTTCCCAATTACTCAATTATTGCCTTATAAATAGGGTGTTGTTTGGACACAAGAGCCACAATTATTCTATATCAAGGGATTCAATTCTAGCACTAAGGTGAGTTTACATAGCCCCTTTTTCTGTTTTGCATTTTGGGGTGAAACATGTTTAAACATTTTATACACTATCATTTACTCATTTTTACATTGTTGAAACTTGTGATTCAATTACACTATCATTTACTCATTCTATCATTTGACTGTAACAAAAAGACACAGTACAATCATTAACATTGATCAAGCCGCCTGTTTAGATTATAGCGCTATAGGTCTGACAAACCCATCCCCCCGCATAAATTCAGGGATGATCGATAACAGTTACACTTTTACTAACTTGCGAGTTAGGTCTCAGTCGACACAAGGTTTGATTGTACAAAAGACGCATTGTTACATGTCGGACTCATATTCTATCATTACTCATTATTATACTTCAACTATGATTGTTATACAGCATATTGTTTTCAACTATATACAAAACCTATGTATTCTCACCAACTATTTATAGTTGACCCCCCTATCTTTCCAACTTAACATGTTTCAGGTTTATTTGCTATTGGAAGTTGTACAAGTCTTGGAACACATAGGAGCTTTGGACCTAGTTTATATTAATCAACCTTTGTAATATTTACTTGTAAATTGTAAATTGTTTAATATTATTCAACTTTCATTTAGTACCATGAGCTATTGAACAATCATTACTACGTGACACCTCGATGTTTCCGCCATCGGTTGGGGTGTTACATCCCTCACCTTTAATCTATGATTACCACTTTTTTATAACTTCCACCTATTCGACCAACAATAACCCAACCTACAATCCGTTAATGTTATTATCAAACTACAATACTTAATTAGTTAGGTGGCGTGTATTACCTTAAATGATTGTTCCTAAACCCAATCGTGTCTTGATCCTCTGTCGCCGCCAACATCCATCTTCCTCTTCCAATTGTAACCTGTACTTTAAAGAAACCCCAACCTGTACAATCGTCACCGGCATCTCACGTCACCACTACAACCACCATCAAAACTCCACACCACCGTCGCCACCTGCTTCCCTATGACCTTAGGCATCACCATCCTCGTATTTATCAAATCTGACCACGGAATTCACAACCGAGTGATCACCATCGGAGCCCAGACCAAAACCCCCATGAACACCAACCACCACTGTCGCCTCCGTCACCTGCCCTCGTCGTCTGAATATGCCGATTGGCCGGAGACCACAACTATCAACCTTCGTCTTTCTACTGCTCCACCTCCTTCAATCTCCTCCTTCTTCCTTTGTTACTCCCTCTCTCTCTCTCTCTCTCTCTCTCTCTCTCTCTCGACAATTCTCTCTCAGCAGCTCTCTCTCTCTACGTTTCTCTCTCTCTCTAGAATCTTTATGGTGGGTGATGGGGGTGTGGTAGTAGTGCTCGGAGGAGTAAGGAGTCACCGTGGCTCCACCGGAGTGGGTGACCGGAGACCACCGGTCCTCTTTCTTTGGTACTCTCCTTCTCTCCAAAGAGTGTTGTGTGTGTTGTTTCTTGACCGAAAGAATGGGTGGGGTGGGCAGAGGATGAGTTGGTTGGTTTTTCATAAAACCATTTGTATGTAAATGGTTTTAGGTGGTGATTTGTCCATGGAGAGGGGGGACAAGTGTCCCCTCTTGGACGACTAATCATCCTTGTGTTGGGTAGGTTCGGGTGGATTCGTTATCGGGGGTTGGTTCGTTCTCGCAACGTGTATATTATAATATTTCCCCTCATCCAAGTAATTATCTAGCTCACCGGTTCAGTTTCGTATTCGTTTATTGTCCGTTATAATATTTTTAGACGAGAAAAATTTGGGCCCTAGGACCGGGGTGTTACATAGCATGTTACTCCCCCAGAAGTAAAATCAGTAAAACTAGGGCTGTGACACTCATCTTAGATTGCGTCTTCTAATAATAGAATAACCAACACAGCTGATAGTTCCAACTATTGGCGACCTATCATAAAGTTTGTATAAGTGTTTTGACTAATAACCCGTAGGTTAACTAATTCCCTATTGTCCAGATCATGACTACTTGTTTGAAAATGCGTTTGAACGTTCACCCGGCACACCGGACAGACCCAACATCCCGTTGGTGACCCATTACACTAATTGATCAAGTACGTATAGTTTATACACAAGAATCACACATAAAATACTTAGTTTGCATCAAAAATCACATTTCTGAAGGCGTGAGGTCGAATCAGAACTGGACCCCTTTGGTTCGACCTTTGTGAGGGTCGAATGGGTGTTGTGGAAGTTGGTTCGACCTCACATTGGTTGGTTCGACCTTCCGTATGGTCCAACCAATTTTTGGTTCGACCCAACTGCTGCAAATACAAAAGAAACGCACCAAATCTCATCACTACAGTCTGAAAATATCACAAAACATTGTAATTCACAGCAGTTGATATCATCTAATCTATCCCCATAAAACCCCACCATTTATGTCCCGAAATCCGTCCATTCTAAGCCGAAATCATAACTTACCCAAAATAGCAAGTTATGGAAATGTCACATCAATGCATGTAATCTTTACCCAAAATGGAAACTTTTCAATTTCAACCTTATGAACATATTATTATGCACGGATTAAACATGTATAAACAAACCCCTAATCATTTCATCACTAACACCAACAAGAACAAACCCTAGATTTAACATAAAACCCCCAAAATGGGTGAAACTTCATCAATCATCAATTACACCCTATAATAATTATAAATCATCATCTAAAATAGTCCTAGATCATTAACATATCATCTATTTATCATTCAAACATCATATAACACATAACACCTCATTTAATATCATTAACAAAAGGATTTTTGTATGAAAACTCATTATTAATGAAAAGGTTTTGTTTAGAAAGGTGTTAGAAAGGTTTTTATCCATGGAAACTTGTTTGAATAAGATCTGGACACTTAGGGTTTGATAAAAACGAATGAAAATAGATTTAAAAAGGGTTTAAATGAAGAAAACACCTTAATTCTTCTCTTGTTTATGTAATAGAACATGTTTTTAGGGTAGGATCTGAAAAACGATATCAAAAACTCCTCCTTACAGGTTTGGGGTTGAGAGAGAGCACTTGGAGGTGGATTAGGGTTGTGAAATGATGAAAAAGTTGTTAAGTGTGTTATTGTAGTCAGTGTTGGGTCGCACCCTCGCATGGTCGAACCAACATTCATTCGACCTTCATGTAATTGGTTCGACCTCCCATAGGGTCGAACCAGTTTCCAGGATTCCCAATTTCTATGATTTTTCCGTTTAAACACATTCTAACACATATTAACACAACATAAACATGCATTTCTAACATATGTTAATTACCTAAAACATATAAACACGTATTCACACGTTGCACATCATATGGAACAATTCATACACTTTACTTAATCCCAATATGTAATTTCACCAATAACGGGACTCGAGACTCGTCTGTGTGGATGTTACTCCCAATGATCCTCCGAATCATTGAACCCTTGAGAATACGTAAGTGTAAATCAACTCCCAATGATTCCCCGAATCATCGACCCGACTCAACTAACCCAGTTAAGCGTAACATATGCATGACTCGCTAAGGTAGACTTACTAGTTGATAAAAGTTACTAACCTGAGTTTGTCGGGTGTCACAATACGTGTCTAAAACCACAAAACTTAGTAGTGTATGTATGTGTCCATATATGTTTTGTAATGTACATATGCAAATGTGTAGAAATATTTTGACATACATGTATAGAAAACAAGATTGTTTGTAAAACATAATTACACATGTGTAACTGTGACGGATTTATTTATTACATCACTTTTTATATTGGTGTAAAGTCACTACATATGTTTTTTTCTTCATTCTTTTGCATATTTCTTAGTATGACATCTGGCAAAAATCAGGCAACTCAGTACGTAATTAATATATATAATTAACTATTTAAGTGCAATTCGATATCAATTTACTTTAATTGAGTTACACGACAATAGCAAAGTACTCATAGGATGCATTTGCTTGTATCAGTTTAATTAAAACTCGAAGCGATTGCGCATGAATAAAATAGTCTAAAATGGCGTTGGTGATTACCCGGTAACAATTAAATAATCGAAAACATTCGTAGATGCTTGAGATTCAAAATAAATGCCATTATTATAAAATATAGGGCACTTTGAAAGTCCAAACCCCTAATTGGGAACACAAAACCCTAAAACTCCCGGTAAAGATTAAAGTGTGCGTATCGCACCTGGTGTGACGCCCACACCCAGATAAGGATGCACCATACACAATTGATACCAACTTACAAAAGAAACTCTTATTTTATTAACATAAACTGAGGGGTACAAAAGATGGAACTTAAAAAGTACAAAGTTTGATAAACTATTCTTAACCGAAGATATAACTTTTCCATCAAACCACACGAACTAACATATCCTATTCCACTGGTCCACTAGCTTCAGGATAAATAGCATGCACAAGAACTAGCCATCACTACCTGTGACACATGCTTAAAAATGACGTCAAACAATGCTGGTGAGTTCATGAATATACACAAGTTGTAAAACACATTAATTCAATCATTCATGACTTGTACCTGCCCATGTCATAACCCAATGTCACTCCACACCCTCACTGGGTGCCTCCCTCACCAGGCCTGTGACAATCACTCGATACCCTCACTGGATGCCACCCTCACCGAGCCTGTGACTAACATCTCATAAAAGTAAATGCCCATTACACACAGGTGTAATGCCGACAAATCCCACCGTAGTGGCACGTATAAAGGTTCCACAAATATCATGTGTATGAATTCTCAAATTCAGATTATATACATGCGTACTAACAGTCATGAGTGCAATATTAACAATTACCAGTTTGGACAAGCATGCTCACATTTTAAAACATTCATAGAACTCACTTGTTTCACGGTTGCTTAACACCTTGCTATTCCAATTGGGTACTACCTTAGGGTCCTGATACAATAACATCATCTTAGATTAGGAAATGGTTCACCTAACTAGTTATTATCATGGTTGGATATTTGTTAACGCTGCCTTGTTTAAGCATGTGTGATCAGTCCATGCCTAGCTAAGGCTAGGCTACTCAATACCGACCTACAATAATAACTCTTAATAACTAACATAATGATACTACTTTTGCTACAACTACTAATAATAATTAAGTAGATATAAACTTAAACGGGGTATACCTGAGTTATCTAAGATCCGTCAATATAAAGTTCCTCTCCTCGCGCTTCACTAACAAAAATGTTCTTTCTAATTTGCAGGATCACAATAAAGAATCACATGGTTCTTATTTATAGCCTGACGTCGGTCGTCTAAGTTCCTAATCGATAATTGCTATGCATCGTATATTTTATTCTTCTCATTCATGTTCCTACTATTAAATAAATAAATTTTGAAATCTTCATGGCGAAGGTTTACAATCTCACGCACCACTTTCATTTTAATTTCAATGTTATCATTTTATTATTATATTATTTTAATTAATTCAGCTGCTTCACTCGTTTAGCTCGTATAACTTTTTAAACTATAAGGTTTTACAAACTTTCAAATATACTCTTAAGACGAGCTAATTTTTATCTACGCTTTGACCTAAGTTTCATTAGAATAGAATATAGTCAAATATAATATCTTTTATTAATCTGACTAAACGGTCTCTTATAATACTATTGGCTCGACTAGATTCTTATATATGAAATAATCATACTATTCACGACTAGATCATATAATACACACGGCATAAATTTCATAAACATTTATATTTTATTTGATCACAAAATGGAGTATTACACCTGGTATGCGTATAACTTATACAAAAAACCCAACGAAAGCCTAATTAACCACTCATTCTCAAACTAGTCAATGTATAAGGGTAATTGAGGGTTAATTAAGTGTCCAAATATCTCATAATTAAAAGCCGATAAAAATCGACAAAACCTAATTATACAATTGAAGTGTAGCAAGAATGGTTGGAAGATATTTTTATCATGTGGGCCCCACAACCACCCATCATTAACCGGTCACCCCACCACTATGCCATCTTCTTGTGTTTTCTTGCTAGAATAATCAATATGATTGTATTTATCATTTTTGGGATCTTGTACTTAAGGGCCACCATGTGGATCTTTTTAACATTATTTCTCCACCAAAACTCAATCCATCTCTCTCCCTTTTCTCCTTCTCAACCAAAGTTCCCTACCCATATCCTTTCTTTGTTTTCCAGTCAAAACCACACTATATCATACCTAATTCAAACCTAATTAGGAGGAACTCTCGAAAACCACATCCTAATTATCTTGTTTTTTTTTTGTCTTCCCTAGTCTTGCAAGTCGTAAAGTTCTAACTCTTTCTTGTTTGATCTTTGTTCTTTGTGTCTAACTTACAAATTGTACACAATATAAGTTTAAATAAGGTTTTAAAACAAGATTTAGTAGGTTTTGATAAGCTTAAGATGAAGCTTTAAAAACCTTCCTATGGCCATGAGTTTTGAAAGGTTTTGTAGGTGATGTTTTCAAGTTAAAAGGTTAATGTACAAGATGTTAACATTATGTTCAGGGTGTAGTTTAACAAGAACATGTTCAAACACTTAAAAATGGTTCTAAATATAATAATTGTATATATATTAAACGGAGAGGTGAATTGAACAGTAGCTTTGCCATCTTCGTAATTATTTGGTCTTCCAAGGTCTTTTAGTCCCACTAATCCCACACCTTCTTCCTTCGTTCTCTCACCGTCACCATCCTTCCCCCAAACTCTTCTCTACTTTTCCAAGCCAACACTTTGCAAAAAAACAAAAAACCTCCAAACCTCTAACACCCACCGTCCTTCACTTTGAAAACCCCCAAAATTACCTTATATCTCGACCACAGCAAAACGTAAGATAAAACCACGGCTGTTTCGTCTAGGTACGGTATTGCCATGAGCGGTGAAGATCGGCGGCTTACAGTGGTGGTGGTGGTTGTCGGGAGGCGGTGACATGGTTATGATGGTTGCTTTTTCAGGCTTTCTTCCCAAGCAGATGCCACTCTACTAAACCTAAAACCCATCTACATTGTCTCTGAACACCATCAGAACCACCATCGTCCCGTCGTTAACATTCACCCTGGCTTTCCTTTGGATATGTTGCCTCGATTAACTTCCACCGCTACTATGATATTTAAACTGTCACCATCATTAAACTCTCCGCGTTCCGATCTTCTGTTCAAGAGAGCCCACACGCCGGAAGAAGGGGACGGCCACCGTAGGCAGCGGCGTTCCGCCAGAGCTTCCTCCTCCTTTCTCCGATTATCTCTCTATCTCTCTCCATACGTGTGTCTGGCTTATAGAATGGGTATGTGTGTCGTGCTTATTAGCTTTTTTCCTGGTGTTAAAATGAATCGACAGGGATGATCTAACTTGGCTGTGTTGATTAAAAATAGATTTATCAAAGTGTACCTAACATTTTTGTTCTTTTTTTGAATGTCATGTATGCTGGAAAATGCATGTCCACATATATATTACAAACCTATGGGCCATGGTTGGACTAACACATACATTTGTAAAAGTAGCAAGCTTATTATTCACGTTGTACAAATATATATGCCAATTCTAATTATTCACGATGAACAAATATATATGTCAATTCTAAAGACTTAAAGAAGCATGGTTTTGCTAAAAGCAAGTAAGCAACATCACAAAGTGAAAGCTGCCGCAAAACGCGAGGCTTAGTTAAAATCATTGTTGATTTGCATTTTTTTAGTTGTCTTTTGCGCATTATATGTAACGCATTGTATTTTACATTTCATGTGTTAACGCATGGTTTAACCCGCCGCGTGTCTCTGCAACGCCCGGCGGGCAAAATACTAGTTATCTTTAATATCTATGTAAAGATAAGTATCCTAATTTATGTAGGAGAAATAATATCTTTAGTTAAAAAAATATCCATATTTAGCAAGAGAAAGAGGAGGAAAAACCAAAAAAACATATGGCTCCCGTAAGTGACACGTGTCCAAACTTATATTGGTTTATTATATACTAGATTATATCCAATAAGCTTTCCGGGATATATAAATCTAATATGATGTGATAAAATATGTGTTATGATTTAACATAGAAAAATTGGACTATAGTACGAAAAACAACAATTTTAATCATGTAAATAAGAATGAAAATGTATATTAAAAAGAAGATGTATGTTTGGATGAGGAGCAGAGCTAGAAAGAACCATTGCAGGGCATGATTGAGGCGGTACTCTTGAAGGTGTGAGCTTTTTTTAAAAGGAGTTGTTTTAACCTATTCTGCTCTTGATGAAAATATTATTCCTAGTTAGAACATTATTAGTGACTTACCTAGACATTATTAAAGAATTACCTAAACACGTTGTGTTTTTTTCTGCATGAACAAAACCGACAAAAAAATCATTTTTTTCGTTTTTTGTATAGCACTATGGCACTCGTTGGGAAGATAATAAAATGTTCATTAATGTGGTGTGTATTTTTTTTAAATATCGTATATAATAGTTATTAACGTTTTAAAATTGTGAGAGAATCATGAGAGAGAAAGAGACTTTTGGATGGAAATAAGAAGAATACCACATGGCACACTTAAAAGGGGAAGATGACCTCTTTAAGTGTCATGTAGGATTTCATGCTTTAGAATATTAATTTATATAGATAATAGATAATTGATTCACGTGTATGCTAATACTACGTAAAAATGGACGAGTTTTAAAATGTTTACACTTGCTAAAATGATTGAGGTACTTCATGGTAAGAGAGATACATGTAAAGATTATAGGGTAGACTCCTTTTGTGTGTGTGCGTGTGTGTGTAGACAAGAGTTAATTGCTTGGTACATTCATTTACCAATCTGACTTCTTGTCAAAATACCAGCGTCCACAGGACCTATCACAGCTTCAATTGGGTGATCCCATTGAACACCAGTGGAAATAGCGGTGTCTAGAATGATTGGACTATCAGTAACAATCTCCTCCAAATCTGTTTCTTCAACTTCTTCGTTGTCACCTTCCTCCACAATGCATTCAGGAGGGATAGGATCATGAAATATAGAAGCCAAGTCATCAACAGACAGGTCTTCATCATCTACATGTTGTGAAGGCTGTTCAGCTTCAGTGGGAGATTTTTCAGAATGTGTTGCAGTACCGGGCTCACTTGTTAGAAATTAAAGAGCAGGAGGGGTTTGTTGTACCAGTGGGTCTGCAGAATTCTTTGGTGGAGACCCTGGTACAACATCCCCCTCATCCTCTGAACTATCCAACAAAGAGGATGAGGTACCAATAGTGGACATGAAATGACCTGCAGAACCTGCATTAACAGTGCAGCTTCAATTTATGTGCGATTTCGTCTTTCAGCTACTCTGTTTTGTTGAGGCGTTCTTGTAGAGCTGAACTGACGAGCGATCTCTTTCTGAGCATAGTAGTAGTTTAATTCTGCATTCTTGAATTCAGTCTCGTTGTCACAAATGGATCCCCTTCACCTTGATGTTGGTTTGATTCTCCATTAGAACAATAAATTGTTTAATTATTTCTGCAGTCTCACTTTTGTTAGCTAGAAAGAAAACCCAAGTAAAAACATGAGTAATCATCAGTAATTACTAAATAATAAGCTTTGCGAGAAATGCTCAACACATTCACTGGGCCAAACAGGTCCATGTGAAGTAGCTGAAGCAGAGAATCGATAGTATTCACCAACTTAGGATGATGAGGCTTTTGATGATGTTTACCTCTTGTACAAGCAACACATTTTTCTATAGTTATGAAATCTTTAACAGGTAAATCTCTTACAAAGCCCAATTTTGCAAGACTGTTCAAATTTTTAGCGTTAGCATGTCCAAGCGACGATGCCATAGTATGGCATTATCTTGAGAAACTTTTGAAAACAGGCATGTAATGTTTTCAGAGGGAGGTTTGTTCATGTCAATGACATAAGAATTTCCTCTACGTTCAGAATTTAATAAAACCCCTTCATTTGGAATCACTACTCCAGGTTTTAGAATCATGCATCCCTTATCAGTGAAATGAGTTGAATAGCCATTATCGCATATCTGTGATACGCTCAAAAGGCTGTGCTTCAACTCTGGAACATAATTTACTTTGGTGAAGCAGATTCCACCACTTCTTACTGTCCCTCGTGATGTGATCTGACCCTTTTCACATCCTGCAAATGAGACAATCCACCGTCAAAACGTTCCAATTCGGTCAGTTGGGGTAAGTCTCCAGTCATGTGTCGAGAATATCCACTATCAATGTACCAGAGGTGAATGATAGTCCTCCATAGTTGTTCATACACATGATGCGGAATCAGTTAATGTTTGGTACCCATGCCATAGTCTTTTCGGGTTTCCCATTCTTATCCATGTACTCGACTTCCATCCAGTGCATGTTGGTAATAGAAACAGATTCACGATTATCATCACATACAATTTAATTTTGATTTACAGAACATGATGATCCTACAGATGGGGGAGGACTTGGAATAGAATTCTTAGGTTTCCAATATGATTTTCTTTTTGAAACCCTTTTCTTCTTGCTATTTGTAAATACCTTATGGGTTTCTACTTGTTTAGGAGGCATCTTACCGGTTCTGTTTAGCCTCTTATTTCTATTCTAGTCTTCATCAGAAGGCTTCACCTTGGATTCATCACTCCTCACAGCTTTAGGCTTATTGGCATCATTAGCTCCGAGTGATTCATGTTCCATTTTGGAGGCTTTTGATGCTCCCTGTTCTCAGAGACAGTCAATGAGTTTTGCAATTTCTGGCTATGTGTCCGGGGATTCTACATGTATAACATGTTTAACACTTCACATGTGGATCCCCTTGAGGTTTTGCCGCCTTTTCAGATCTATTAGATCTGTATGGAGCCCGATGGCTTTGTGATGTCGTCTTGATGAATTCTACTTTTCGTACTTTGGCAAAACGTGTTTGGGTGGAATATATTTACCAGCCCTACCCTTGCTTATTTGTTTGACTAACAAATTTTTAGTTTCATCACTTGCATTTGATAAAATAAATAGAATCAGATGAAGTAGTCAGATCAAAATGTCTAATGCTCAAACAAACGAGCCCACACAAAAATTATTGTCTTTAGCAGAAATTGAAAAATTGTCATTCTGAATCTTATTATTCAATTCATTTGATTTAGAATCACTAACTTTATCCCCATCATCTACCCAATGCTCAACAATTACATTGTCTGCACAAGAGTCAATTGAGTCAGTATTTAAAGCATCAGATAAAATAACACAATCACTTTTAACATGCTCATCAGTCACAGGAGAGTCTGAAGAATTTGTACTCTCCGCTTCGGAGTCAGATGAATAAGAATTAGAAGTTGAGACTGATTCAGATGATTCGGATGTGTTGTCAGATGATTCAGCTGTTTCGCAAGTTTGGTATTATGATTCATTTATGTCAGCTGAATCTGTCTTTGAGACAGATGAGGCCTCATTCACTTCTGAACTATTTGAACATGATTCCGAAGCAGCTGAATCACTTTCAGTTTGTGCCATTTTCTTTAAAAAGCAGCTCTTAAAGTCTTTCATATAATCAAACTCATATGGCACACTCGACTTTGTGGAAGCAGTTTCTTCACAATCCTTTTCATTAGCTTGTACCGATTCATTTTTAGATTCTATTGTAGATTCATTTGGTACATCATCTTTCATTACACCAAAAACTCGATCAACCTCTTTATTTTTCTCAAAACCTTAAATTTCAGTTTGTTTATCGGCACTTTGAGGTTTAACAAAAACTTTTTCTAGAAAGTGGTTGTGGTTGAGACTTTTCTGATTTAGGTTTAGAGATTTTGATTGGAACAGACTTAGGTCTAGTGATCTTAATCTGATCTCTTGATGGTTTGACATTTGGCTCTTCCACTAATGGATTGTATCCTTTAATGGGTAGAGCCAACAACTCTTCATCTGACATGGGAATTGAGGAATAGTTTTCATTGAATGGAGGAGGAATTTACACGAATCCTAGTCCTTTATTCCTCAATTCCTTTTTCGGTCAAAACTTTAACTGTGTATTGATTATTTTCTCAACTTACTCACTTGAATAATCGAATTTTTTTAAAATGAAAGTCTGCATTTTCAAATTTTGATTTCAAATCAATCAATTCGGCAGCTAAAGTATAGGACAAACGTCTGAAGTGTAGGTAGCGACATTTATGTTCGCTCACTTCTTGATGCAAGCGCTTGATATCTAGTTGTTGTGCTTCGACCATTTCTTTATAGGACATAATTTTTTTTGTTTCATGTCCCACGTGGCCATCTTTTCATATTCAAGTTGCTTGTATGCAGTGAGAGTTTCTTCCCTAAACCCTTTAACCTTTAATTTACATTTTTTAGTGCAACAAAAAGCAGATAATAAATCAGAATATACCTCAGTTTTGGAAGGCACATAGTTGTCATCCATCTGAGCCATGAGAGCTTTGTACATTGCATCTTCGGTTATCTTCAATTCTTGAACTTCTGTTGACCAATCCCATCTAGCTCCTTCTTGAACCACCATAGCATTGCTCGGAGTTGAAGCAGATGAATCAGTGCGAGTAAACGAAGCATGAGTCCTTGGAGTGGAGGTAGAAGCAGTCATAGTGGGAGCAGTGGTGGTAGTCTCTTTCTTCGGCTTGGTATATTCTCTAGCAAAATGACCAGGTTCATCACAATTGTAACACCTCATCCTTTTCTATTCCCATCCCATATTCTTCGTTGGATTCTCCCACACATTCTTTCCTGTCTTCTTGATGAATTTTGATGCTCGATGCACTACCATAGTTATCTGCGAGGTCAGGTCCATTTCTTCTAGATCGTCCTGATTCACATCATCCAAGTCACATGTTCCAACATCCTTTGAGGTCAGTTGACCAGTGAGAAAAGCATTGTAAAAGTTCATGAATCTAGCAAACATCCCTAAGTGTTCAGCAAACTCCTTCGGTATGGTAACAGGTTTCTAAGATGCAGCTATGGATGATACATGTGAGGAAGAGTTGATTGAGATAGTAGTAGTAGCTCCATAGGCCACAGTATTGACTTGATTCGATGACTGAGCAACCCCAAAAATTGGTGGATATGAGGATCCACTAGTAGGATAGGAGTAAAGTGAGGGGCGTTTCTTATCTTACTGAGACATAAGAGCACTGCTTGATGAGGTCACGATTGCATTGTTGTAGCTTGTTGTGTGTGCCTGATAGCCTTGCTTATCATGTAAATCATATGACTTGATCAAGGAGATAGTCTCTGACAGAGTTAGTCTTCCCAGGTCTTTTGTTCTTTTGATCAAGGTCACATTTGAATCCCAGTTTCTCGGCAATGTGTTCAACAGTTTTTTGTTCATCACCAAATTGTCCAACATCATATCATTTGCCTTCATCTCACATACAAGAGCCACAAAACACTGAAAATGACTTTCCAGTGTTTCACCAGGAATATGGTTTAAAAGCATTGAATTTCTGGCTTAGAAATTCTCTTTTACTTTCCTTCATCTCCTCATTTCCTTCATACAAGTTCTCAAGTGCAACCCAGAGTTCTTAGGCAGAAGCATGATCACGAACTCCAATAGAGCCTTTAGGAGACAGTCCCTAATGGAGATAAGCCAAAGCCCTTTCATCAACATCAATTTTTGCATGATCTTCATTAATGTAAAAACTCTTTGGCTTAATAGCAGTTTTACCCAGTCACATCATTCACCGTATAGGTGATCACACATGGTCCATATTCAGTAGCATCCTGAAAATTCATCAACACTCAATTGTTCATATAATCATGCATGCCTAACAATACAAGTAACAGTTGTTATTTCATCAAGTGTATTAAAAACATCAGTTTTAAGCTTGTCAGGGGTAGCTAACCGCTCAATGTAACTAAACAGTGGTTATTGGGAAGCATACAGATGTTACAGTGCCTCAACACTAGTGTCTATCAACACTAGTAAGAAAAAGTGGTCAGAAGTTCATGCCCGTGACCCAAGCACCTCAGGCATGAGGTTGCTGCACAACCTAATAGCGCTACTAACTACTACCCCGTTCGCCTCCAGCGATTAACCCAATAAAATAGTAAGGACTTTAAAGATAGAGTGTTTAGTTCACAAGGGACAGTTAAAGTACAAAACTGATAAAAGTGTGATTCACATAAGGAATCGAAAACCCGACCCACACAAGGAGTCATAGCATCCCAAAACCTGAGATGTAAAGGTAGTCCCAAATGGACTAGAAAAGTTTTATTTAATTTTGTCTCAACCAGAGACACATGCTTTCACGAAAAGTAGTGAAACTCACCTTAGGTTGCGTGCTAAAAATAAACCGCAAGGATAGCAAACGTGGAAGACTACTCGCCTACCGATAACCTATCGAACACAAAGTTACAAGTGTTTGAGTGTGGTTACACATGTGGTTATCCTAAGCCATTGTACTCTACAATGACCTAGGTGACATCCCATGCAATTGTACTTGACACAATTAAACCATGCAAAACCGTCAATCGTTGGTGATTAGTTCATGATGCAACATGCCAAGACTTTTAACATAACTAGTTCTCATAACACATTGCATAGCATCAACCTATAATGCCATCTATCTCATGCTCATAACATAAAACACATGTGTTCTTCATATAAAAATTCACAATCCACAACTTGTTAACACATTCAAACAATCATTAAATTCATACTTCTCATATTCGCATTTCTGGACAGATTTAGGGGTTACAAAACGAATTTTTATAGAATACTAAACCAACTCCTCAGGTCTTAAAAATTTTACAGGAACTTCTTATATGCTTACCGTCACTTGACTATTTTTATTTTGCGACAAAAACATACCATGATTTTATGAAAATTTATTTATTCCAGCCTCTCCCAGAAAAGTGTGCTGTTGACAGCAGCTTACTCGAAATTTCCTTATAAATTATAGACTCATCCAAATGGGATGAATCCAATTGGAAAAGCTTTGATACTCATAGACTCAACTTCTTTCCAAATTTGATGATTAACGGATTTGTAAAACTCATGTTACAGCCCGTTAAAGCTGGTCAATTTTCCACATCCGAAAATCTGATTATACCTCTAAACTTATAAAATCATGAAAACATATCAAAACAAGTCCAAAACGCATGATTTTGGACTTTTTGAAAACCTAACATCATAAATTATGTTCTAGTATCAGAAAAAAATAGAATTAAACAAGTTATTCATGATATAAACAGCCCTACAAGTTGCTACAGCGAATCTGCCAGAAATCAGAATTTTCATAACATGATACACATGAACCCTAATCATTCTCAATAACCCATAATCATATAGTAAACTCATATTAACACAATCAAATCCATATTATCACATTTAAATCCATGTATTTACATACCAATAATCCTAGTTATGATTACTATCAACAATGCTCATCAACATTCACAATAAACATCCAAGACTTCACACACACTAATGATTTGCGATTTTTATTCAAGGAGTTTTTAGAGTTTTTAAAACTTTTCAAGCATTATAATTCATCATATAATACATAAAACATATACCTTGCAATGCTAGAATCCTTAAAACCTCAAGATAGCACCCGAATCAACTTGAACTAGTGAAAGAAATTGATGAAAGATTGAGATTAAGAGAGGGGTGTGGGGTTCTCCTTGTCCACGGTGCAAATGAGGTGTGTAGGGTTTGTGTTTTGTTTTTTTTTTTATAAATAATACACTAAGGGTTGAGTTATGTGCCAGGTTTTCGGGTTCTAGGGCTTTTTATCTGATAAGGGAGCCCGTTAGCAATATCTAACTCCCGAGACTAGTCCCGACAATATTAGTCATACTAACTCGTATAAAACTACTGTTTTTATCATTTCATTATCATGTTTGTCGTAAATGCATATGTCTCACAGAGTTTACGTACAGATAACTAATACGCAGTAGTTCACATAAGCATGCAATTCACATACACGTGTTACTTCACACTCATCAACACTCAATTGTTCATATAATCATGCATGCCTAACAAATCACCAACGTTCGGAATACAGGACTCGTGTGTGTGTCAAGACAAGGATTTTCCTAATTATATAACGTACGTTAATGTCACCTAACATATGTTATTGTTACATAACATTCTAAAAGACATGTTCAACTAACCCTAGCTAAATGTTTAACCACGTATGATCATGAAAATTAACTAGAGTTCAGTAAAAGTATTTACCTAAAAATACGGGGTGTCACACTAGGGTGGTACACTTGAGACCGGGGGCTGTAAGATCTAGTCTAAAGTAAGCTCATGCCCTATGGGTGCACTTGAGATTGGAGGTTGGGATGTGAACAGGGGAAAAGGGAGTAGGACTCGACATTCCCTGTAAGTAAGGTGCATGATAAAAGGCAGGGAGAACCGAGCTAGGTCCTACTCCAGAGTTGGGAAGAGTGGACCGAGAGCTGGAAGGAGTAAGATGGGGAGGAATAGGTGGTCCGGGTGAGAGCGTAGGCGCTTCCTCGTTGTAGTCCAGTCGTATTCTTACTCCTTTTTCCCTTTCCTTCATCACATGTTGGTTAAGGAGGGACCTTAGTTGCAAAAAGTTGTTTGCAACTCCTTCAGGAGTCAGATCTATGCGTTCTGGTGTTCGCTTAGTGTTGAGGAAGGGGGATGTCACCCCTGAACGAGAAGGGGTTGGTGTTTGGAAGAGTGAAAACTCCAGAGAGGTTGCACATGTAGGAGTGCTCCCAGGGATTGAGAAAGACATAGACTTATTGGGAGAAGTCTGGTCGGTTGTAAGGTCCTAAACCAATTAACAGAAACTTGCAGCGGAAAAGCCAACCAAAAAATTCTTTTCTTTAATAACAACCTTGAACGTTTAGAAACCGATTCTAATATGTATTTTTGGTGTTACATCTTAAAATATTTCTTAATACATTCTACGTGACTCCTCTCCATTTGATTATGTGACCGTGACCACGTACAATCCGCCTCCTCGCTCGATCTCCATCATTTCCTTACTTCTCAAGATAGACAAGACATCCTGCATTCACCACAAAACCATTTCATTAGTTCAATAGGTAACCTCATGTAATCTACTCATGACGCGGAAGTAACATCCAACAATACTCTGTGATCCTGTCCAACAGCCTTCATTCGAGTTCGGGTGGGTTACCCCGATCCGAACCTCCACGTCTCCTGCAATCATACGTACATACCTACGTTTCCTATCATTCACATAACAAAGGTTAATAACCCCACAATGCGTCCAACATACACTTCCCCTCCATATAATTTCACAATACATACAAGCATACACTTCCTTCATATAATTCTACAGTACATACAAGCATACAACTCCTTCATATAATACCACCATACATACAATCATACAAGTCCTTCATATAACTTACTTGACCCGTCATGTTACTCTTTCTTCGCTAATCTCTACGACAAATATGACAGCCCTATACTCAATCTACTCATAATTACCAACCCTTACATGCATGAAACTCTCTCTCAAACCCGAGCATGTGTACCCATATGTACAGCACATTCTCAATCTACTTAATCATGACAATCTACTTAATCATGACAATCTACTTATCGTATTTGATACCATCGAGCAACGTATCAATTAAACTACACGCACTTGTATCATTCCGTACTATGATCATATTACAAAACTAACATTAGTATTACATGCTACACCCCTACATAGCCTTACACGAGGTCCAACAATATTAATTGATGCGTTAAACACTATTACGAGTCGCGTACGTAAGCGAAACATCAACATACGATAGAATAAACTAAAAAAAATATAAATTTCCAGGTCCCACCGTAACCTTACGGTGGCCACCGTAAGGTTACGGTGGACCACAAAAACCCAACGGTGGTATCCCCTCTGCCCTACGGTGGGGAAAAACATTGCAGGGGCCACCGTAAGGGAACGGTGCCACCGTACCCTTACGGTGGACTCTGCACATTCCCATTTTGTTTCTCCTTTCCACCCCTTCTAGACCCATCCACGCCGATCCATTCGAAGCCACGTTTATTCCATTACAAACTCCAATTCAAGCCTTAACCTCGTTATTTACGTTCCATCATCTCACGGTCCTCATACTACTTACAAACACATATACATGTTAAGATTCATTATCCTAAGTGGAATAAGAACAACTTACCTTATGTCCTCCAAGTTGATGCTTGCTACTTGCCTCCACTTGACCCATTAGCCACTCATGCTTGAGCCCATGTTGCCTACGCATTCATGTTATCATTCCCACCATTCCGTTAGCATACACAACCTTGCATACTATCAATCATATTACATTTACTCGTTCCCATGACTTTCATTGGTCAATTACTAATATGCATATCACATAATTAACTACCACATTGTTTATCAATCAAGCAATCCAACATATCATCATGTATGACACCTAGATAATCTAACATATATCACATGATTTCCTTAATCCCATAATCACGTGAGGAAGCATAACCATGTTAGTCATACATTATTGACTTTCTCAGAAAGTCAACTTCCAACTATACAAACTTCCTACTTAGAACATATGTCCATATTGATGACTAGATCATATGAAACACACCATAACATCACATTCCTATCTCATTAACATGCAAGATTATTTATCATTCCAATCATAGTATTTAAGCATTAGTGTAAACATTACTAATGCATACTTCCTACCATATCATACAATCAACCAAGTCCCCACATGATTACTCTTTAAGACGAAACCCTTATGTTAATCCTACTATCAATTGCACCAATTATCACATTACTTTCATACTTGTCGAGTCTTGCATACAAATTTACACATGTTAGACTCATCTAAGCATTTCATCGAACACATGGTGTGCGTACAACATTCTAAGCTCAATGTACAATTACTTCATGCTTAGTTTCATAGCTCATAACATCAATCATCATATTATTTACCTACATTACATACCATTCATTTCAATAGTTATCAACATAGCAAATCATCACTTTCTTTTCAATGCACTCAACAATTTAACTAAGAATGGTCTTGGATTACACCAAGATCAATACCCACTTTCCTCATAGGTGTAAGACAACCTAATTAGCACATGAATGAAGCATAGCCTTATGTAGTATCACAAATTATGGCTCCTTTAGTGTCTATCAACCTCTAGACACCTTCATCCATCCTTGATTCACGTTTTCACATAAACCCTAGCTTTTCAACATATTCAAAAACAAACATAACATCATAATAAGCCAAATTAAAGGTACCTTGATGTATATAAAACCTTAGATGACCCATAATTGGCTTCATGCACCATCTTAGCTTCTACTTTCTCTTGATTTGGAACTAGAGGTGAAGAAGCAAGGGTTTGGGTCTTGGGTTGTTCCTGATGATCGACATACACAAGAATGTGTATGTTGACATCTTACTTCCCTTATCTATAGCCCATTATTTTGCTCCTTGTCCAATTCTAGTCCCTCTAGTTTGATACCCTCCCAACAATGACTCAAACCTTGTTGAAATTCTACATAACTTGTATATCTATCTAAGATAGGTACTTAGTTATTTCACCCCATGCCATAACACATTAAAACATGGTACTAAACCAAAATTCGGGTTTTGGGGCGTTACAAGTCTACCCCCTTAAAGAAGTTTTCGTCCCCGAAACCACTTTCATTACTAGCAAACCCATTCCACCACTATCCTTAGGCATTAATTCAAGCCAATCAAAGCTAGTATTTCTACATAACGCTAAACCCTTAACCAACATTATTTCCACTTATTTAACTACTCTTCTCTTTCATTCAAGACTTCATGTCATGCCACGAGCCCACCTTATAAGCTATACAACGACTCTAATCGAAAACAAACATGATTATGTGTCCATACCTCTTAAATTAACACAAGCTTTCATGCAATTATCAAACATACCAAACTATCACAACCTAACTACTGTTTCACCTTCTCTTATTCATACCTACATTGAGAGTTCGACATCGTTCTACAGTCCCTACCGGACCAAAGTATCTACCATACTCACCCACCCCTTTTTTTTTGGTAGACTTTAGAGTCATTCTGTTCATACCTATTTGGTTGTGAGTTCATTTCATGCACTACCTACTGTAGACACGTATGTCCATTGCTTAACAACACCGAGTCTAAGCTAAGACTCATTCATCTTTTTGACCTTAAAAGTCAAACCTTCCGAGCTACCACATACGTAAGATATCATTCATTCATACGTGGGTACCATTGGACATATTACTTTCCTAATTAACAATCACAAAATAACCAAATTCACTAACCTTCCTTTCACAACGTTTACCAACCGCCCATATGTCGGCTTGACTTGCCCCTTGACAAGTCCACGCCATACTTCGCTTGCCTTAGTTCGTTCACAAGGAGTTCTAACTCGCTAACTTCATATCACCTATCTTGTAGATTTCATTATATTCATAAATTCGACCATTCGTATCTACAAAATCATTGGTTAGGCATATACCTTTCATTCATGAAATTGACCTTCATTGGCCCATACAAGTTTCCTTTCACTTGTAATGTCTAATTATATACATTTCCTTCCTGATCTCCCGTTTACGTGCTATACTACATTACTTATTGCATTTTCCTATGCAAGATCCTTACAAATTATTCATTATCTTGCAAATTTTCTACAATTCGACTTTTCAAGGTAAATGTGTCATATCCTACTACTTTAATAATAATTTCTACATTGCATTCTTGTAATTCATAATATCATTCGTTTTCTGCATATAGAGGTACGAATCTTTCAAAAGATCGACCGTTCATTCATTTTCACATTAATACCATGCCTTACCATCTTCTACTACACATATATATATGCATTTTACATGTCACATAACATGCATATCTAAATCAAGTTACTAACTTGTGCTTATCTTGGTTAGAGAGAATGGCGTATTCTCTCCTTCATTCCTACCCAAATGACTCACTTCATAGACTATTCTATATTTCTACAACTTTCCAACAAATCTGACCCATTACTTGGGTAATTCTATATTTTTACATTTCCACTATTTGACCCGTTCAAGGTCTTTTTCACAATTTCTATAATTTCACCCCTTTTGCCCCTTTACGGTCTTCCCAACCGTTTGACCCGCTAAGGTCTTTCCAGCCTATTTTACATGGTTTCAACCATATGACCCGTTAAGGTCTTTCTAACCTCTTGACCCATTGAGGTCTTTCCAACCATTGTGACCCATAAGGATCTTTCCTACCATTTTGACCCACAAGGATCTTTCCCACCATTTTGACCCACAAGGATCTTTCCCACCATTTTGACCCACGAGGATCTTTCCCACCATTTTGACCCACGAGGATCTTTCCCACCATTTTGACCCACGAGGATCTTTCCCACCATTTTGACCCATAAGGGTTTTCTACAATTTTGACACATAAGGGTTTTCTACAATTTTGATTTGATCTGTACTTGCTTACGGGCTCAAACCTTTCATTTTAGGCTTTCATTCATATAGGTTTGATCCGTACTTATCTACGGACTTAAACCTTTCATTCCAACCTTTTATTCATATTGGTTTGATCCGTATTATCTACGGACTCAAACCTCTTATTCCAACCTTACATTTATTGCCATAGTTGATTTATAGGCACAATATACATACGTTTAGTTGGATACCTTCTAAGGGAATCCCCCTTCACACTCACATTCTTATAGAAGTTTCATCCTACCCACTTACCCACACGACCACTTACTTTCCAAGTTTACCAGGCATACCTGTGATGATTCTCACGGTCTCACGTGCATCGCATGCTTCTTGTGCACTGGCCAGGCGCACAGTCCACATGCTATCCACGTGCCTTCGTGTAATCATTACCTTATGCCTAGAGACTGGTTTTCAGCTTCGTGCTACATTTCAATTTCGTTCCTAACAACATGGTTGCTTTTTCCCTTCTATGTTTTACCATCCCTGAGGACTTTCCTCCCACCGGTACCAATAGTTAACTATCGCGTACCTGTGATTATTCCATCTTATCTACAATTCCTGCGATCTATCTTGAATCGTGTCCTTGAGACCTCTTCATTATCCACAAAAGCTCACCTTAACATGAACACCACAATTAGCTTTTAACATGTCATGCGAGTTAATATTAAATTCTACCTTTGGGCCTTGATCGAGTCTTGGATTGTACGGGTCACTGCATTCAGGAGCACACAAGTTTGAGTTCAAGTACTTACTTCCTTGTACAAGATTTCACTCAAACCAGGGCTCTGATACCAACTTGTAAGGTCCTAAACCAATTTACAGAAACTTGCAGCGGAAAAGCCAACCGAAAAATTCTTTTTCTTTAATAACAACCTTGAACGTTTAGAAACCGATTCTAATATGTATTTTTGGTGTTACATCTTAAAATATTTCTTAATACATTCTACGTGACTCCTCTCCATTTGATTATGTGACCGTGACCACATACAATTCGCCTCCTCGCTCGATCTCCATCCTTTCCTTACTTCTCAAGATAGACAAGACATCCTGCATTCACCACAAAACCATTTCGTTAGTTCAATAGGTAACCTCATGTAATCTACTCATGACGCGGAAGTAACATCCAACAATACTCTGTGATCTTGTCCAACAGCCTTCATTCGAGTTCGGGTGGGTTACCCCGATCCGAACCTCCACGTCTCCTGCAATCATACGTACATACCTACGTTTCCTATCATTCACATAACAAAGGTTAATAACCCCACAATGCGTCCAACATACACTTCCCCTCCATATAATTTCACAATACATACAAGCATACACTTCCTTCATATAATTCTACAGTACATACAAGCATACAACTCCTTCATATAATACCACCATACATACAATCATACAAGTCCTTCATATAACTTACTTGACCCGTCATGTTACTCTTTCTTCGCTAATCTCTACGACAAATATGACAGCCCTATACTCAATCTACTCATAATTACCAACCCTTACATGCATGAAACTCTCTCTCAAACCGAGCATGTGTACCCATATGTACAGCACATTCTCAATCTACTTAATCATGACAATCTACTTATCGTATTTGATACCATCGAGCAACGTATCAATTAAACTACACGCACTTGTATCATTCCGTACTATGATCATATTACAAAACTAACATTAGTATTACATGCTACACCCCTACATAGCCTTACACGAGGTCCAACAATATTAATTGATGCGTTAAACGCTATTACAAGTCGCGTACGTAAGCGAAACATCAACATACGATAGAATAAACTAAAAAAATATATAAATTTCCAGGTCCCACCGTAACCTTACGGTGGCCACCGTAAGGTTACGGTGGACCACAAAACCCAACGGTGGTATCCCCTCTGCCCTACGGTGGGGAAAAACATTGCAGGGGCCACCGTAAGGGAACGGTGCCACCGTACCCTTATGGTGGACTCTGCACATTCCCATTTTGTTTCTCCTTTCCACCCCTTCTAGACCCATCCACGCCGATCCATTCGAAGCCACGTTTATTCCATTATAAACTCCAATTCAAGCCTTAACCTCGTTATTTACGTTCCATCATCTCACGGTCCTCATACTACTTACAAACACATATACATGTTAAGACTCATTATCCTAAGTGGAATAAGAACCACTTACCTTATGTCCTCCAAGTTGATGCTTGCTACTTGCCTCCACTTGACCCATTAGCCACTCATGCTTGAGCCCATGTTGCCTACGCATTCATGTTATCATTCCCACCATTCTGTTAGCATACACAACCTTGCATACTGTCAATCATATTACATTTACTCGTTCCCATGACTTTCATTGGTCAATTACTAATATGCATATCACATAATTAACTACCACATTGTTTATCAATCAAGCAATCCAACATATCATCATGTATGACACCTAGATAATCTAACATATATCACATGATTTCCTTAATCCCATAATCACGTTAGGAAGCATAACCATGTTAGTCATACATTATTGACTTTCTCAGAAAGTCAACTTCCAACTATACAAACTTCCTACTTAGAACGTATGTCCATATTGATGACTAGATCATATGAAACACACCATAACATCACATTCCTATCTCATTAACATGCAATATTATTTATCATTCCAATCATAGTATTTAAGCATTAGTGTACACATTACTAATGCATACTTCCTACCATATCATACAATCAACCAAGTCCCCACATGATTACTCTTTAAGACGAAACCCTTATGTTAATCCTACTATCAATTGCACCAATTATCACATTACTTTCATACTTGTCGAGTCTTGCATACAAATTTACACATGTTAGACCCATCTAAGCATTTCATCGAACACATGGTGTGCGTACAACATTCTAAGCTCAATGTACAATTACTTCATGCTTAGTTTCATAGCTCATAACATCAATCATCATATTATTTACCTACATTACATACCATTCATTTCAATAGTTATCAACATAGCAAATCATCACTTTCTTTTCAATGCACTCAACAATTTAACTAAGAATGGTCTTGGATTACACCAAAATCAATACCCACTTTCCTCATAGGTGTAAGACAACCTAATTAGCACATGAATAAAGCATAGCCTTATGTAGTATCACAAATTATGGCTCCTTTAGTGTCTATCAACCTCTAGACACCTTCATCCATCCTTGATTCATGTTTTCACATAAACCCTAGATTTTCACCATATTCAAAAACAAACATAACATCATAATAAGCCAAATTAAAGGTACCTTGATGTATATAAAACCTTAGATGACCCATAATTGGCTTCATGCACCATCTTGGCTTCTACTCTCTTGATTTGGAACTAGAGGTGAAGAAGCAAGGGTTTGGGTCTTGGGTTGTTCCTGATGATCGACATACACAAGAATGTGTATGTTGACATCTTACTTCCCTTATCTATAGCCCATTATTTTGCTCCTTGTCCAATTCTAGTCCCTCTAGTTTGATACCCTCCCAACAATGACTCAAACCTTGTTGAAATTCTACATAACTTGTATATCTATCTAAGATAGGTACTTAGTTATTTCACCCCATGCCATAACACATTAAAACATGCTACTAAACCAAAATTCGGGCTTTGGGGCGTTACATCGGTGTTGGGAGAAGACTGGTTCACTTCTTCCATAGACTCAGGGTCGGTCATTTCAGAAAGTTGGAGCTACACAACTGATCTAGAGAAAGAATACAATGGCGCAGCCCCACGGTGGGCGCCAACTTGTTGCTACAACAAATATTCAACCAACGATAGTACTGAGTCTCAGAAAGGGTAAAAGGGTTGAAAGGTTTAGTTTTGCCAAACGCAGGTCGTGGCGTCCCTCTATGTTTGCTAAACGTAGAAGGAGATTCAAGAGTTTTGTGTTTTAATTGTTATAATTCTGGTTTGAGAGATACGCAAATCCAGAATGTAGTTTGTCAATTCAAATGAGATGTTTGTGTGATAGAGAGCATCTTTCACACGTGAGTATCAAAGACAATAGAATAATGTGTAAGTAAGAGTGTAAGATGGTGTTATCAGATCACTGATTGAGTGATCCGATTTATAGGAAAAACATCTTCTTCTTTGAGTAATCATAAACTCTTGATCCTTGTAGCAAACTAGGGACTTGCCACTTTTAGCCGATGAAGGCTTTGGTCCTGCGGTTCGTGTGTTGCAGCGTCTCCACATGCAGAGTGTGGACAGCTGAGGACTTTGACCAAGAAATGTGATGACAAGACATGTCATCTGCTTTGTTCTTTATGCTCGGTGCTTTATCAGTTTTGGAACTTTTTTGCCTTTTAACCTTTCAAGCATGTTTGTGCAATGTTATTGATTTATTTTGCTTTAGGCTACCCACGTCATCAGAACATATTGAGATGGATGAACATTTTTGGAAGGATGATGTAGACTCGCATGCCGATTTGATGAACTTCTTGATGTCGAGGCCTAGCTCGAAAAAATGGAGGAGGATTGTGCTCACTGTTTTCATGGCGACGGTATGGAGAATTTGGCATGCCAGGAACACGAAGATTTTTGAAGGAACTTTTATCCCGGTTCATCGAACGGTCGATCATATTAAAGAAGACTCTTTCTTGTGGGTGTGTCACCGTACCAACCTTCTGAGCCTCTCTTGGGATAGTTGGTCTATGTTTAACGTTGCTTGTTTGTTGTAAGTTCTGTTTTGGAGTCTATATTATTCCCAGCCGCTGGCGTACTTAGCATTCATTACATTATCTCTATGTAACCTTCATGTGAAAATCGATTTGAGATCTCAAACGATGCAAGGTATGTCAAACGACGCAAGGTATGTCGTTACTTATTTTCCCAATAAGATTGACACCGCCGCAACTAGGGCTGCAAACGAACTGAACTTTCAGCGAACAGTTCATGAACTGTTCGGCGGGAAGTTCGTTTGTGTTCGTTCGTTTAACAAATGAACGAACACGAACAAAAAATTTTGTTCGTTTAGTTAAACGAACGAACATGAACAGAGGTCGTGTTCGTTCGTTTATGTTCGTGAACGTTCGGTAACGTGTTCATTTATGTTCGATAGTTTAATACGGTTTATAATTTTTATAATTTTTCATTTTCTTTTATTTACCCAAATAAATAATAGATGTGAGGTAAATATGCTTGGATAATTTAGTTATATTTTGGGTGGATCTAGCTAATGTCTTAAGAATTATATCTTATTCCAAAGTTAATATATGTTCGTATGTGTTTGTTTCTGTTCATGAACATTTCTTTGTGTTTGTTTGTGTTCATTAATGATCATTTGTGTTCGTGTGCGTTCATGAACAAAATTAACAAACGAACACGAACACAAGTGTTTTCTTAACGAACGAACACGAACAAAAAATCTCGTTCGACAAGTGTTCATGAACTGTTCGTGAACACATGATTTCCTTAACAAACGAACACGAACAAGGCCTTGTTCGTGTTCGTCCGGTTCGTTTGCAGCCCTAGCCGCAACGCGCGGGGCCGGGTAAATAACCTAGTTAAAATTAAATTGCAACTAATAAAATTTTAAAAAAAATAACATTAAATTAAATTAAAAACATAACATTTAAATTAAATAAAAATTAAAACTATACTACCCATCCTCTCCTCGTCATTCTTCCCCGTATCAAACGATCCAACCATAGATGATCAACCAAATTCGCTCAAAGATCCAAGTGTGTGTCCTATTCTTATTTTAAATTGGATAGTTTCTTTCTCAACATATGTTAGAATTGGGTTTGATATCGGCTGAACAGTCTTGTCAAAGTTGGCATAAATGGTTGATTAGCCAGTAACCACTGAGAGGGAATACTTCATGATCTACAGGATGATCGGGTTCCCGTTTAGGGTGTACAGTTAGGATGGCTTAAGGAGATCAAGGATCTCAGTTTTAGAGAGGAGACAGGAGGCACTTAGGGTTTAGATTATTGGTGTTTCATTAGTCTCTTAATCTCTCCTAATAATCTCTATATATACACCCAATGAGAAACCATATTTAATGGTTCATTAAGGGTAATTACGTCCATCACATAAAGACCAGTTAAACCAATAGGGGTATTTAGGTCATTGATCAATTATTAGATAAATGATTATAAGGGCCATTTAATTAGAATATATAAATATATTCTTACACTAATATTTTGCTTTAGGCTACCTACTTCATTAGAACATATTGAGATGGATGAACATTTCTTGGAAGGATAATGTGGACTCGCATGCCGATTTGATGAACTTCTTGATGTCCAGGCCTGGCTCGAAAAAAATGGAGGAGGATTGTGCTCACCGTTTTCATGGCGACGGTACGTAGAATTTGGCATGCCAGGAACACGAAGATTTTTTTAAGGAACTTTTATCCCGGTTCATCGAACGGTCGATCATATTAAAGTAGACTCTTTCTTGTGGGTGTGTTATCGTACCAACCTTCCGAGCCTCTCTTGGGAGAGTTGGTCTATATTTAATGCAAGTATAAAAGTTGTAGAATCGGTTTTTCTTCATTGTTGTCAAAGTTGGTCTATGTTTAATGTTGCTTGTACATTGCTTTACCACGACGAACTGAATTGATTCTGACTGAACATCAGTACTAATATCGACATGATCTGAATTGGTATAAGTATCCATTTTTATGGTTTTTGGTCAATGGAAGCATGTGTGATGTGTGCATATCCTCTTGAACATATATTTTCGGTTACTATACCAAGTGTTGGTTATAGGTACTTTAATAAACCTAACAGATACCAACTGAATATCCACCTCAATCCATGAGAAATCCCTTATCAACAAATGGCAAAACTTTGATTTTTATTAATAAATATAGTATTAATAGACAAATATATATTCAAGAGTTTGGATTAAAGAAGTTTTAACTTATAAGTGTACGTATTTTATTTCTAGAACAATAAACTCACACATCCACCTACATTTAAGCTAATGTCCCTAACATGATTTGAATTCTTTCACCTTTTAGAGAGGGGCACAAAAATACACCCAATATTAAAGGCATAAACCCAAGATTTAAAACTGTTGGTGTGCCATCTAGTAATGAATTGTGTCATATAAAACAATGAAAATAATACAAACTAAAATCTCATAAAATTAAATTCATGAAGTTGGTGAACACCCATAAAATATGTTTGGCAAGCAACATAACGCCAACTATGGCAAAATCCAAAGTCGTTACAGTAGTTACAATTAGCTTATCAAACTCAATACCCATTCAAACACAAGTACCCCTCCCCAAAAAAGAAAAAAAGAAAAAAGAAAAAAGAAAAACATGTTTCTCTAATGGTTGATTTTATTTAAAACCAACATCCCCAACTAACATGATAGTTTAAAATTAATGAACATATCTACATAAAATTTATGTATTTAGGACGTTATTAAATTACTTATTATCCTTGGATTTTTTGAATTATTTGTTACACTTATATTGATCGATGTTTTATGAGTCGACAATTTAAGGCTAACAAAAGTATTAATTTAGTTTTTTAAAAGATCTAAGATGGTGAGGATAGCATGTACGTAACTAGAAATTCTACATGTCTACACTACATTCATGCTAACAAAAAAAAAAAAAAAAAAAAATCATGAAATCAGTCTAGCCGTTGTCAGTGATAATTGAGCTATTAATTTGTTTCTCTTATTTTTATTTACAAAATTAAAAAAAAATGAATTTTAATATATTAATCATCTTTTAACGATATAACCACTAGTTAATATTTAATTTTGCATTTATTTAATAAAAGGATTAATTGAATAAAGTATATTTTCATTATAATAAGAAATAACTGTTTTAAATCAAAAGTAGGACAACTCCCTAGTAAGTGACTTTTGTAACACGTCTTTCAACTTCATTTTTATGTTTAAATTCCAACTTCAAACCCTCCATTGCTCCAAGAAAATAACATCAACAAAATCTTGTACAAAAACATGAAGTTAATTGTGACAGTGTTGGTGATTTTAGCGACCATGTTTTCGAGTTTGATCGATGGGTACGATTGCAAGATTGTGCAGTTCATATTCGGAGACTCGTTATCAGATAACGGAAACAACAATCGACTTTCAAAGAGTTTTGCACAGGCCGCATTGCCTTGGTATGGCATCGACTTTGATAACGGAATGCCGAATGGCAGGTTTACCAACGGCCGAACCGTCGCTGATATTATAGTAATGAGTTTAACGTTACAGTTCGTAGCATAACAGTGCAAAGCTTGAAAATTTGAACCGGGGGGTCGAAAGTCAGCGGTCACGGGATGAGACCTAATTTTTTTTTCTGTAGCTATGATTCGGGTGATATGTTTGGGTCGATGATTCGATTCGGGTGAAGTCGAATCAAACATTAAATACAATAAATATCAAAGTCCTAAGCATTGTTTAACAAACAATTGAACAAATACACTAAAACATTAAAAATGAGACAAAGAGTTGGTACCTAGATGGAGAATTACAGTTCAGCCCATCGACCTTTAAGATTTTTGAATTATTCAATTATGGATAGGGTGCAAACGAGCCGAGCTAAGCCCTAGCTCGACCAGGCTCGAGCTCGAAAACTTATGAGAGCTCGAGCTCGGCTCGTTTACTATCTATTAGTTAATATTTTAAATAAAAGTAATATAAATAATAGGTTCGGAGCTTGATAAATGAAGTTCGGCTCGGCTCGTTTGGTAAACAAGCTTAAATGAGGGGGTGAATATTATTAAATATTAATAAACCTAATATTACACTAAGGCTCGACGAGCCTGACGAGCTTCAAATGCTAGGTTGAGCTCGGGCTCGATTAGTAAACAAGCTTTGTTTTAAGCTCAAGCTCAGGCTCGATAAGGCACGACTCGTTTCGAGCTTTTTACCAAGCCAAGCTCGAGTATTTAAGAGATAACAACTTCATCGCTTACTCATTGAATCTGCTATCCCGCTCATGTAGTTGTTGGGCTTAGGACTTTAGGATTTGGGCTTTACATTTACTTTGTTTTGGGTTAAAGTTTTGGTTCACGTAACTATTTTTTTTTAAACAGGGGGTCGAAACCGTATATACCAAAAAAAATTCATATGAAGACTATATACTCGAAACTTCTGAGCGAAAATTCGGGGGGGTCGGCCGCCCCTCCCCGCCCCTTGAATACTTCGCCACTGTAGCATAATATGTGTTATGTTTTATACCGCATCCTTTAGGTGATAGTGCAGGTAAAGCTATACTTGACTACTTAGGTAAATGTACTTGAAAAGATATTTAAAACAAACTTTGGTTTCATAGTAAAAGTATAGTTGTATTGTTAAAACATAAATATGTTTCTTATCGTGGTACTTGAATCCTCAATCTTATGTGAACGCTTAGTATTTTTTCACTGTGGTACTTGAATCCTCAATCTCACGTGGAATTTTTTCTGTTACAATTCGTGATGTATAACGTACGTGTCACTAAAAGAAGGGCAATAACGACTGGTCTATTTTGTTGTAGGTGACAAGACAGGGCTACCCCGACCACCGGCCTTCCTCGACCCCTCGTTATCCGAAGATGTAATTCTTGACAACGGAGTGAACTTCGCATCTGGAGGTGGTGGGATCTTGAACGAAACTGGCGGTTTATTCGTAAGTCCACTCATTGATTTCGCTTTTTTTTTTTTTTAAATGACAATCACTCAATCACAATAGGTGTGAAATTGTGCAGATTCAAAGATTCTCACTCTACAAGCAAATCGAGCTATTCAACGGGGTTCAAACATTGATCCGCAACAAAATTGGCGACGAAGCAGCGACCAAATTCTTTCAGGAATCCAAGTATGTCGTCGCACTAGGTAGCAACGATTTTATTAACAACTACTTGATGCCAGTGTACTCTGATTCTTGGACTTATAATGATGACACCTTCATTCACTACCTAATGGAAACTCTTGGTGCCCAACTTACGGTAAATAAAACCCGACCCCTAAATCCGTCGCTAAATAATTTTACAACTGCAAGTCGTGATAAAGGGCGGTTTCTTACTATTTGTGACCGGTTTTGTAGGTATTGCATGGGATGGGGGCTAGACAGTTGATGGTTTTTGGATTAGGTCCAATGGGTTGTATTCCTCTTCAAAGAGTGTTGAGTAGTTCTGGTGAGTGTCAGGAAAGAACGAATACGCTCGCCCTAAACTTCAACAAAGCGACCGCTAAACTCATGGATGATCTGTCGGCAAAGCTTCCAAATGCGAGTTATAAATTTGGCGACGCTTATGATGTTGTGAACAATGTCATCACCAATCCGAGTAAATATGGTAAGCGTCATGTTTCTTGTTAAATTGTCTCATATGAGCATATACGATCCGACTAGTTACTCATGACGGATGCTTTCGCGAAAACTATGCAGTCACTAATTGTGTTTTATGTTTGAAATTGCAGGGTTTGACAACGCTGATTCGCCTTGTTGCTCGTTTGGAAGGATTAGACCTGCTTTGACATGTGTACCCGCATCAAGGCTATGTAAAGACCGAAGCAAATACCTATTTTGGGATGAATACCATCCATCAGATCGCGCCAACGAGTTGATTGCCGACGAACTTATTAGAAAACTAGGATTTACGCCTATCAATCAGACTGATGATGCGCCTCCATCTCCAACCAATGCTCCTGCTCCCGGTGCCGATTGATCAATAGCTAGTTTCTTTTATTGCTTGTAACATGTTTGACAAATTTACATTTCCAAAGAATGATGATTCTATCAACTTTATAGTTCATATATAAACTATGCGTCTCTTGGGTCAGTTTGCTCAGCCCCAAATCTCAGATACACCCCTTTCAGACATCTGTTTTGAATTAACATTGATGTTTAATCTATATCTATATCTATATCTATATCTATATCTATATCTATATCTATATCTATATCTATATCTATATCTATATCTATATCTATATCTATACTATATTATAAAGCATTTCCCAATGACTTCTTAAATTTTAAGAGGTATAAATTTAGTTGCTTATGATACAACTCACAATGCATAAAATAACTACTTTTGGGGGCAAATATGTCTTTAAAACACCATATTTAATCAAAAGAATGTCAAGAGTCAAGAGATGTTTATGAAACCTCACTACATTCAATTTTGTAATTACATTGTACATATTAAATAGAAAACATATAAAAATTTCATAATGCTACATATTTTATTAATATTTTATATAGAATTGAGAAATCAATAGTGAAAGATGTGTTTTAATTCATGAGGTAACGGTCTGAATTCTGAAAGTATTATGTATATGAATATTCATACACGTAAACATGCCTAATCTTATCTAAACTAAACTATATGATCGCCGAATTCAACGACCGAAGAAGAAAGCTTCTGTTTAATTTAGCCATGTCTAATTATCTCTCTGCGGGCTAGGAGATTAAATTTCATAAACCTTAGATTAGACTCTATATATTGATGCATTGTACTTGTAACTCGTTATAGCACACAAATAATAAAAGAATCATTATACGTTTTACACATTTTTATCTTTCTAATTGTTTTCAAAAGATGAGAATGCATAGAGAAAATTAATGAATGTGTATAGTTTGATGCAATTATTTTTTACTTGAGATGAAAATACTTATATCATGTTGTTACAAGTATTCTTTATTTATATTATTTAAACAAAAGGTTTTGAATGTATTTTACCTCGCAATGAATTGATACATTTTGATGCAATTTTCAGTTCTGCCGCAACGCGCGGGTTACCCACTAGTGAGGTCAAAGTATGGCTTTACAACCTTGCGTGTCGCCACTAAGGTCCCGTCTCAGTAGATTGGACCAAACTGAAAACCAAAACTCATATAAGATCAAGAACCGAACAGTCGACTACAAATCTTTAACACAGGCTGGTTCACTCTATAGTTTGGCTGGCCTGGACCGGTTTTTGCTCACACCTAAATGTAGATCGAGATTAAAAAAGAGGCTAATTGTTCCAAAATGTATAAACTTTAACTTGCTTCAATCAAAATCCTTGCAATTAGTATTCTTTTTTCTTTCCATTATTTTTCTTACATATAAAACTTGAGAAAGCAACAAAAGAGTCGTTGGGCATCCCCGCTAGCTCTAGTCTTTATAACTAAATACATAGCAAATAAAAGCATACAAATAAACAAATGTACCTAGTAAAATCCAACTCATAGCAAACTATGGGTATGGTCTACAAAAAGGTTTATAAAGGAACTAGTGTGACAAGAAAACCGGGTTTTTATTTGATCAGAAATCATGTGGTTCGGTTGATCACAAAATGAATGATACATTATCTAGTCTAGTCTCTATCTCCTTGCTGTAAAAATTTGACAAAAATGAATCATACGGAGGTCTTACCTGCAGCCTCTAATTCCTGGTTAGTTACTAATCTGGAGGTGGGAGTAAACTTCGCATTCGATGGGGATTTGATCGCTTCAAACTCAGTTGCCTTGACTGAAAAACGGCTTCCTGCTGCATCAATGGTTTTACTGATGAAATCTGACCTTGAAAGGTAGTCCTTCATGGGGCAGATGAAATCAAGATGGTCCCTAGCCTAAACAAAAAAGTAGCTAATACAACTTTAAAAAAGAGGCTTAACAAGTAATTAACCGTTTAATTTTGGAATAGCATAGAGTGTAACAAGACCGCATATGTGAATCAGTCATTTACGTGACTAAAAGTCTGAAAAGAATCAAAGATTCTCTAGTGGGTGGATAACGGGTCATCTTATTACGGATCAAAATCAGTCAGGACGACCCACATTCTGCTTTCAGTTTTATATATAAAAAATGTGTTAAATATGCTTACTAACACTATATAAGATGTTTCCTGATGAATGGTTTTAAAAAAAATACCCATGGCTGTAATTTGAATCAGAATGAACCTCCTAATATTGATTTGACCAAGAAGGATGATATGATGTGGATATGTTCTAATGGGGCTCTGGTTTCATTCTCAGATAAGACTTGAGAGTATTTACAATTACTTGTGTGCAAAAAAGTGAGGAGTTTAAGTGGTATAAATTTGTGTGGTTCAGTAAAGTATTCCCAGGCATACATACATATATCACTTGGCTGGCATTCAAATACAAATTTCCCACTCGTGATAGAATGCTCAATTGAGATGCTACAGGTGATCTTAAATGTGTGTTTTGTGATTCCTGTCTGAATAATCATGAACACTTGTTCTTTGGTTGCAAACTCTATGCACGTTTGGAATAATATGAAGGGTATTGCTAAAATGGATAATGCACCTGATATCTGGCATCATCATGTTGAACAGATGGTCATTAATAAGTCCATTTTTCCGATTACCAAAAGGTTTGTGCGGGCAGCTACTGAGTATTGTCTACTTTATTTGCAGAGATGAATGCTATTACTTTTCGCCAACAAGAGAGATGCGTGGATGTACTTTGCTAAGTGATTAAAGATACGGTTACCCAAAGATTGCTGGATCTTACCCTCAAACCCTCTGTTCAATCTGCTTGTTGCTGATTGATTGTTTAGGCCTGTTCAACGCCATGGAAAAACTTATGGTACTGGGCCTAAATATTTGTGATGATATGTGTGTGTAACTTTTTTTTATTATGTATGGTTTAGACTAGAGTGGTGCAAATATGTGGGCAAAAAGACTATTTACTGGATTTTTTATCTGTGGATTTTTATGCCAGCATAGTTGTGTCACTATTGTTCTCCGGGTTTGAGATTTGTGGAGTTGCAGGATTAATTGCAGAGTAACGAAGTTGATATTTTTAGCTTGTATCATGTTTTGCGTGGTGGTTTGATGATTGTGTAGATTTCAATTTTAGCATCGCTTAGGCCGCTGGTGGTTTCAAGCTTTGCTTAGGTATTTGTTTGTTGATTAGTATGGCTATGGGCGGAATTTTGTAAATCCCATTGTATAGCTTTAGCTTTTATTTTGTGGGATTAGTCTGTTTCTTGGGTTAAGTCCCAGAAGCCCTAATGTCCTTAGGTTGTGATTTCCTTTATAAATAAATAAAAATTCCGGGGAGCCATCCCTTTAACCGGAAAATACACCATACATAAGAATTATATTTATTTTTTTAACCCGAATCAACCCATTTGGATATAAATGTCGTGACTGCCATTTGACCATTTCTAGTCTTAATGTCAATTGTCAAGCTTTTTACAGGACTGCTACCAAATCACATCTTCTAACCAAATGAAATAATCACAAAACTAACCAGATGTTATAGATTTAAATCCGTTCATCATAATGCCTGCTAAAGTAAGTTACTGAACCAAAATTGATACAATTTGGGTTAAAGTTTTGTTCCAAGAAATACGCTCATAACAAATGTTGCACAAACCCTCCTAAAGGCCTTCTAAGGCTGTTAGACTTTCGAGTTTATTTTTCCTAAACTGCATTTATTAAATTGTTTTTAAGTCAGTAAACCCCCCCATCTAAACTGTGTCACACCTTTTTAATACAGAGGGAAAGAAAAACATGTAAAGGACTCCCTAGTTGTTATTAGTAAAATCTTTTTTGTATTTAGACATTTAGCAGCGCACGAGTAGCAAATAATTAAGTTAAAGACAGGATAGAGCTAACATACCAGTCGATATTCAGGAGCCCGTTTAGGAAGCTTGAGATAGGACATGTTACGAGTCTCATAATCCCACAAAAAAGATGTATGATGAATCCACCGATTTTTGGTAATTGATTGGGCATTGCCACCAAACTTGCGGAGGCCAAACACATAGTCTAAAACAGTTAAAAAAGGTCATGCTGTTAAATAATTTTTAGCAAAGGCACGAGGATGAGAAATTATAAACGTATCCACATCAAAAGGAAGGGATTTTCAATACTAACAAGTATAAAAATGGACTTCCGGTAATCTAATTGGAATTCAAATCTTCATACCATTCTCACGTAGCTTAAAATCAGCAATTCCTTGGAATACTTGACTGTATAATAGGCTGCTCCAAGACATGATAGGTCGAGGATACGGTTGTACATCAGCAACATCATCCTTGTTACATATAAATGAAACAAAGATTGTCCCATGATCAACTATTACAGTCCCGCCACCAGTAAACCTTCGTATGACAGGGATTTTATCTTCTAGAACAGGTTTAATTTCAACAAGTTCAGCAGGCTTCCTAATAACAGATTCATGTAAACTAATAAGGCCTCCATTACTTATCATAATTCAGAACTGTTGTAAACAAAGAAGATTACCCAGAAATCCCCATGACTATGTTGGGTTTATCTGTCCCGTCATTAATGATGCACCAATTGTCTGATGACATCCGAAGAAGGCACTCCTCGATCTCCAGCTGCTGTAGGATGGGCACTCCCTTCATTCTGACAATATTCATCAATGGAAGTCCAGCACGTGCAACTTGCCGTGTAGCCATTCAAGCAGTTTTTCATGAACTGTTTATCTTTAATTCCGGTTTTTGTTAACGTGACATTGTAACAGTCAGTATTTCCTGGTGCAATGCACTGCAAAATAGACATAGATGAGTTTTTAGTCCCTTTAAACTACACAGCAGTTGGAATATATCAACATCGATGAATGTATTTACAAGATAAGTGCTACCAATGACATTAACAAGAACAACAGAAGCAAAACAAGATATCGTTCTCGATGAGGCATTGGTAACCGGAATAAACTGATTACTGTAACAAACTAACCGACAGATTTAACGGTTCCGGTACAGGTTAAGCTCTACTAGTGTTTTCATACTTCTGAACCCGACCCTAAATCGTTAAGCTTTGTTGAGAAAATTATAAACAGCCGTTTGTAACGAAATCAATAAACACTACAAGAAGGATACCTAGATTAATAGCTTTTTTTTAGATACAACAAACATTTACCATTAAAAATTTACATTTACATTAGAATGGAAAGTAAATGGGCCACAAGCTGTGTCGCAACCCTTCTAATAGCAAAGCCGATCCTACCGAAAACAAAGCTATGGTTCTATCAATAAGAAGTTGTTGTGAACGACCCGCTGCACTATGGGGGGGGGGGGGGGGGGGTAATTAAAGGCAAAGGAAAAGTAAGTCAAATTAAGCAGGTAGTAATGAAATATAGACATACATGTTATAGAAAATTAGAGAACCCTAACTTAATGTAATGCTTCAAATCAAACAATATACATTAACAAGTGAAATAACAACAATAGACATTGATTAAATTAACATAATCTACTTTGATAATTACAAATTCCAAGAGTCAAAGTAGGTATCTGCAATTGAATTTACGAAAAATAAAAAATGAAGGATTAGAGAGCTAACTAACATTCTAGCAGTGGTTCAAAGAAGCAGATCCAGTTGTGGCCGGAGATGGAGCCCAAATAATATTATTTTGGCTGTTATGCGTGGGACATTTTTTTACGTATATCTTACTTTTCCGACTGTGAGAAAAATATTTGCAACCCTTAAACCCAATTTATTTTTATAAATATTTAGCTTACTTAACGATCCAAATAATAAAACAAGAGACTATGTTAACCTAAATTACATTATTATTTCAAAATTAAATAAGTCAATAAACCTTAAAGTTAATAATTTTAGCTATTAATCTGGCCGAATCCTAATATCTAAAACCTAGGGATGTAAATGAGCTGAGCCGAGCACAGTGAGTTGTTTTACAAACTCGAGGTTGGGTCATGGCTGGTTTTTTCAAGCTTGAGCACAACTAGTGAGTTGTTTTACAAATTCGAGCTCAACTTGTTTATTATGTATTAATTATTATTTAGTAATTTAATTTCTACTTTTTTTATAACCGTTTAAACATATATTCAAAATGATAACTTTTATACATAATATGATATATGTTATTTAATTATTTTTACCATAGTTTTCTATATAATAATATTTATTATGTAAAGATACATTTAATATATTAAATAAAAATTACATAAATAAAACGTAGGTTTAGGTTCACAAGCCTACTCAAATTTGATATGTGAAGATTGAGCTTGAGCTCATTTATTAAACGAGCCCGAATAAAAACTCAAGTTGACTCGAGCTCATTTAAGGTTGGCTCGATTCGAGTTTTTACCGAGCTGAGCTCGTGTAGGTCAGAAGCAGCTAGAGTTGTTTGTACCCTGCTAAAACCTTAAACGATTGAAAGTGAATCCCCATCTTTCTTTTTTTCTAGGGTAGTTATTATGTGGTTTAAAGAAACTGGTCCGGCTCACCCGTTAAGGAGCCCTAGGGCTGTACACGAGCCGAGTCGAGCCGAGCCAAGCCTAGCTCGAGCTCGAGCTCGAACCTAAACCGAGCCAGCTCGGCTCGGCTCGTTTTTCTGATCGAGCTGAAAAGTCGAGCTCGAGCTCGGCTCGTAAATGTTTGAGCCGAGCTCGAGCTGGCTCGAGCCAGCTCGATATATATATATATATATATATATATATATATATATATATATATATATATATATATATATATATATATATATATATATATATATATATATATATATATATATATATAGGGTAGGGTTATCTTGAGAACATGAATTTTTGTGAGAACAGTGAGAACTATTTTCATCCGTAGATCATTCTAAATCAAGGGCTAAGATTAAATGGGATTTTAATGTGAAAGGGAACCTAAATTAAAAGAGTAAAAGGGCATTAGTGTCAAAAACCCATCCAATCTTCCAATCAGGAACCCATGTCTCGATCACCAACCCTCTTCATCCCTTATAGAACATCATCATCATCTCCAATCATGTTACTTTCTGCAACATCCGTGTTCATGAACTCGATCTACTACCATATCAATAATTTTGCACCATTCATTGAGTGAAGATGATTCAAAGTTCGAAATTAAACATTGAATTCATTTTTTTCTGGATCTCCATCATCGATCGTCATACCATCTGTTAGATCTTCTCTGATCAAGATCAAGTAATCGTCCCTTTGCTAGAGGTATCATGTATTTATTTAGGTAGTTTTTCTTACCATGATTTTGTGTAGTTTAACTGTAATAGTTAAACCTTCATGTTCCCTGTAGATCTCGTCAAATATGATAGTTTAGCGGCAATTAAAGCTAAATCTTTATGTCTGTTCTAGATCTCGTAATACAGATGCACACACGTATACATAAAAGATATGATGGAGTGTGATTAATGATTTGAGTCTATTCGATTAGATTTTTCATGTTTTTTAGAGGTATTATTTATTAATTTGTGTGACGGCTATCATTTCGTTTAATTTAACGACATTTTAATTGAAGCTAAATCTTCTAGTTTATGATAATCATAATACTTAAACCTTCACGTTCCTTGTGATTTAGCACATGAGAAAAGTAAATTAGTTATGTACAAATGATTTAGAAGATGATTGACAAATTATAATACCTAGTTATTATTAACATTGAAGTTTATTATTTGGTTGTTGCTGCTATTTCATCTTTCCATTGCTGTAACATCATGGAAATGCATTTGAGAGTAAGTTTGAGCAAATCAACTGCAGGAGTTTATTATTTAATCATATATATGTGCTGTTTACACACATGTACATCATTATACTTAAGCTTAAAATTTCTCTACACGTGTACAAATCAACTTAGTTACTACTGCATTTGTGTAATTATGAAATTTACACATGTGTAAATAAGATGTGCATATTGAAACAACAATATAAGAACAAACATGTATGATTAAATAGGTAGTTTACACATGTGTAAGTGAGCAGTTTTGCTCAATACACATATGTAAGTTAGTCAAACTATTTGTTTAGAATAACTATAAAGACAAATGGCTTAACGATATTGTACTTTTGTCACTTTGACCAGGTACATTTCAGAAAGAAAAAGAAGCTAAACTTTACTCATGGTTGGAAAATGACAAAGAACTTTTAGAGGTCAATCGTAGATGCCTAGAAAATGATGCGAAGAGTGTACTTTGGAAAGGGAATATTCACCATCAAGAAAGCATTGGAGTTTGAGAGAGGAAAAAATGAAAAGAAAAAACAAGACTAGATGATATAATGGATTATTACTTTGTTTCTATATTACCGTAGTTAGGATATATTACGGATTAGAATTTTTGTTTGTATGTATCGTTGTTACCATATGTCAAGGGTTATGAATTGTTGGGCAATTTAATGCTTTTGATTTTTGCTAAATACTATCTTGGTTTAATTCACAATTTACACATGTGTAATTCAGCAACAAACGTGTGAAACCAAAAAAAAAATCAGTGACAATGAACAGTTTACACATGTGTAATTCAGATGCAAATGCGTAAAATAGAAACAAATAAGCGACATTGAACAATGTACACGTGTGTAGTTCAGATAAAAATGTGCAAAAAAAATAAACAGGTGATAATGAACAATTTACAGATGTTTAAGACAACACTTACACATGTGTAAAAGAACTGCACATAGGTAGAATAGAAATAAATGATAGCGAACACTTTACACATGTGTAATGCATATGTAAATGTGTAAAATGGAAATAAATAAGTGACAATGAATAATCTCCACATGTGTAAACCAACACTTACACATGTGTAAGACAATTGATTATACGTAAAAATAGAAATACATGACTATAAAAAATTTACACATGTATTATTCAGATGTAAATGTTTAAAACGGAAACAAATAATTAAGTGATAGTGAACAATTTACACATGCATAATACAACCTAACATATGTAAAATAGAAACAATAAGTTGTAGTGAATAGTTTACACATGTGTAAATCAGCTGTAAATGTGGAAACCATACATAACTATGTGACAACAGATAATTTACACATGTGTAATAAAACTACACATATGTAAAATACAAACAAATAGGTGACATTGAACAATATACACATGTGTAATTAAAGCCGCAAATGTGTAAAAAGGAAAGAAAGAAGTGACAGTGAACAACTTACACATGTGTAAACAAAAAAAAATGAGTGACATGAGAGAAACAAAAAAAATGGAAAAAAGCTAGATGATATCATGAATTATAGATTGTTTCTATATTATTGTGGTTAGGATATATCAATGATTACAACTTTTGTTTTTATGTTTACACACGTGTAAATCAGACACTTACACAAATAAATTTGATAATGAATAAGAAAACAAACAACAATTTAATGTACAAACAATTTACACTAGAAATTTTCTATTCAATTGGTGAGAATTTAAAGGTCCGAGTTTAGAATTTTAAATATGAAAAGATATATTATGTTGTCTCTTATGCATATGAGCACACTATACTTACACATATGTAAAACATGCACTTACACATATGTAAAACATGCACTTACACATATGTACAATCAACTTTTACATGTTCATAAATATAAATAATACATAAGCATTCTTGTAACACCATCAACATTCTCATTCACCCAATCCATCCTTGCAATCTAGCTGAACATCTTATGGACTTGAGACAATTCACTTCAATATCACACACATAAGCATACATGTCCTCGCATCTTCTAGCATTGAAATAGCCTTTTACAATAGTAGCATTTGTTAAAATTCTATGAACACGACTCGTGTCGATTAACATGTCATAAACTTGATTTCTTTGTGACTTCTATGTGGTACAAAGCTGGATTAATGAGCCTTTGATAGTACATTGAATGAATAAGGTGGGCACTCCGTTTCGACAGAATCCTCCTGAGAAACCAACACTACATATATAGCCTCATGAATTTTTTTTCCTGGATTACTAGCGGTTGACGCCATCATCATTTTCTATAGTATTTATACCCCAATCCGATTCAGCAAACATGGACCACATGAACAAAGACGAGTGTATCCTATGAACACATATACCTTCCTCAATCAACCTACCCATTCAAGCATTTCCAGGAGCCTCTGTCTTCTACAAAACAAATATATATCAGCAACATATAAAAAGTGATACAATATTCTACAATAAACATGTGTTGGTGTGCCATCGCAGAAACGAATTACACGAAGATGATCAACACGAAACGACTAGAAATGACTTAATCACTAGTATTCATCACATGGTTATCAAGATGCCCCGCTATGCGTTTCTTTGCTAAGCCCCATGGAACTCACCCCAGGACTCGCACTATGTGCTAGCCCGGCCCTCGTTCAGTCAATATAGACCACAAAGTCACACACACCAAGTTTAGGAACCAAGAAATTCCATACCATACACCCCTAAGCCTAAAAAAAATTAATAGGAATAAAAACTCGAAGCGACTATGACTAGCTCTACTAACACCCATCATGGACAAATCATCTGGTTATATTAACCCTAACATATGATTACCCACACATCAATACATGCGCCAATATTATAACCTAAAATTTAGAAAACAAAAAGTATCTAGGCCAAATTTGAGACTGAAAGAACAAATAGACCATGCTAAATATGAAAATGTAATGAACAACAATCGATTGAAACATAAACAACACAACAAATGAACATTTGGTCGATTGATACCAGGCTAAATTGGATCATATACTTAAGAAAATAACACATTACACATCCTATAACACTATACTGAAAAAGAGATGGAGGTATTCTAACCATAACATTGTTCCAAAACATTTACCATGGTAGAATTTAATCCATATGGTAAATGTGATTACATGGCATCTCATGTCCTTCAGCACTGTGAACAAATAATTCATTTAAAAAAACATAGTGCAATTCATCGCTTACGTGTACACCCGAGATCTCAATCATCTGCTTCGATTTAACAACAGATCTCGCCACTTGTGGATGCTTTAGTTCGACCAAATTAGTTTATTGTCGCCGTCATACGTTGAACCAATGAGAAATATGGCATCATCTTCGGCAAACCTTAAACCAATTAGATGATATGGCATCGTCGTCGGCGATAAGATTGTCGGAGATGCCCTCACGGATGTGCACATAATGGAAGATTAGAGGATCAGGGGATAATTGTGTATTTATTTAGTGTTGTATAAAATTACCAATTTAACCTTACAATTAAAAAATAAAGGAAGATAAATGATTGGCTGAGATTTGTTCTCACTGTTCTCACAAAAGATGGGTGTTCTCATTTAAACCCTCCCCTATATATATATGGTAGATGAGAACACCCATCTTTTGTGAGAACAGTGAGAACAAATCTACCATATATATATAGGGGAGGGTTTAAATGAGAACACCCATATTTTGTGAGAACAGTGAGAACAAATCTCAGCCAATCCTTTATCTTCCTTTATTTTTTAATTGTAAGGTTAAATTGGTAATTTTATACAACACTAAATAAATACACAATTATCCCCTGATCCTCTAATCTTCCATTATGTGCACATCCGTGAGGGCATCTCCGACAATCTTATCGCCGATGACGATGCCATATCATCTAATTGGTTTAAGGTTTGCCGAAGATGATGCCATATTTCTCATTGGTTCAACGTATGACGGCGACAATAAACTAATTTGGTCGAACTAAAGCATCCACAAGTGGCGAGATCTGTTGTTAAATCGAAGCAGATGATTGAGATCTCGGGTGTACACGTAAGCGATGAATTGCACTATGTTTTTTTAAATGAATTATTTGTTCACAGTGCTGAAGGACATGAGATGCCATGTAATCACATTTACCATATGGATTAAATTCTACCATGGTAAATGTTTTGGAACAATGTTATGGTTAGAATACCTCCATCTCTTTTTCAGTATTGTGTTATAGGATGTGTAATGTGTTATTTTCTTAAGTATATGATCCAATTTAGCCTGGTATCAATCGACCAAATGTTCATTTGTTGTGTTGTTTATGTTTCAATCGATTGTTGTTCATTACATTTTCATATTTAGCATGGTCTATTTGTTCTTTCAGTCTCAAATTTGGCCTAGATACTTTTTGTTTTCTAAATTTTAGGTTATAATATTGGCGCATGTATTGATGTGTGGGTAATCATATGTTAGGGTTAATATAACCAGATGATTTGTCCATGATGGGTGTTAGTAGAGCTAGTCATAGTCGCTTCGAGTTTTTATTCCTATTAATTTTTTTTAGGCTTAGGGGTGTATGGTATGGAATTTCTTGGTTCCTAAACTTGGTGTGTGTGACTTTGTGGTCTATATTGACTGAACGAGGGCCGGGCTAGCACATAGTGCGAGTCCTGGGGTGAGTTCCATGGGGCTTAGCAAAGAAACGCATAGCGGGGCATCTTGATAACCATGTGATGAATACTAGTGATTAAGTCATTTCTAGTCGTTTCGTGTTGATCATCTTCGTGTAATTCGTTTCTGCGATGGCACACCAACACATGTTTATTGTAGAATATTGTATCACTTTTTATATGTTGCTGATATATATTTGTTTTGTAGAAGACAGAGGCTCCTGGAAATGCTTGAATGGGTAGGTTGATTGAGGAAGGTATATGTGTTCATAGGATACACTCGTCTTTGTTCATGTGGTCCATGTTTGCTGAATCGGATTGGGGTATAAATACTATAGAAAATGATGATGGCGTCAACCGCTAGTAATCCAGGAAAAAAAATTCATGAGGCTATATATGTAGTGTTGGTTTCTCAGGAGGATTCTGTCGAAACGGAGTGCCCACCTAATTCATTCAATGTACTATCAAAGGCTCATTAATCCAGCTTTGTACCACATAGAAGTCACAAAGAAATCAAGTTTATGACATGTTAATCGACACGAGTCGTGTTCATAGAATTTTAACAAATGCTACTATTGTAAATGGCTATTTCAATGCTAGAAGATGCGAGGACATGTATGCTTATGTGTGTGATATTGAAGTGAATTGTCTCAAGTCCATAAGATGTTTAGCTAGATTGCAAGGATGGATTGGGTGAATGAGAATGTTGATGGTGTTACAAGAATGCTTATGTATTATTTATATTTATGAACATGTAAAAGTTGATTGTACATATGTGTAAGTGCATGTTTTACATATGTGTAAGTATAGTGTGCTCATATGCATAAGAGACAACATAATATATCTTTTCATATTTAAAATTCTAAACTCGGACCTTTAAATTCTCACCAATTGAATAGAAAATTTCTAGTGTAAATTGTTTGTACATTAAATTGTTGTTTGTTTTCTTATTCATTATCAAATTTATTTGTGTAAGTGTCTGATTTACACGTGTGTAAACATAAAAACAAAAGTTGTAATCATTGATATATCCTAACCACAATAATATAGAAACAATCTATAATTCATGATATCATCTAGCTTTTTTCCATTTTTTTTGTTTCTCTCATGTCACTCATTTTTTTTTGTTTACACATGTGTAAGTTGTTCACTGTCACTTCTTTCTTTCCTTTTTACACATTTGCGGCTTTAATTACACATGTGTATATTGTTCAATGTCACCTATTTGTTTGTATTTTACATATGTGTAGTTTTATTACACATGTGTAAATTATCTATTGTCACATAGTTATGTATGGTTTCCACATTTACAGCTGATTTACACATGTGTAAACTATTCACTACAACTTATTGTTTCTATTTTACATATGTTAGGTTGTATTACGCATGTGTAAATTGTTCACTATCACTTAATTATTTGTTTCCGTTTTAAACATTTACATCTGAATAATACATGTGTAAATTTTTTATAGTCATGTATTTCTATTTTTACGTATAATCAATTGTCTTACACATGTGTAAGTGTTGGTTTACACATGTGGAGATTATTCATTGTCACTTATTTATTTCCATTTTACACATTTACATATGCATTACACATGTGTAAAGTGTTCGCTATCATTTATTTCTATTCTACCTATGTGCAGTTCTTTTACACATGTGTAAGTGTTGTCTTAAACATCTGTAAATTGTTCATTATCACCTGTTTATTTTTTTTGCACATTTTTATCTGAACTACACACGTGTACATTGTTCAATGTCGCTTATTTGTTTCTATTTTACGCATTTGCATCTGAATTACACATGTGTAAACTGTTCATTGTCACTGATTTTTTTTTTGGTTTCACACGTTTGTTGCTGAATTACACATGTGTAAATTGTGAATTAAACCAAGATAGTATTTAGCAAAAATCAAAAGCATTAAATTGCCCAACAATTCATAACCCTTGACATATGGTAACAACGATACATACAAACAAAAATTCTAATCCGTAATATATCCTAACTACGGTAATATAGAAACAAAGTAATAATCCATTATATCATCTAGTCTTGTTTTTTCTTTTCATTTTTTTCTCTCTCAAACTCCAATGCTTTCTTGATGGTGAATATTCCCTTTCCAAAGTACACTCTTCGCATCATTTTCTAGGCATCTACGATTGACCTCTAAAAGTTCTTTGTCATTTTCCAACCATGAGTAAAGTTTAGCTTCTTTTTCTTTCTGAAATGTACCTGGTCAAAGTGACAAAAGTACAATATCGTTAAGCCATTTGTCTTTATAGTTATTCTAAACAAATAGTTTGACTAACTTACATATGTGTATTGAGCAAAACTGCTCACTTACACATGTGTAAACTACCTATTTAATCATACATGTTTGTTCTTATATTGTTGTTTCAATATGCACATCTTATTTACACATGTGTAAATTTCATAATTACACAAATGCAGTAGTAACTAAGTTGATTTGTACACGTGTAGAGAAATTTTAAGCTTAAGTATAATGATGTACATGTGTGTAAACAGCACATATATATGATTAAATAATAAACTCCTGCAGTTGATTTGCTCAAACTTACTCTCAAATGCATTTCCATGATGTTACAGCAATGGAAAGATGAAATAGCAGCAACAACCAAATAATAAACTTCAATGTTAATAATAACTAGGTATTATAATTTGTCAATCATCTTCTAAATCATTTGTACATAACTAATTTACTTTTCTCATGTGCTAAATCACAAGGAACGTGAAGGTTTAAGTATTATGATTATCATAAACTAGAAGATTTAGCTTCAATTAAAATGTCGTTAAATTAAACGAAATGATAGCCGTCACACAAATTAATAAATAATACCTCTAAAAAACATGAAAAATCTAATCGAATAGACTCAAATCATTAATCACACTCCATCATATCTTTTATGTATACGTGTGTGCATCTGTATTACGAGATCTAGAACAGACATAAAGATTTAGCTTTAATTGCCGCTAAACTATCATATTTGACGAGATCTACAGGGAACATGAAGGTTTAACTATTACAGTTAAACTACACAAAATCATGGTAAGAAAAACTACCTAAATAAATACATGATACCTCTAGCAAAGGGACGATTACTTGATCTTGATCAGAGAAGATCTAACAGATGGTATGACGATCGATGATGGAGATCCAGAAAAAAATGAATTCAATGTTTAATTTCGAACTTTGAATCATCTTCACTCAATGAATGGTGCAAAATTATTGATATGGTAGTAGATCGAGTTCATGAACACGGATGTTGCAGAAAGTAACATGATTGGAGATGATGATGATGTTCTATAAGGGATGAAGAGGGTTGGTGATCGAGACATGGGTTCCTGATTGGAAGATTGGATGGGTTTTTGACACTAATGCCCTTTTACTCTTTTAATTTAGGTTCCCTTTCACATTAAAATCCCATTTAATCTTAGCCCTTGATTTAGAATGATCTACGGATGAAAATAGTTCTCACTGTTCTCACAAAAATTCATGTTCTCAAGATAACCCTACCCTATATATATATATATATATATTTTATTTTTTTACAAATATTTATTAAATAAAAAGCAATAAAATTACACATAATCATGTATATTTTTTTTATTTTTCTAAGTTATGGTTTATTTATCATGTATATTTTTTTTATTTTTCTAAATTACACAAGCCTAAGTCGAGCCATATGTCGAGGCATCGAGCCGAGCCACGAGTCGAGCCATCGAGCCGAGCCACGAGCTGAACACCCCTGGCTCGAGCTCGGCTTGATTACAAAACGAGCCAGCTCGGCTCGGCTCAAAAACAAAACGAGCCTCTTAGAGCCGAGCTTTTTTCGAGCTTTTTTCGAGCGAGTTTCGAGCGAGTCTCGAGTCGCGAGCTTTTTGTACACCCCTAAGGAGCCCTAGTTATACAAGTATCTTAAATGGTTAAATGGAAGTATCTGTGGATGTTTCCATCGACACCTTCCACTATTAAAAGTTTGCTTTTTTTTTGCCCCTACTTTTGTAATTTACATTTCTGGCCTATGTTCTTATAACGTACATTTTTGCCTCATATGCTTTATGCCCCTCAGGTTTTAAATTCGTGGTTTTACTCCTAAAGTTTAAATTTTGCGTTTTTACCACACATCCATTTCTACTGCCACCATCTTCTCAAGTTTAAAATTTGTGTTTTTACTCTATTTTTACACCTCAACTTTGAAAATTTCATATAGTTAACGCATCATATAATGTTTTGACTAATCTATCCGATGTTTGCAATGTACCGCACAGGTGTAATTGATGGTAATTATTAATCATTGATGTAATATATATCTGACCCGACAATTTATGTGAGGTCATGGTTCCTTGCAGAAACAACGGGATAATCTAATGACAAACAACCTTAGCTGAAGGATCACATGCTCATTTTGTTAGACTTTCACATAATTATATGGCCTAATTAATCATTTATTATTTTAATTAATCAATATGATGTTACTATCCCTATATTAATTATAAGCCATTATTATATTAAATATAAGTCATTATTTGATGGGAATAATAGCATAAGTTAGAATATGTAGGGTTGCCCTTTTATGTCCATAATAAGTGCTATGAGACTTATAAAAACACCATATACAAGAACAGTCATACTCTAATAATCTATCTAAAAGTGACACCATAAAGTGGAACCAAAAACATCATAAGGATATCATGGCTTGTGACACCCGGCATGTTCGGCTTAAACATAATAGTAACATCTAAGTCTACCTTAGCAAGAAACGTTTATAAACAAACTTAACTGGGTTAGTTGAGTCGGGTCAGATTAGGATTGTCCAGGGTTCAATGATCTGGAGGATCATTGGGAGTCATTTTGGGGAATACACTAGTACCGGGTTCCGTTGTTGGTGACATTACATGAACTAATTAAGTATATGTGTAGATTATGGGTCGTGTGGTGGATTGTATACTTATACTTTCTTAAACGATGTACAAATGATTATACGTGCCTAAATATGCTAAACATAGACTATGGGTGCATGCTTATGTGTTAAGATGTGTTAGAATGCGTTAAACACGACAAACTGGGAAAAGGTTAACATGTGTTAAAAAGTGCTGTTGACATGTGTTAAAAAGGTGCTGATGACCTGAATGTGGAAATAGTGGGCGAACGTGGAAATGGAACTTGAAAAATGGGCGAACGTAGAAACAAAGTGGGCGAATGTGGAAAAGTTCCACATTCGACCATTACAAATGGGCGAATGTGGAAAAGTTCCACATTCGACCACATAAAAGGGGCGAACCTGGACTGGGTATAAATACCATCCTTAGCCATTTTTCACCATTTCACAAACCCTAAACGCCTCCAAACACTCTCTATCAGCTATTATCATTGGGGAAGGAGTTTTTGAGCTTGTTTTTCATAACCTAACTCTCTAAATCATTACAAGTGAAAATCTAAGGTGTGTTCTTCATTTCAAATCCTTTTAAACAATTTTAACTTGTTTTCATCTAAACCCCAAGGGTCCAGATCTGATATCAACATGTTTTATGGGTAAAAACCTTCCTAATATCTTTCTAAATAAAACCTATTCATAAACAATGAGTTTTCATACAATTTAACATGTGTTTATGAGGTATTAAGCCTTGTTTGATGATTACTTGCTATGTAGATGACATGACTACAACCTAGGGCTGTTATTAATAGAGAGTTATGATTGAAACATGTTACAATTGATTGTTGATGGTGTTTTTTCGATTAAAGGGGTTTTTAGTTAGATTTAGGGCTTGTTTTTGGATGGTAATGATAGAGTTGTGATAGGGGTTTCTTGTTCATAATGATTTAAGTATGATGAGCTAATGATTGATTAAATTCAGAAAGTTTCCTAATTGGGTAATAATTTCATGCATGATGATGTGACATCTCCATAATTTACTATTTTAGGAAACTTGTAAAAACGGATAGATTTTGGGGTAAAATCGGTAGGGTTTCGTAGGAATATGCTAATGATGCTTGACTGCTGTAGTTCATGATGTTTCGTGATGTTTTCGGATGTTTTCGACGCGTTTTTGGGAAAATCTAACAGCAGGGGCGAACCTGGAATACCTTCGGCCAGTCGAACGGGCGAAGGTGGATTCCAGGGGTCGAACCTGGAAAACAAGGGGGCGAATGAACCACAAAAAGGGGCGAAGGTGGAAAAAGGGGGCGAAGGTGGAAGTTTAAAGCCACCTTCGACCACTCAAAGCCACGTTCGGCCCTACGATAACAAAAATAAGATTTTTGATACGAACTAAGTGTTTTATGCTTGAAATTTGTGTATAATCTATGTGTACTTGATTAGTTAGGGTAATGGGTCACCAACGGGATGTCGGGACGGTCTGGAATGTCCAGTTAACGTTTAAACACACTTTTTAACATACGTAGTCAAGATCTGGACAATCGGGGACTAGTTAGCCTTCGGGTTAATAGTCATCACACTTATGTAAACTCATTGATAGGTTGTCATTAGTTGGGATTATCATACACGTGTTGGAATTCTAGTTACCAGAAGACGCACTCTAAGGTGAGTTTCACGGCCCCACTCTTTTACTGGTTTTACAATTTCGGGGGAGAAAACATGTCGTGTTCTTTAAACGTGTATCAAAATGTGTTTTTCCTAAAAAGCGTGACAACTATGTTTTGGGTACTCATGTATTCGCTACGTTTTGGGAGTGTTCATTTGGGATCAAGGTATTCATTTATGTTCCGTATTATATGGCCTATGTTGTGGCAGTTCGTTAGCCGTGGTGCGGCAGTTCGTTAGCCTCTATGTGGTAGTTCGTTAGCTATGTTATAGTAGTTCGTTGGCCATGGGATGGTAGTTCGTTAGCTATGGTAAAGCAGTTCGTTGACCATGGGATGGTAGTTCGTTATCTTCGGTGGGCGATAGTTCGTTTGGGAGGTTCGTTATGAAGTTCAAACATTTAACGAGTGTTTTCATCGGTCGGTAGTATCATGTTGGTCTTTCAAAAGTTCGTGAAACGTTTTACTTAAAAACCTGTGAACTCACCGGCATTATTTGCTGACGTTTTTAGCATGTTTGTCTCAGGTCGCTAAGGTAGCAGCTGTCGATAGGCGCACGGAGTCTCACGGCGTCTAGGAATCATATGCACGTTTTGTTAAACATTTCAGACTTTATATTTCATTTTGAGTTGTAATACATATTATGCTTCCGCTGTGTTGGAACAGTTTGAACCTTAATGGTTTACTTATGTCAGTTTTACGTATCATATAGTGTTGTTTATTGTGACCGTTGACTTGGATCCTGGTGTGTCACGCGCCTCGCGGTAAAACTCCGCAGTGGTAATTTGAGGGTGTGACATGGCTGCAACACCGTCTGCCAAGTTTACCATTCCCACATGTAAGTATCTCTTGTTTGATGCTTATGTTTATGTTATTGATTGAATAAACATGATTAGGTTCTAAGTCTTGACCCATGTTTAAAGATATAATCAACATGTGGTATCAGAGCAATGTTGATTATATCAATTTTGATTTGATAAATTGATCGTTTCGCTCAATCGTTATTTCTGTGAGTTGCAATATAATCGGCAATATACAAATGACAAACAGTCTTAAGTCTAATGCAAATGATTTCATAAAATTATTTTGTCTCTGATGTAAAGATTTTAGTGTCAAAATCTTTTCCTTGTTATAAAAAAATTATTATTTTCTTTTGTCATTTATTGCATCCCTGTTTTGCAACCAAGATGGAAATTTCACCAGTGCTGATGCATGATATAATGTACTTTATTTGAATTTACCATTCATTTGATAATATTATCATTAAGAAATTTATTTGATTTGTTAATCAATTTTTTGAATTCATCAAATTAATGATAAAAAGTTTTCATCGTTAACAATGGTTCTTTGATATGCCTTCATTATTAGGCACTAAAATCTTTGATGTGTTTTCTTCATTCTCTCTGTTTAATAAATTTGATGGTTCATATTACTAAATTGGTTAGTGATTACTTTTATGAAAATGTGATCGACTTTGGTTCATATTATTAAATAAATTATGATATTTTCAATTAGATGTTTAATCTAATGGTAATTTTTTGTTTGATGTTGAAATTTTAAATGGTATCATTTTATGTAATGATGGTAGTTTGATGATACACATTGTGATTTATGAGCATAATTTACATAGATATTTCATATCTTGCCCAAAGGTGTTATGTCATATTTATGTGCTTTACTTTATTAGCTACGTATGCTTATAATATCTGAATTTTGGTCAAAGCCAAAGCGAAGCCAAAATTTAGGTAGAACATTAAGCCGTTTTCATAATTTATGTATGTTCATAATGTCAAAAAATTTGGTCAAAGCCAAAGCGAAGCCAAAGTTTTGACAAGACATTAAGTCGGCTTACTATTTACATACGTTCATAATATCTGAATTGTGGTCAAAGCCAAAGCTAAGCCACAATTCAGGTAGAACATAAGGTTAGTCTATTATGAATGTTCATAATACATAAATTTTGGTCAAAGCCAAAGCGACGCCAAAGTTAATGTAGAACATAAAGACAATATCTTATTTTATTTACGTTCATAATGCCTAAATTTTGGTCAGAGCCAAAGCGAAGCCAAAATCTTAGGTAGAACATTAAGTTAGTCTATTTTTCGGTGTTATAATCGACTTTATCTTCAATGTACTTATTTCGTCTACTTTACTTGATTACCCCTAATAAGCTTACTTCAATTGTTCTATTTGTATTGATCTAGCATCCACTTTTAGTCCTACTCTTGAAATTGAATTACTGACTGGGGCATATTTTGCCACATGGAGGGATACGGTTAGACTTACTCTTGGGATGGTGGATCTTGATTATGCCCTGCGACATGACGCTCCCGCTGCTCTTACTGCTGAAAGCACTGCAGATCAAAAACTAGCGCATGAAAAGTGGGAGAGGTCAAACAGAATGTCTCTCATGGTTATTAAGAATTCCATCTCAAGTGCCATCAGGGGAGCTATACCTGATTTGGAGAATGCCAAAGAGTATCTAAATTCAGTTGAGGAGCAATTTAAGGGATCTTCTAAAGCACATGCGAGTTCTTTAATTCTAAAGATGCTCACCTCAAAGTATGAAGGGACTAGTGGTGTGCGTGAGCACATAATGATGATGAGTGACATGGCGCATAAGTTAAAGGGATTAGACATGGAAATAAGTGATGGTTTTCTAGTGCACTTAATCATGACTTCTCTTCCTGCGCGTTTTAATGCTTTTAAGATCAACTATAACACTCAAAAGGATAAATGGTCAATGAGTGAGTTGATAGCAATGTGTGTGCAAGAAGAAGAACGTCTGAAACTAGAACAACCAGAGGTTGCTTACGTTACTACCACTAAGTCAACAAAAAGAAAGGGAAATTTTAAAGGAGAAAGTTCTAAAGTCCAAAAGGCTAATACAAATACTGTGTCCAGCCTTAATATCTCCAAGGGTCAGTCTCATTGCAAATTCTACCATAAGAAAGGGCACATGCAACGAGATTGCCCGAAGTTCAAGGAATGGCTGACTAAGAAAGGTACCTATGCATTTATGATAATTGAATCCTTTAATATTAATGTACCAATTAACACATGGTGGGTTGATTCTGGTTCAATGGTTCATGTAACCAATTCCATACAGGGATTCCTTACAATCCGGAGGCTGGAAAGAAACCAAAGAACACTTAGAACGGGAGGAGTGGAAGAACTTGAAGTTGAGGCCGTAGGAACCATGCAACTTATTATGAAAACTGGTCATTGTATTAAACTTTATTATACATTATATGTACCGAAAATTACTCGAAATTTAGTATCAGTACCAAAGTTAGACAATGATGGTTATGAAGTTTTACATGGGCATGGAAAGGTCACTATTAGTTTAAATTCTCAAGTTCTTGGTTGTGGCCATCTGGATGGATGTCTCTATAAGTTAGAACTAGGTAATAGCTTTTCCAAATCATTGTCATATAACGTAAATGAAAATATCAACAAACAAAATCGAAAACGAAAACGAAAGCATGATTTGGAAACATCATCCAAGTTGTGACATGAACGTTTAGGCCACATCTCACGAGACAGAATGTCAAGGCTCGTGAAGGATGGTGAATTACCAAATCTTGATTTTAATGATTTTGGAACATGTGTTAAATAAGGCAAAAGGATAGATAAGAATAAAAAGGGTGCCACAAGAAGTTCTGGATTATTAGAACTCATACACACTGATATTTGTGGACCTTTTTCACCTGGCATAACTGGTCATACGTCTTATATTACTTTCATAGATGATTATTCTCGGTACATGTACTTGTATTTGATTAAAGAAAAATCTGAATCAATCGATATGTTTAAAATCTTTATGGCTGAAGTTGAAAATCAACTTAACCGTAAGATAAAAGTCGTGAGATCAGATAGAGGAGGTGAGTATTATGGCCGACATACAAACATTGGTCAAGCTCCTGGTCCTTTCGTTAATTTTTGTAAGAAACATGGGATAGTGAAACAATTTACCATGTCGGGTACTCCTCAGCAGAATGGTGTCACTGAGAGAAGAAATAGGACCCTTCAAGATATGGTAAGGAGTATGTTGGCAAACTCGAATTGCCAATTTTTTTTTATGGACTGAGGCCTTAAAGACAGTTGTTCATATACTAAATCGGGTTCCTTCAAAATCTGTCCCTAAAACTCCTTTTGAGATTTGGACAGGTAGGAAGCCAAACTTAGAGTATATGAAAGTATGGGGTTGTCCTGCCGAGGCTAAACTTTATGATCCTGTGAAAAAGAAACTTGACATGAGGACCGTCAGTTGCTAATTTATAGGATATCCCGAACGATCAAAGGGGTATAGATTTTACTGCCCTTCACATGTTACTCGCATAGTCAAAGCTCGAATTGCTGATTTTCTAAAGGACTCTATGGTCATTGGGAGCAGTGAAACTGAAGTATTTGATTTCCAAGAAGTGCAAGAGGAGGGGGGAACAGGTTTATCTCCTATTACACCTCTTGTACATAGCACTGCACCACCTTATGTTTCCTCAGAAATTAATGCTCTTGACATTCCTAATAATGAAGGCACATCAAACTCACAAGAGCATAACCAAATCCCTGAACCAGTTAATGAACCTGTTGAACTCGAAAATCAGCTTAGGAGGTCATCAAGGCCAAGAAGGCCCACTAATTTTGATGATTATGTAACATACCTTAATGAAGCTGATTTGGATTTAGGAAAGTATAATGATCAAACCTCTTATAATGAAGCCATTAATAGTGACAAATCTTCTTAATGGAATATAGCTATGATTGATGAGCTTGAGTCCATGAAGAAGAATGGTGTTTGGGAATTGGTTGAATTACCCAAGGGTGTGAAACCCGTAGGATGTAAATGGGTCTTCAAAACCAAATTAGACCTAAATGGAAACGTTGAACGTTATAAGGCACGATTGGTTGCTAAAGGCTATACTTAAGAAGAGGGAATTGATTATCAAGAAACCTTCTCACCTGTATCACGGAAGGATTCTCTGAGGATCTGTATGGCATTAGTAGCTCATTTTGATTTGGAGTTACATCAGATGGATGTCAAAACCGCTTTCCTTAATGGTGAATTACATGAGGACGTGTTCATGACTCAACCCGAAGGCTTTAAACCTGAAGGTCAGGAACACTTAGTCTGTAAGTTAAGGAAATCCATATATGGGTTAAAACAGGCATCACGACAGTGGTACTTAAAATTTGATGAAATTATGAAGAAACAAGGTTTTATCAAGAATCAAGTGGATCAATGCACCTACCTCAAAATGAGTGGGAGAAATTTTGCTACACTTGTCCTTTATGTGGATGATATCCTTTTGGCAAGTGATAGTTTAGATTTGTTGTATGAGTCAAAGCGATTACTTTTGCAAACATTTGACATGAAGGATCTTGGAGAAGCTTCTTATGTGATAGGCATCGAAATACACCGAGATCGTACCAATTGGATATTAGGTTTATCCCAGAAGGCTTACATCGATCGTGTTCTTGCACGATATAACATGCAACATTACTTTCCATCAATAGCTCCAGTAGTTAAAGGAGATGTTTTTTTGGGTCTTTTCAATGTCCAAAAACAGAGGTAGAAAAAGAGCAAATGAGATTGATACCTTATGCTTCTGTAGTTGGAAGCATAATGTATGCTCAAGTCTGTACTTGTCCAGATATCGCATATATTGCTGGAATGCTAGGCCGTTATCAATCTAATCCCGGCCTAGATCATTGGAAAGCAGCAAAGAAAGTGTTACGATATCTACAAGGAACGAAAGACTATAAATTGACATTCAGAAGAACTGATAACTTGGAAGTAGTGGGCTATTCTGATTCTGACTTTGCTAAATGCAAAGATGATAAGAAATCAACTTCGGGGTACATCTTTATGCTTGCAGGCGGACCAAATTCATGGAGGAGTCATAAGCAACAGTTAACAACCACCTCAACAATGATGGCAGAATATGTTGCAGTGTACAATGCAACATGCCATGGGATGTTGTTAAGAAATCTCATCACTGGACTCAAAATTGTTAACTCCATATCACGACCTTTGAAGATTTACTATGACAACTCAGCTGCTGTTAGTTTCTCGAACAGTAACAGTTTGAGCGGAGCTGGTTTATACCTTGATACAAAGTTTTTGTTCGTACGAGAATGGGTAGAGGAAAATAATCTTTGTATCGAGTACATAAGCACAAAAGATATGCTAGCGGATCCGATGACTAAAGGTCTACCACCCAAGACTTTTCAAGAACTTATAATGAGAATGTGTTTTAATTAAGACCTAGTGTAATAGCATATAGTGTGTATGAACGATTATAATTTACTTAAATACTTTGTTTTGTCTATGCTAATGTTTATGCAAGGGTTTTATTTTAGTCATTTTGGTTTTATGATTAAGTGTTTTATATTGAGACTTTAGCATGACTGTTGGGGGTCTCGAATTGTCTTCAATTCGAATGACTGTAACTATCTGCTATAGTTCCAACATGAAACTTGATAAGTGTTTTAGACTTGGCCAAACTTACTTAAACATTCATTATAAAATGATCAATCGGCTAAGTGGGAGAATGTTAGACTTTCACATAATTATATGGCCTAATTGATCATTTATTATTTTAATTAACCAATATGATGTTACTATCCCTATATTAATTATAAGCCATTATTATATACAAAAATACCACAACAAGGTATAATGTAATTTATTCCGATACAACAGAAACAGAGAAATAAACAGTATGCACAAATTAGAGGTTTACTTTAAACTTTAAAGGTAACCCTTTAAAGTAAGTTAAAGCTCTAATTAGTTTTACCAACAAATAGTTTGATTTTTTTTTTAAATAACATAAAAAAAAAACATTCAAAGAAGGATTACAAAGTTTTTTGTCACAAATCTTCCAGAACGTTGCAGCGGGAGTGATCTAGCAGGTTTTGTTCGACTTCATGCTGAGATTTACGATCTTTATATTGCAAGGAAAAAAGACAAAATGGGAAATCGGTTTGGGTTCGTCTCACTGTTGGATGTTAAGAACACGGGGGGGGGGGGATGGAGAGGTCTCTTTCAGGGATTAGAATGGGGGAGTGTAGACTCAGTTTCAACGTGGCAAGGTACTCTTTAGAAGACGGGGAGGTTGATAGAGGAGTGAAGGAAGTGCCGAAGCTAAAGACTGCTCCTGTCGGTGAAAATAGAGATGCTGGTCGTAAGGAGGGTTTTGCTGATGTTTTCACGGGTTCCACGTCGTTCAAAGACGTGTTCTTGGGAAAACCTATTGTGAACAATGAAGAGAAGGTGATCATGTTGGCTGATGATCATGTGGCGCATGCGAGTGTGTTTGGGAAAGCAGTGATCTTAAGGATTGTGGATTTCCTTGCATTGAAGAACATTACCAACGTAGTAAAGGAGATGACGGAAGGTAAAGGTATGGTGTAGTATCTTGGTGGGCTTTATACGTTAATTTCTTTTTCTGATCCAGAGGAGGCTGTACGTTTCTGTAATCAAATAAAGTCAAACAAGAAGGTGAGTTCTTAAGCTGATATTTGGAGTGGTCAGTCATTACCTTTAGAAAGGTTGGCCTGGTTAAGGATTCAAGGGTTGCCTTTACATCTTTTAGATAACGAAGCTCTTAATCGTATTGGTGAACGGTTTGGGAAGGTGGTTCATGAGGCTCAACATGATCAGTGGGATTTGGATCTGTCGTTCGACTACGTTGGGGTTCTATTAACGGATGGAAGACGGGTCCAAGAGGAAGTGACTGTCTCTTGGAAAGGTCGCAAGTATCGGGTATGGGTGGCAGAAGAAGCTGGGGATTGGTTACCGGAATTTTCAATTAATACTAGTAGAGGTGGTGGGGAGAAGCTGGTTGACGTTGAGCTGCCAGAAAATGTTTCGACGGAGGAGGATAGTCCGGAGAAATTGAATGATGAAGTTGTTATGGAAAGGGCGAAATTTACGGATGAAAGTAAGGAAGGCAATAACTCGGCGGTTAATGAGGATGAAAGTATGGAAGGTATCCAAAATTCAAATGAGGATGCGAGAAAGGAGGGAGACACTGATATGGGAGTTAACTATGGGGATGAAGATAATAGTGCAAGTAGTAATGCTAGAGTTAAAGGCTTGTATTTGTCTTTGTCAAAAAAGAATAAAATGAAAAAAGGAAAGAAAGGTTTTAAGTCTGGGTTGGGCCTGGACAGATCGGGTAGCCGAAAAGCCCAAAGGTAAAAAACCAAGGAGAAAGTGTAATAACCCTTTTGGGCTGAATAAACTAAATTGGGGATTGTGGACTCTTCTACCACTGATGAAGTGTTGGGCTCTAGTAACAGTGGGCCTGGTGATAGTGGGCCAGAAGGTGTTGTGGACTCGGGTATAGGGTCTAATAAGGTGACTGGGAGAATCGAAGGTGTTATGGATTTGGAGAATGAGGTGCAGCCTAACTCTTCAGAGACTCATGTTGACGTTGAAGCTTCTCCTTTGGCTAGTGTTGGCTTTGTGGTTGAAGAGGTGGCAAATATGGTTACTTTGGGGCGCAAATTGGGTGTTGAACTCCAAAATTTTCAGGATTTGATCAATGAAACAATGTCCACAGAAGGATTACAAGATGGTCTTATATGAATTGTCTAAGTATCAATATTAGAGGTATGGGGGTGACCGGTAAAGACGAGTGGGTGAGGGAGCTAAAGAAGTCCCATGAGATAGACTTTTTGGTTATGCAAGAATCCAAGATACAAGGGTTGGAGAGGGATAGTTTGGGTAGGTTTTGGGGAATGGTAATTTCGATTTCGAGATTGTGGAACCAACTGGATTATCGGGAGGTTTGACAAGTATTTGGAGTCCGAGTTGCTTTGATCGTGAGTCGGAGGTGAAGGATAGGAATTTCCTTTTGGTTTGTGGCTGGTTAAAGAATTATCAAGTGCGACTTAATGTTGTAAATGTTTACGGGCCGCAAAATGATGTTCAGAAGCGTTCACTATGGAATAAGCTTAAAAGTGTGATGGCGGACAGAGACGGGATGTGGATATTGATTGGTGATTTCAACACGGTTAGAGGTTCGGACGAGAGAAAGAATACAAGGTTTAATGCGACTAGTGCGAAAGATTTTAACGACTTTATTGATGACGCGGGTAAGGGAGGTGGAAATAAGCAAAGCAAAATTGACCGGGTGTTGGTGTGTTTGAATACTCTCAATAAATGGCCGAATACTTGTCTTCGAGCGCTCCCGAGAGGCTTTTCGGATCATTGTCCGTTATTGTTATCCATGGCGGACAAAAACTTTGGTCCGAAACCTTTTCGGTGGTTGAACTCTTGGGGTAATAAGGAGGATTGTGCTTTGATTGTTTGAGAGGTGTTGGGTAGGGGTTGTGACAACATTGCGGCAAACAAGAATTTGTGGAACAAGCTGAAAATTCTTCAGGGGAAACTTAAAGTTTGGAGAGATGATATGCGCAAGAAAGAAAATGAAGAACTTGAGGTTTGTAAAAAGGAGTTGAATAACATGGAAGTTCTAATGGAACAGAGGGATTTACATGAAGAAGAAATGTGGGTTATGGATGAATGTCGAGTCAAAATAGCGGCCATCATGGAAGATAGAGGCAAAGACTTACAATAGAGAGCACGGTTGAATTGGGCAGCGGAGGGTGATGATAACCTGGTTTTTTTCATAGAGTTATTAATGGTAGGAGGGCTTCAAATGCCATTCCGGGTATTGATGTGGAAGGCGTTTGGAAGACGGAACCGACAATTGTTAAAAAGGGAAGTTTTAAAGTTTTTTCAGAATCATTTTAAGGAGAGGTATGATGTTCGTCCAAGGCTAAATTGTGATGACCTGAAGACGGTACCGAGATACAAGAGGGAAAGTTTAATCCGGGAATTTTCGAAAGAAGAGATCAAATGTGTAGTTTTCGAGTGCGGCAAAGATAAGGCTCCGGGTCTGGATGGGTTTAATTTTAATTTTGTCCAGATTTTTTTGGGGAAAATTAGAAGATGATTTCGTAAAGATCCTTGCCGAGTTTTTTGAGTCGGGATGTATTAGCACGGAGTGTAGTTCTTCATTTATTGCTTTGGTCCCGAAATGCAAGAATCCTATTAATATGAAGGACTATCGACCTATTAATTTGATAGGTATGATAAGTAAAGTAATATCAAAGATTTTGGCGAATAGAATCAAGGATGTTATGGGAGATGTCATTTCAGAGTCTCAGTCGGCTTTTCTGAAGGATAGATATATTTTGGATGGCCCGCTTGTCCTTAATGAAGTTGTTGAATTGCTAAAAAGAAGGACAAAAAAGGCGTTTATCATAAAGATAGATTTTGAGAAGGCGTACGATAATGTCAATTGGAACTTCCTAGTGTCTATCTTGGAGCAAATGCGGTTTCCGAAAAGATGGTGTAGGTGGGTGTTGGGTATTTTGAAGTCGGCTAGATCGGTGGTGTTAGTAAATGGGTCACCTACGTTTGAGTTCACTTGTCACAAAGGACTTAGACAAGGTGACCCCCTATCTCCTTTCTTATTCTTGGTGGTGATGGAGGCGCTATCTTGTGTTATTAACAAAGCCATGAGGATTGGAGAGTTCAAAGGGATTAAATTGGCTAATAAAGAGGTTAGTATTTCCCATCTCTTGTATGCCGATGATGCGCTCATTGTTGGGGATTGGTCAAAGCATAATGTTCTTAATATGGCCCGTATTTTAAGATGCTTCTATGTGGTTTCGGGGTTGAAAATAAACATTAACAAATCGAATCTCCTTGGGATTGGAACCGGTAACGAGGAGGTAGACAATATGGCGATGATCTTGGGTTGTAAACGTGGCGATATACCTTTAGATTACTTGGGTATTCGAGTGGGCGCAAATATGAATAGGTGTGGTAATTGGAGAAAGGTTGTAGAGGTTTTTGAAGTTAGACTCGCTTTGTGGAAAGCAAAACTTCTTTCGATAGGGGGACGAGTTACCCTTATCAAATCTATTCTTGGTAGTCTCCCGATATACTACTTTTCATTATACAAAGCTCCGAAAAAGATCATTGATATGTTGGAGAAAATTATGAAGCATTTCCTTTGGACCGGGTCAAACGATTATAACAAAATTCATTAGGTTAGTTGGGAAAAGGTGACGACTCCAAAAAAACAAGGTGGGTTGGGGATTACAAGATTGAAAGACGTTAACGAGGCGCTATTGTTCAAATGGGCTTGGAGGTATAGGATGTTCCCGAATTCTTTGTGGCGTCGGTCATAGACGCGTGTCACAACAAAAAGAAGCCATGGGAAGTCTTACCAGTAAACAAATCTGCAACAGGAAACTGGAAGAGTATTGTGAAGACTGTTGGGGCTATCAAATCAAGGGATGTTCCTATGCACACCTTAATTCGGCCCAAAGTTGGACGAGGTGATTATGTGAGATTCTGGCTGGATGTTTGGTATGATAACGAGGCTTTAAAGGATCGTTGGCCTCTTCTTTATAGGCTAGAATCAAACAAATGTTGTACTATCTCGGATCGAGTGAAGATGGTCAACCAGAGGTGGATTGTGAGCGCTGATTGGGCTGCAAACATTGAAACTATGGATACGTTTAATCAATGGCTGCAGATGTTGGTTTGTGTTGAGAAGATGGAGCATGCAGACATGGATGATGGCTGGATATGGACTGGTAATTCGGCTGGAGTTTTTTCGACTCAATCGGTGAGGGAATGCATTCAAAAGGATGCAGGTGGGAATGCAAACTTTGTCCTAGATTGGGTTTCGTGGGTGCCGAGTAAGTGCCATATAATGGTATGGAGAGCGGAGTTGAATAGGCTCCCTACTAAGTCCGAATTGGTAAAAAGGAATGTCGATTTATCAGATATCAAATGCCCTTTTTGCGAGCCCATGGTATGCTAGGAACGAGTTGGTGTTTAAGGGGAATAAACCAAGTGTTTCGGATATAATAGCTAGAATCAAATCGATGTCCTTCTTATGGTTAAAAAATAGAAGTAAATGTAATAGTATAGTTTGGAAGGAGTGGCGTCGGTCCCCATTGTATATGTTGTAAGTTTGGTTTTTGCCGCCGGCCCTTTCTTTGAGGTCCATGTGTGCGGTTGTTGAATGAAAGTTTATTTTCAACAAAAAAATTATTTGATGGGAATAATGGCATAAGTTAGAATATGTAGGGTTGCCCTTTTGGTGTCCATAATAAATGCTATGAGGCTTATAAAAACACCATATACAAGAACACTCATACACACTCTAATAATCCATCTAAAAGTGACTCCATAAAGTGGAACAAAAAACATCATAAGGAAATCATGGCTGCAACACCGTCCGCCAAGTTTACCATTCCCACATGTAAGTATCTCTTGTTTGATGCTTATGTTTATGTTATTGATTGAATAAACATGATTAGGTTCTAAGTCTTGACCCATGTTTAAAGATATAATCAACACATTTGACAATTATGTGCAACTTCTACTCAGAAAACATTATGAGGTTTGTTTAAAATATGGGTTTTTTTTCTACATCAATCTACTACACTACACACCATAGTTGTATAGTATGAATCTACTGTGTTAAATGTTAATACATCAAGATAATTTTTTTATTCTAATGAGAGGGTGACAACAAGTTCAAATGAATCATAGAATAACCATCTCATATTCCCCTGTACATTAGAACAAAGCTTAGATCTAGGGTCACAACCCATGCACTCATGGTTTACAAACAGAGCAAAACAACACACTTATAGTTTATTTATAAGATGTTTAGTTTCCAGACAATGTTTGGACAATAGTGTTATGCCATGGGTCTGATAGGTGCTGCAACAAGTTGTCAAATGGCCCTTTTCCGGTCACGTTGTGCTGAACAATGAACCCCAAGAACGCCAACATCGCCAATCTCCCTGAAATTAACATAAAAGTTAGTGATGAAGTTTTGATTCGTTTGTTTGCGGATGAGTATTTTCTATCTTTTAACTAGTCAAACAGGTAAAATAAAAAGTAACATCCAGATCACGAATGTTTGGAATCCATATTATGCAACGAGACGTTGCTTTTGCTAATTCAAATTAAAAATGAGAATTGGAATGACCTATGTGTATTTTCAATGTATAAAACCTTTTAGACCATGTGTAGTAGTACGTGAAATTTGGCGTGATCCCCCTCCACCACGGCGCCCCAAGATGCCCCGCACGCCGCCCCAGGGGCGTTTGTGTCAAAAACGGGCATTGGGGGAAAAAATTAACGCTGCATTTGAGCGTGGTTTTCTTGGGATTTGGTTGAGCCAATCAAACGTGAGGAGGGTGTGAATTTAAACGCCCACTACAGTTACAGTCGGTCTTATAACAATATGTCTATTTTTTTTAATTTAGATTATAACATAACCTCTAACCATATTCGAAACACTAATTAACCATAATAGATTTCTAACAAAAAGCTTTTCAATTTTGTTTTATTTATGGATGGGTTGATTCGGGTTATGTTTAATCTCTAACCAATAAACCAAACATAAAACAGTTAAGTTTAGTTAAAAATAGTTAAGGGATGGTAAATTTCTGTTTCTTACCATTTGCAAGCTCTTTCTCTTTAGCTTCAGGAGTTGGTGCAAAGTTAAGAGGATTGAATATGCCACCCGGGTACCCGACTTCATTTGGAGGCAAACTGTAGTTTTTAAAGATCGGATCTTGGTTAACGCTGCCTGGGTTCTTAATATCTTGCCATCTTCTGATCTCGACGTAATGGAACAGGATGAATTCGATCACAAACAAGGTCGATGATGATGCGAAATATTCGGACTTTCCAGCATCATACCATTTTGGGACATTGATTATGCCAATGCTTGTGAAGACTTCTGGCAGTAACATGCCGGCAACACCCAACATGGCCCATCGCCCGTTTACTAGCTCGGCTTGCACGAACCACTTTAGGTTCTCTGGGTCTTCTGCTAGTCCCAATGGGTCGAACCCGTTGTCACCTGGAAGACTGGAAAGTGAAAACATATTAGTGTTCATGGTTACTGGTTAATAGTGGTGCGAGCCCAAGTTCGGGTTTTTTATAACTCCTGAGCAGTTTGAGTTTGGCTCGTGAGTAACTTTTTAGGCTTGGGTTCGGCTAGTTTATTATTTTTATTGATTTTATTATGTTGTTTTAATTATTTTTAACTATGTTGATATATACTTTAAGTTATAACTTTTAATATAATATAATATAATCATAATTTTATATTTAATAATAAATATATATTTAATATAAAGCTCTTTAGACTCGCGAGCGAATTCAAGCTCGATAAATGAACTGATTCGTTTATTAAACGAGTTTATCATTAGGTTCGAGTTGGGTCTTATTTATTTATACATATTTCTACTTATATCCGTAACCATTTCTAATTATAATTATAATGTTTATCATGACAAAGGATAAATTAATTACTTAATTTATTGTAATTTTATGTATAATAATAGAAATGTATATTTAATATTAGAATATTTATATAATTAAATAACTCGTTTAGGCTAGCAAGCTTATTTAAGCTTTTATCAGGCTCAAGCTCATCCTCATTTAAGCTTGGCTCGATTCGAGCTTTTAACGACCTTATCTTAACTTGCTCCCAAGTAACTTGACTAGTTTACGCCCTATTACTAAATTATGATGTTTGTGCATTTATTAGTAGTACACTAAAACTATCAATTCATACCTTCCATTGAGGTAACCGGGCGAGGCTAACCCAGGTAACCATTCACCCTTTTTCGCTTCAATCTTGAACGAACCCGATGAACCAGCGTTCATCGGTTTAACCGAAAATTCTCTGTTCAACTTCCCTGATGAACCGGTTAGGAATCTCGTTCGTGACGCACACGGCCGGAAAACTGCAACCGGAGATTGTGTGACTGCGGCCATATTTTTCCGGCAATGTCAAGAGTTAAGATTATTATTGTTTGTAGATATGAGAGTAGAAAATGTGTGATGTGTATACGTCCTTTTGTAATATTGAGTGGAAGTGGAAATCTAGTGGCTGTGGTTTATGGTTTGATGAGTTTGTAGATATTGTGGGAATTTGTTGGAATCTGACCAATGAGAAACGATGTGGTCTTATCCTTATCTGATGTGTCATATCCACAAAATCTTTTACATTGTTGTTGTTGTTTACATGTGTCTTGTGGGACATGATCATTGACACGTTGGAAGATTTTTGTTGAGACCTAATGGTCGTGTGAGTGGGTCTTGTGACTCCTCAGCTTAACACCGCCCCCAACTCTTGAGTTTGTCTTGTGAGCCGGCATCTCGTGACCGTGGTCACGTTAGAAAAAAGGGGAGCCAATTTAATTTTACTATATATATGTACATGTATATACAGGAGTATGTGTGGGTGGGTAATCATGACAGCCATGTAGGAGCCAATCGACTATGGCAATTGGAAATCCATGATCCAACCATTTCGTATGTCAAATGGTCTCATGGGATGGGTATGTTGATGGGTTCCTTCCATGTTGAGAACAGTTTTCTACCACTACCACTTGTATGTTGATGATGTAGGTGTGCATTGAGCCAAGCCTAATAGCCCAAGTAATCAAAACCACTAATTAATATATTGGATTGAGGCTCAAACGACTAAGCTTATTAGGGTTTGGACTCTCCCCCTTTGTTAATAAAGAGGCAAACCCTCACCTCTAAAACATCCCATTGGTCTTCACTTCTTAGTAGACCCCCCCCCCCCCCTCTCTCACACACTAAACCCTCTCTTTCTCTTTATCTATATAGTCTCTCCATCTATTGAAACTCTCAATTGTGTGCCGAATCCTTTGAGCCTCAAGGCATATGAGCTGCTGCAGTATCATACTAGCAGCTAGGGCTGTTCAAATCGCTCGCCGCTCGTTCGGAAAATGCTTGAAAAACGTTCGCTCGATATTTTGCTTGGTTGTAAATGAGCAGATCGGCTCGGTTCGGTTTGTAAACGAGTCAAACACGAGCAAAGGTCCACTTGGCTCGGGTCGGCTCGAATAAATTTTTATTTATTTCTTATCTATTAATTATAAATATAGACACAAATTACAGATATATTTATAGCTTTATACATAACATTTTATTGGATTTGGCTCAAATATATGCAAAAATAATATAACTAGCCCACTTAATACAATAAAAAATTTAACATTAAGTTTAATACTAAAATCATAAGTCATGAGGTGGGAGTCTTGACTCCTCTATGCTATTAGTCGTCCATCACTAATCGTCGTATGATATCACCCTACGTCACAATGCAACAACTGTTCTCTGCAGTATGCTCATCGCCTCACCAGCCTCAACCTAAGTCTCATCATCGGACAATTGGATTTCAATATTAGTGTTATCATCGGACAGTTCAACTTAGTTGTCACCCGACAATGAATACATCGAACGAAACATCCCAATTTTCTAGTTGTCCAAATTACTCTCTGCTCGATTCTCGCTCGACGCTCGCTCGCAAATATTCACGCTAAAAAAATGCTCGTTCAGTTTTTGGCTCGATTGTAAATGAGCCGCTCCGCTCGGTTTGATTTATAAACGAGCCAATCACGAGCAAAGCTCCGATCGGATCGGCTCGGCTCGTGACCAGCCCTACTAGCAGCTCACAACCATGTTGGTTCTCACAACCACATCAAACTATTGAGTTAGACAGCCTGCCTGATATGGGACCAGCTTGTAGCTAACCGCTAGGTTTCAACCACCACCTCCTCAATATATTATACTATCTATATCTCATACTCATACATATACACATCTATAAATTTATTGTGAATTTACTTATGTACACGTTTATATGGGATACTCTACTAATGTTAAGCGTCGGTGGGTGGTCAAGAGACCCCAATCTCTGAATCCCTTCTAACGAGTTCTTTAATGATGCAGGTTCAAGTCTCCAAGTAGACGAGGTCAAAGGCAAGACATCCTTGGAAAGTTCGCCCTCCGGACCATTATTTGTTGCAACAACATGTGTCATAGTTTTGTTGATGTTGATACATCACAGAATTAATTGATAATCCAAAAGATATCTCTCATACGATGTCCAGGTGTCCATGTTCGGATGCTAATCATATGGGACATCCTTTCCGTCATGTTCAATGTGTGACTACAAGGGATCTATTAATTGTTGCCACAAATTAGCATGCTTTTCTCAGGTCGATAAGGTACTACTGCTAGGATGCACATGGAGTCGCACATATGCATATCAAACTATTTATCATTTTCAGATGTTTGTATTATTTACATTACTTATGGTTTTTGGGTTTGCGCCATGTTTTGCGCGTTTGAAATCTTTACTTTAAACTTTTGCTTCCGCTTAACTGATTTACAAACTAAACCATTTTCTCATGAGTAACGAGCTACGTATTTTTCAATAATATAGATGTCTTTCAGAGCGACCATTGACTTGGATCCTGGTGTATCACTCACCTCGTGCTAAAACCCCGCATGTGGAAATTTGTAGGTGTGACAATTACACTAAGCTTGTGTAGGTTGAAAAAAGGCTTTTTCAAGGGAGAGTAATTATTGCGTGTTAGCGCATATAGAAAGTGCGAACCGACAAGATAATTTCGCAAAAGGTTATTAAAGTGGAGGAGATTATTGAAGACATCAAGTCATTGAGCTTTTATGGTACAAAAATAAAAAAACATATGTTAACTGCTTACGTGGTTAAACTGGCTTTCTTTTAAGATGGGATAGTTTTTTTGGGGACTGATGCTCCTGGTTTGTGGGAGTAGCTATTGTTGTGTTATGTTGCGTTGATAAAAGTTATACTTAAAAAAAGTGATAAAGGTTCAAACCCCATTGTGAGCATTTAGAAGGATTTTAGTACGCGGTGGAGAATTGGGGAGTGTGTGTAGTGCTAATATCAATAGCAATACTAATAAGGATCATAATAACAACAACGAGAACAACTATAAAGCTTTCACGTCCCAGTTGATGATGTTTATGTTTGACTAAGCAAAAAGATATGATCATTTACATTAGTGGCCTCGGAGTACCAACTTTTTGGCTATGTTACCCATGGTTATCTAATAAGAGGTTTTCCAATGCAACTCCACTTGAAGTAAATTGTATTTGTAATGACCATTAACAAGATAACCTGGTTCAAGTACGTATAAGGTGTTGATCCGTTTCTTGTCAACAACATCTGCAAGTCCTATATTGATGCACCCAAGAGATCCCTAATGAAAAAAAGGCATTGTAATCGCGTTAAAAAAGCTACTAGTCTGGTTGGGAAAGTTAATAAGGATATCATACCATTCTAGGAATTAGTCCCATCCATGATTTATCAACGACTTCCAAATGCAATTTTTCTTCCGTTGGTGGCCCTTCTAACCTAAACGTAAACTCTTGTAGCCATATTGGCTTATTGGTATTCAAGATAGTCTGCAAAAACCAAATCCAAACCACAAGATATGTAAGACAATATAGTAAAACTTATGTGGCTATTGCAACATTGTTACTACCAAACACTGAAACACGTGCATTCAAAAGCTCTATAACCTGTGTTTTTCTTAATTGGCCATGGTAAAACAATGAAACGGATGAATGTTGGTGCTTTGTATGATATAATCTGGCGCTGTGGATTATTACGACAAGCAATCCTCCAAACATTGGCTTCCCTATAGGAGTGTTTTGAACTGATGTAATTACATCTTCAAGATGGTCATCTGGCAATGCTTTGTATAATACTTCAACACGGAGGTCGCCAATGTTGCGAATCTCATTACCAGTTACATTCAAGTTACAAGTCCGTGGAACTTCAGGAGTAAGATCTGTCAATTTCATCTTAGCCTCTCCCAGCTGACGATGCTTACTTACCTACAAAGTTGTACATTATTTTATGTTTTGGATTTTGATTTTACCATGATCATTCAAGTAATACAGTTTGTTGCTACGTTAAATTTAAACTAATGCATCAAACAAGAAGGTAATAAAATACCGATATCACTTTGTTAACATGTATAAATAGACATTGAACGTGAAAATTTTCCACATATAAAGTGAACTCTTCATTCCATTCAGCAGTTACCACATTGTAGTTCGCGGTTGATTTTACATATAGTGGACCATAGCGACCAATATAGAGCATAAAGTAATGATTAGAAGCGTCAAAAGGCTTTTTACTTCTAATATTGGTTGTTCCTAATACTTTCACTTTCAAGATTCCAGCTTCGTGAACAAGTTCTGCCTTTTCCTGAATAAAGCATTATTTTTTTTTATTGTATATGAAATCAATAACCAAAAGGTTCTTAATTATGTACCAGTTAAATGATTCATCAAATATAACTTACTTGAAAACAATACGCCCTTTCAAGTGCGCTCACGATTTGGGTCATTAATGGACGATCTTCACGCTTTCTCTTTAAACATTGGTAAGCTATATCCACAAACAACTTCAAAGAAGATATATTTATTTCATCCTTTATATTACTATAAATAAGTTCACTTATTTTGTTTTTCTCATAGTACTCTCGCACCAATACTGTTAAAGGCCGGAGACTCTGGGTGCCATAACATAGCCTCCCACACAACACTTCAAACAATACTACACCAAAAGAGTACACGTCAGACTCTTTCGTTAGTAGCCCTGTCTCATGGTACAGTGGATCAATATACCATGGTGTTCCTACAGGGTTGGATACCACATATGTGAAGTGATCGTTTACAGGAGCAAATTTGGAGAGGCCGAAATCTGAGATCTTGGCATTCCATCTATGATCTAGTAGGATATTGGAACTTTTAATATCCCGGTGAAATATTCTAAGTTGAGTCTCCGCAGGAGTATGAAGGTATGCCAGTCCACGAGCCGCCCCAACACATATCTTAAGGCGTTTACCCCATGTGAGGTTGCTGTTGGCTAAATAAGAGTCCAGACTTTTATTAGATGCATACTCGTATACGAGGATTTTCTCACCAAAATCGTCACAATACCCTAGAAGAGAGACAATATTTTTATGTTTGTAAAATGAAAGCATCATGATTTCTTTCCAGAACTCGGAATCTCCTTGCCCGAATGCACGATCTAAACGCTTCAAAGCAACCATGATCTTGCCCGTGGAATGAAAGATTTCCCCCTTGTAAACTTTCCCGAATCCACCATGACCGATGAAATGGTCATCAGAAAAGTTGTTCGTTGCAGATTGTATATCTTCTAGATGAATTTTAAGGTGTTGAAATTGTTCTATGTGTGACATTATACCGATGGTCGAAGAAAAATAGAAAGCAAAAAAATCTAAAAGCTTCAAATTTAGTGTTTTAGATAAGACAACTAGAAGGGGCAATGTATTTGACAATAAACAAACATCTTAATTGTCTTTCCCTATCACATACATAGTTGGCAACACGTACGATTATTTTTGTTTATTTTATTTTTATTTTAAATTGGGTAATTATTAGTATAATTATCCCAGAAGAACCAATTGTCCAATAAACGTATGGTCGCCCAAACTTTTACTTTGAAGATTTCAATTTTCTTGTCTCACTCTAATTTAAAATTCTCTCATGAAGTGGCTTTCTTATTAGCTAGGGGCCGGATGCCGTGACCGTAGTGGCGTAGTATTTAAGGGGCGGGGAGGGGCGGCCGACCCCCCGAATTTTCTCTCAGAAGTTTCAAGTATATAGTTTTCGTATGGAATTTTTTTTGTATATACAATTTCGACCCCCCGCTTTAAAAAGAAAAACTAGTTATATAAACCAAAACTTTTATACAAAGCAAAGTAAATGTAAAGTCTAAATCCTAAAGTCCTAAGACCAACTACATGAGCGGGATAGTAGATTCAATGAGCAAGCGACGCAGTTGTAATCTCTTAGCTACTCAAGCCGAAGCTCGGCTTGGTAAAAACCTCTAATCGAGCCGAGCCTTATCGAGCCCGAGCTTAAACTTAAAACAAAGCTCGTTTACTAATCGAGCCCAAGCTCAGCCTAGCATGTGAAGCTTGTCAGGCTCGTCGAGCCTTAATGTAATATTAGGTTTATTAATATTTAATAATATTTACCCCCTCATTTAAACTTGTTTACTAAACGAGCCTGAGCCAAACTTCATTTATCGAGCTCCGAACATATTATTTATATTACTTTTATTTAAAATATTAACTAATAGATAGTAAACGAGCTGAGCTCTTATAAGTTTTTCGATCTCGAGCCTGGTCGAGCTCGGGCTTAGCTCTTCTTGTTTGCACCCCTATCCATAATTGAAGCATTCCAAAATCTTAAAGGTCGATGGGCTACACTGTAATGTATCAACCATTTGTCTCATTTTTAATGTTTTAGTGTCTTTGTTCAATTGTTTGTTAAATAATGCTTAGACCTTTGATATTTATTGTATTTAATGTTTGACTCGACTTGACCCGAATCGAATCACCGACCCGAACATATCACCCGTACCATAGCTACGGAAAAAAAATTACGTCCCGTCCCGTGACCGCTGACTTCCGACCCCCCGTTCAAATTCTCAAGCTTCGCCACCGTGATCATCACGAGCACCGCTTTGCCTCCGTGATAGTCAAATTTCATCATGGCCGCGACATGCATCACACTCGCGAGATGTTAGACAATGGTCACATGACCGTTTAAAATGACAAAAAAAAAAAAATAATACCTTACACACACACACACACACATATTTACAATCATTTCACCAATTTTTTTGAACGGCTAATTTCTCTCCCTTTTTAAATACACTATTTTTTTTTGCCTCTTATATGAGGCTTAAACTCCCAACCCCTTTTTAAAATTCCAACACCTTTACCACCGCCCAGTTCCCAAATACAAAATTCTTCTCCTATCACATTCAAAATATTTCAAATTCTTTTCCTACCACATTCACAATTTCAATAATGGTACTTTGGATGGGAGAGGAGGAACTTGTGCTAATTATTGAGTATGACAATGTACACGAAAACTGTTGGACATATGGTCTGTCCGATGTAATTAAAAGTCGAGGTCAACGTAACCCGACCCGGTACGATCCGAAGAGTTACACGTTGGTACACGAATCAGATAAGTTCACGCGTTGGTGGATTATTATTTATGAAATAATAATTGTTTTAGTCTTGAGGGACTTAATATTAATAAGATTAATATTAAGGAGTATTAAGATATTTAGCAAGGGGGTTTATTGCAAGTTGTTGTCTTATAAAAGGAGGGTTAAAGAGTAAACCCTAATCACACCTTTTACCAAAACAATCTACCCTTGCCTCCTCTCTAAGAAACCTGCGGCCGCCTTCTTTCTTTTGGTTCGGCGATCCACCACCACAAATAACCACCTTCTTTCTTGCAAGCGTTGCTTCCCGGTTGGTTCGTGCACGGTGTGAACTTCCTACTAGCGAGGATTCGTTGTAACCCGCGTGTTACAATTCCGGTGTAGTCGTCAAAGGTTGATTACTAAACCCCTATGGTTGTTTTATTATTTATTTGTTTATACGCGTTTAACTGAGATCCTGATTGGGAATATTTTATTAATCGGATTAATAAAATTAAATATATATTTATACATATAAATCGGCTAATATTATATAATGTATATAATCGATTTTTCTAATAAATATAAACCGCTTCCGCTGTGTATACGATACCATGATTCCCAACAGTGGTATCAGAGCCACGGTTACGCGCTTAAAGATGGTAAAGTTATAATTTTGATCTATGTTTTATTTGTCAAAAAAAAATTGTTTATTTTGACAAAAGATCAAAAGCTTTTAGTTGTTCATGGATTGTGATATGAATCGAGCCCTAGGTATTTGACCCATGTCATGGTTGTGTTTGTGATGGTTTTATTTCTTTATTGATTTGTATTTTTATTACGGATATTGGATCCGGTGTAATAGATAGGATTAGAATAGATTTGATTTTATTGTATTTTCAAATTTATTGTTGTAATCCTTCAAGTACAAGATCAAGACGAAGATAAAAAGGCGAACAGGTTCCATGAAGATAGAGATCTCGGGTCAAGTGGGAGCTATATCAAAATTGTTTTGAAACCCTTTTGACTAGTTCGTTTCGTTTCTGGCTAAAACAAAACGGGCGACCTATTAAGGGCTCGATTCGTTTAATTTTATTATTATGTTTTGTGGTTGTGGTTTATTTATTGTAAATAATTTAGATAACCCAAAATAAATAAAATTTTCACAATCATGGCTGTATGCGCTTTGGATCGTCAAATCTACAAAGAGATTGATCAAACAAGTTTGATTCAGGTGCGGAATCCCTGAATCAATCACAAAAATGATAATCAAACAATCAAAACACATAAATCATCTTTCAAAGCTTTTTCTCATTCATAAACAACTTGAATTACACGTTTTAATAATGTTTACAATCAAATCTAACTTGAAAATAAGTTGACACAAACACTAGGGAGAGACACAAAACAGGAGGGAATAAAATGACCAACAACTAACTTTCAAAATGAGCTTAACCTATTTATAGGCCTGCACATTCGCCCATATTGCATGGTCGAATGTGCAGGTTTGCCCATACCACATGGTCGAACCAAGCATAACATAAACATCTAAATCACATTCGCCCCTATCTCTCCTTCGTACTCTTTCTTCTCCTTCGCACCTTCTGAATTCTTCATTCGCCCACATTTATCTCCTTCGCCCGTTCGACAAACAACAAAACATATGTTAATATTAATCCAAAGCATTAGTCGCACAAAATGCATCTACAAACTCACCCTCGACTATTGCTTGGATTGTTTACGCTCTTGGTCCATTATCTTGTTCATAAGCTTTATGCGCAGTTGTTTCTTCTGTTCCAACGTCATCACCAGTTCAAATACTTGTTTCGGCTTTTTTCTTCTTCACTTCAGGAACATCTTGAACTTTAACAAACTTGCCAAGCTTCTTATCGTAGTCGCATCCGGCATTAATGTCATGAGCAAAGCATAGAAATACCACACGCTGGTATTTACTTGCTTGTTCAGCATCCTTCACATCACTGAATATAGGATTGTAATAAAACATAATTATATCCTCATGTGAACAATTCACCAACCACATAGGATCAAATATGTGTATTTTCTTGAAACTCTTTTCACCATCCTTCAATACTATCACAGCCTCTGCAATCTTCCAATCATAATACCACCAGATAAAGTCTTTTGCAAAGTGTTGAGGAATCTGCAACAATGGAATATGTTTCAACACTTTCGGTGGATTGTACTTTAGAGTCACCTTGGGCAAACCGGTTATAGAATCTATGTCTTTCTTATGAACAATCCGCTTTGGATACTGAGGTGCAAAAAGATTCCACTTCGTCCTGCTTTCCCTCGCCATTTTATCAGCAAAATAGGCAATGTGATCATTTGACGATCCAGTCAACTTATGTCGACAAATATCACGAATAGCCCAGTATGGTAGAGTCTTCAAATCATGAAATCTATCAAAATAGAGTATCCCCTTCTCCCACTTCACGGCAACACACTTCAACTGCTTTATAAACTTCCAACCCAACGCTTTTCCTTTAAACATCTCGTTGTGGAGTTTATAAAAGCTACCCTGAATCTCTGCTTTCGGACGATTGGCTTCTTTCTCTTTTAGTTTCCTCAGTAACTCCTTCAAGCTGTCAGATTGTTCGATATGCGGTTTATCATTCCCCTTAAACACTTCATCAACAAACATATCACTCTTTTCTTTTGCAAGTTTCTCGGCTTCATTCAATAGCTCATCAGTGAATGCAGCAAATCCAGAATCTTTATCTTTCTTAAAATACTCTGGATACTCTTCACTGGTGATATCTTCAACTTCAATATCCTCGAACACAGGTACGTCACGATCATCAGAATGATTTCCAGCTTCCTTTTCAGGTAGATTAGGAATCTGGTTATCAGCCAATAGTTCTTCCAACGTTTTCCCAACCTGCTTCGCTAAGCCTTCTAAAATTTCTTTTGTCATTGCCGCAGAAACTGCACCATCTTCTAAATGTGGATCATTATACTCCAATTCAAGCACCCTGTCACTAGATTCAAAGATTTCAGAAAATCTACTGGTCATGTCAATCGTCCAAACTCGATCAGTAAGCATCTGGCGATACATCTGTTTATCATCTTCAGACAATGACTTCAGCTTTTCATTCTAGAAGATCGTATCATCATCAACCGATCCTCCAGGAGCTTTAGAACTGGATTCACCTCCTTTTCCAGATTCCCATTTCTCATACTTATATTTATCTGTATCATCATCATCATTATCATCATCATCATCATCATCAAATGCAGAGCTGCTTCCATCACCAGATTCATCATTCGAACCATCATCATCTCCCTCATCCTTCTTCTTTTTAGGAGCCTTTCCAGTATCTTCATCAAGATCCTCATCTTCCTCATCCTCATTATCAGATAGTTCAAAATCAACCTGCTCCTCGTCTTGATCTTTATCCTCTTCACCTTCTTTCAACTGAGGAGCTCGAGAGTATAAATCTTTAATCAGATTATCCATGCTTTTATTACTCTATTTTAGCTTCTTATTCTCTTCCTTCAAAGCTATAAACCTTCTGGTGTTTCTTTGCTCATGTTTTAACAATTTCCTATTATCCTTCTGCAACTGTTTGATTTTCTTTTTCAGCTCTTCATTGTTCTCATGTGATGTAACAACGACATCCAACATCTTTGAGTCATTCTTTCTCAATTGATCAATCTCTTTCTGCTGCTTATTTATAATATTCATCATCTTAGTAAGTTTCCGGTTAATAGTGTTCATCACATCACTATCCACTGTAACCTTTTGAGCAGAAACTTCAGCAACTTCAGGCAGTTTACCTTTCCTCAACTTCTTCAGTACATTATCTAATGCCTCGTTAAAAGCGTCAACAGGTAAATCAGATCCCTGTTCAGTACTAGAAGTGGTTGTGGTTTTCTGCTTCTTAGAAGCTGGAGCAGCAACTGGTGATTTCGAGCTTGAAGCAGGTGGCAACTTCTTTCCTGCTACTAAAGATTCAATCTCTCTAGCTCGTTTCTCTGTGGGCTTTAACACTTTTTCTTTCTTCTTGAATTGGGGCTTCTTTGGTTTCTCCCCCTGAACTGGCGATCCAGGAAAATCTCCTACTCCCAAACCTAATCCCTCACCCTCTTCATCTAAGTGAATAGGGCTCTTCGTTCTCTGTTCTTCCACTGATCTGTTCAGACTAACAGACTCACCAGCCACAGTGGCCTTGGGCGTGGTGGCCTTTACTGTCTCGGTTTCAGAATCCCAATGTTCATTGTAACACCCCAACCGATGGCGGAAACATCGGGATGTCACGTATTGATGATTGTTCTGTAGCTCATGGTAAATAAATTTCAATAATTGATTTAAGTACATCACATACAATTGTTCTCCAAAATTTGTACATCAAAATGAATAAATACTAGCTACGCATCTTTAAGTAATAACTCAAATCTTCAAGCAAGTAGAACCTGAAACATGTTAAGTTGAAAATATTTTGGGTCAACAAAAGTTGGTGAGAATTACATAGGTTTTGATAACCGGATAAAATTGTTGTGCAATTCATGTGTCATGGCAATCTAGTCCATATGTGAAAACATACTAGAAGTAAATCGAGTGCATAATCAACCATTGTGACTGTTGTATTGTGGTACATCCCATACGCTCATGGTTCACTCGTTTATATTGCAGTAACAAACACCCACGCAACCTTTGTAGGAGGCACGTATCCGGGTGGGATTGTCAGTCCAATATGTAACACCCCAACCGATGGCGGAAACATCGGGATGTCACGTATTGATGATTGTTCAGTAGCTCATGATGAATAATAAATTTCATTAAATAATTTAAATAAGTTACATACAATTGTTCTAAGAATTTGTACATCAAATTGAATAAAAACTATACAAACATCTTCAAGCAAGTAGAACCTGAAACATGTTAAGTTGAAAATATTTTGGGTCAACAAAAGTTGGTGAGAATACATAGGTTTTTGAAAAATAATTGATAACAATAGTTTGTACAACATTCAAAGTTGTATGATGATAGAGTATGATACCGACATGTAACAATGCGTCTTTGTACAACCAAACCTTGTGTCGACTGTTGACTAACTCGCAAGTTAGTTAAATGTTGTTACTGTTATCGATCATCCCTGAATTTATGCGGGGGATGGGTTTGTCAGACCTATAGCGCTATAATCTAAACAGGCGACTTGATCATTGTTAATGATTGTACTGTGTCTTTTTGTTACAGTCAAATGATAGAATGATGATGTACTTGAATCACAAGTAAATATGAGTAAATGATAGTATAAAATATTTGAACATGTTTCACCCCAAAAATAGTGAAAATAGAGTAAAAGGGGCTATGTAAACTCACCTTAGCAAATGTTATACTTCTTGAAAAGATTGAATAATGGGGTTGCCCAAACAATGTCAAATATCACCCTATAATAAAGTAATAAATAAGTCTATCTAGCCTACAAATGTATACATTCTAGGGCTTCGAATTTGGGGATAACTACTCGTTTGATTAATATTAAAATTGTTTGATAATTGAGAGAATTTTTGTAAATAAATAAACAAAAATTCTTTTTATGAAATTTAAATTTTTGATGGTCACAATAATGAGTTTAAAGTATAAAAATAATTTTTATAAAATTATTTTCTTTAAAATAGATTATTAAATCTATTCATTACAAATTGTCAAACTTTAGCTTTAATATTTAAAAATACTAAAATTAAAGAATTATCAGTTTAAAAATTACATTTCTGTTCCAAATAATCAGAAATAATTTATGTAAAATTTTGGTGCAAAAATATAAAAAATTGAATTTATTATGATTTAATTATGATTAAAACTAACAAAAATTGATTAAAAATATTAAATAAACGATTTTTCTGAAATAAAAATTATTTCAGAAAAGTTTATTATTATAAAAACTTAGAATAATTTTTGTGGAAATTTATAAGATTGTTTTGATATTTTTATAGAATTTTATAAATAAAATGGAATAAACTTGATTTATTTACTATATATATTAAATAAATAAATTTTTGAAAACTAAAAATTGTATGTTAAACTTTTTCACAAGTTTAACATAATGTAATTTTTGTATCATTTTTAAAAGTGTTTTAATATTTTAAAATGAATTTATAAAATATAAGTATTGTATAATTAAAGTTTGAAAAGAAAACAAACACAAAAAAAGAAAAAAAAGCCTGCTGCTGCTGAGGATCGAACCCTCGTGGGCCGGTCCAAGGACACCAAGCACAACCACTTGGTCTAGACCAGTGGTTGTGTCTGGTTTCAGTTCGTTTAATATTTAAAGTTTATACGCGATTACATGTTCTTCCCCAATTCCTCATTTACGAGCCCTAGCTTTCAAATACGTTTAATTAGCAAACGATAACTCCTGAATTGTTGGGGCTATCGTTCTTACAGGGCCGACTAACAAAACCAAGTGATCAATTGTAACTTACAGTGTATAGAGGTGCGACTTGAAGCGGTCAACGTATAGGTCAAACCGAAGCAAAATCGTAGGATTGGGAGAGTTTAAGGATAATTTGAGAATAGGGATATGTTTTTTCGGCGATTGTAGGAGGTTTGGGGCTGTTCAATTTATAGTGTAATAGCTTGGTGTTCGTTTTGGTAAGTTTTGACCCGTTATTGATTGTTTACGCGTATAATTAGCCTATAATTGGTGTGTTTTGACTGTGATAGTTGGCGTGTATGAGACGAAATAGGGTCTGTCAGTCAATTTGTTGCCATTTCAGGAATCAAAACGCGTGAATTCAAGAGTGATTGAAGGAACGACCTGGGTGTTGACTTCCATTGTTTGACTTATGATAAACAAGGTAGGTATTTAATTCTTTTGCCTCTGGTTGTAATCACAAAGAATAGGTTGGCTTAGTGGTTTAGTGGTGATGGTTTAAGGTTGCGAGCCGGTCTGGACGCGGGTTCGATTCCCGGTCCAGACATAATTTTTTTTTTATAAAGGGTGAAGGGGATGGAAGATGGGCCAGATTTGGGCTGGACTTGCAAAGGGTTTGGGCTTGGATGGAAAAATTTTTAGAAAGAATGGTTTGAGTTTGAGGCTTAAGGGTCCAAACACATATATGTGCCTTATGATTATTATTGTTATTATTATTATTATTATTATATATATATATATATGTATAAAATAAGGTTTTTATGTATAAAAATTTGGGGAAATTTTGCGATGTTACAGTCTCCCCTACTTTTGAAAACTTCGTCCCGAAGTTAAAAGAAAAATACCAGGTTTGCAATTGGTCGACTACCGAAGACCTTGATAAAATTTCACACTACCTTAATGTACCTGTAAATTCATGATTACGTTCCGGACCGTAATTACCAATTTACCTTACATTAGGGTCTTGCGTCCTTTTATGACTCTACCGATTGTTGAGCAGGTTCGATAGTCTCCACTATTCGTTGAGCAGGTGGTAGGGCCTCTCCCAACTATTGGAAAGACATGATGACCTCTACCAATCGTTGAGTAGGTTCGATAGCCTTCACCAGTCATGGAGCAGGTTGCAGGGCCTCTCCCGACTGTTGAAAAGGTATGATGACACATAGATTGCAAATTGATAACATGTTTATGCAAGCAAGTTTACAAGCACAGTATATGAGTTGTAGTTGTATAGATTTAGTTCGCATTCAAACAATCATGCATACACCATGTAAACAACTCTCAGACAAAAATATCAATATTAGAATTTATTACTTGGATCAAATAGCGTCAATACATAGAATAAAAGCAAACAACGTTCGAATGGTGGGACATGTTGTTAAGTAGCTGGAGGGTCTTGATCTCTGTTTAATTTAGGGCATCGGTTACGGAAGTGATTTGGGTCTCCACATTCATAACACTGACCATAGTTGTATCGATTAGGATTAGTAGCCTGAGCAGGGTTGGTGGGTTGGTTGGCATTAGGATTTGGGGTCTCGCGACATGTATTAACTAGATGGCCATACCTACCACAATTGGTGCACAAGCGACACTCTGAAGTAGTGGGATGATGTCGGTTGCATGTGTTACACAATGGATGGTTTCCTGTATAAGGTTTCTTGTTAGAAGCTTGTGGAGTGAGGTTTGCATTAGGATCCCTGGTCTTACGCTTCTGGTTCTCAGTAGTTACCGCGGCTACAATACTTGCTTTATTGCCTTTCCGAACTAAGGTCTCGTCTTTTACGTGATTGTCCGTTAAGGTAGCTGCTAGACGCTTGGCTTCCTCCAAAGTAGCAGGGTTCCTTCCCCACACTGTATCCTGAATCTTCATGGTAAGCCACCAATGTAGTTTTCGATTGCAATAGGCAAGGGGGTGACTTTGTGTGGTAGCAGTAGACTAAGTTCGTGGAAACGAGTGTTGTAGGCAAGGTTTTCTCCACTATCTTGGACAAGGTCGTGAAACTCGTCTTCCAACTTCTTGATTTCGTTGCGTGGGCATAACTCATTTTTCATTATCTAGTTGACTTGATCCCAAGTCATAGCAAGTGCAACTTCAGCTCCTCTGGTGCGTTTTTCCTCATTCCACCAAGTGAGTGCTCGTTTGTGAAGAACACTCATAGCATAACGGACCTTAAAGTTATCGGGGCACTCACTTTTAATGAAGGTATTCTCAATACCCTCGAACCATTGTAGAAGACCAGTAGCCCCTTCATCTCCACTGAACTTAGGAGGATTACAGGTATTAAAGTGCTTAAGGGTACAGGCTGGAAGACCATTCCTGTTCCCGTTGTGGTTTCCATTTCCGTTTCCGTTTCCGTTGCCGCTACCGCTTCCATTGGCGTTTCCGTTGCTGTTCATCTGGATGACTTGAGCCACCAAATTAGGAACCAGGGTTGCCATTTGTTGCGCCATTTGTTGAGAAATGATCGCAGCCAGTTGGGCATTAATGCCATTGTTGTTGTTGTTGTTGTCATGGTTGTCGTGGTTATGTTTGTGATTGCTACTCCCTTCATCATGATTATCACCACTGTTAAGACGATTGCTGCGACGAGGAGGCATGATCTGTATGAGACACAATGAAATGAATGAGGTTATATAAGGAATGTAATCATTTATTCATTAATTAAAACGAATAAACGAAAACGTTGACTTATCAAAGATTCTAGATTCTAATAACATATGAAGACATGCTTTAGCCTATAAGTGAACACTCATCCCGAGAATTCCCAGGTAGGCATCCGGGTCCCTCGTCTGATTGGGATATATGCGCAATGCCAGCCTAGACAGAAGACTCAGAATACAGGCGTTCACCCTTCCAGATTGCACGTGTTCGTTATTAAAATCTAGAACTTCGACGAGATCTCAAGGGGGTTCAGGCTAAACCTGAGGATTTTGTCCTATTAGTCTAAGAGTAGATCCACTGATGGAGAGCAACCTTCTTGTAAGGATGAAAGTAGGGATAAGAAGTAGGAGGGAGATAGAGAATAGCATGTATAAGAAGCAAGTACTGGTTAAATCCTATGGTTATAGACTAGATTATTTTTCTAATAACCTAATTCCCTATAACCATGGCTCTGATACCAATCTGTAACACCCCAACCGATGGCGGAAACATCGGGATGTCACGTATTGATGATTGTTCAGTAGCTCATGGTGAATAATAAATTTCATTAAATAATTTAAATAAGTTACATACAATTGTTCTAAGAATTTGTACATCAAATTGAATAAAAACTATACAAACATCTTCAAGCATCAATTCAAATCTTCAAGCAAGTAGAACCTGAAACATGTTAAGTTGAAAATATTTTGGGTCAACAAAAGTTGGTGAGAATACATAGGTTTTTGAATAATAATTGATAACAATAGTTTGTACAACATTCAAAGTTGTATGATGATAGAGTATGATACCGACATGTAACAATGCGTCTTTGTACAACCAAACCTTGTGTCGACTGTTGACTAACTCGCAAGTTAGTTAAATGTTGTTACTGTTATCGATCATCCCTGAATTTATGCGGGGGATGGGTTTGTCAGACCTATAGCGCTATAATCTAAACATGCGGCTTGATCATTGTTAATGATTGTACTGTGTCTTTTTGTTACAGTCAAATGATAGAATGATGATGTACTTGAATCACAAGTAAATATGAGTAAATGATAGTATAAAATATTTGAACATGTTTCACCCCAAAAATAGTGAAAATAGAGTAAAAGGGGCTATGTAAACTCACCTTAGCAAATGTTATACTTCTTGAAAAGATTGAATAATGGGCTTGCCCAAACAATGTCAAATATCACCCTATAATAAGGTAATAAATAAGTCTATCTAGCCTACAAATATATACGTTCTAGGGCTTCGAATTTGGGGATAACTGCTCGTTTGATTAATATTAAAATTGTTTGATAATTGAGAGAATTTTTGTAAATAAATAAACAAAAATTCTTTTTATGAAATTTAAATTTTTGATGGTCACAATAATGAGTTTAAAGTATAAAAATAATTTTTATAAAATTATTTTCTTTAAAATAGATTATTAAATCTATTTATTACAAATTGTCAAACTTTAACTTTAATAAAATTAAAGAATTATCAGTTTAAAAATTACATTTCTGTTCCAAATAATCAGAAATAATTTATGTAAAATTTTGGTTCAAAAATATAAAAATTGAATTTATTATGATTTAATTATGATTAAAACTAACAAAAATTGATTAAAAATATTAAATAAACGATTTTTCCGAAATAAAAATTATTTCAGAAAAGTTTATTATTATAAAAACTTAGAATAATTTTTGTGGAAATTTATAAGATTGTTTTGATATTTTTATAGAATTTTATAAATAAAATGGAATAAACTTGATTTATTTACTATATATATTAAATAAATAAATTTTTGAAAACTAAAAATTGTATGTTAAACTTTTTCACAAGTTTAACATAATGTAATTTTTGTATCATTTTTAAAAGTGTTTTAATATTTTAAAATGAATTTATAAAATATAAGTATTGTATAATTAAAGTTTGAAAAGAAAACAAACACAAAAAAGAAAAAAAAGCCTGCTGCTGCTGAGGATCGAACCCTCGTGGGCCGGTCCAAGGACACCAAGCACAACCACTTGGTCTAGACCAGTGGTTGTGTCTGATTTCAGTTCGTTTAATATTTAAAGTTTATACGCGATTACATGTTCTTCCCCAATTCCTCATTTACGAGCCCTAGCTTTCAAATACGTTTAATTAGCAAACGATAACTCCTGAATTGTTGGGGCTATCGTTCTTACAGGGCCGACTAACAAAACCAAGTGATCAATTGTAACTTACAGTGTATAGAGGTGCGACTTGAAGCGGTCAACGTATAGGTCAAACCGAAGCAAAATCGTAGGATTGGGAGAGTTTAAGGATAATTTGAGAATAGGGATATGTTTTTCGGCGATTGTAGGAGGTTTGGGGCTGTTCAATTTATAGTGTAATAGCTTGGTGTTCGTTTTGGTAAGTTTTGACCCGTTATTGATTGTTTACGCGTATAATTAGCCTATAATTGGTGTGTTTTGACTGTGATAGTTGGCGTGTAGGAGACAAAATAGGGTCTGTCAGTCAATTTGTTGCCATTTCAGGAATCAAAACGCGTGAATTCAAGAGTGATTGAAGGAACGACCTGGGTGTTGACTTCCATTGTTTGACTTATGATAAACAAGGTAGGTATTTAATTCTTTTGCCTCTGGTTGTAATCACAAAGAATAGGTTGGCTTAGTGGTTTAGTGGTGATGGTTTAAGGTTGCGAGCCGGTCTGGACGCGGGTTCGATTCCCGGTCCAGACATAATTTTTTTTTTTTTATAGAGGGTGAAGGGGATGGAAGATGGGCCAGATTTGGGCTGGACTTGCAAAGGGTTTGGGCTTGGATGGAAATTTTTTTAGAAAAAATGGTTTGAGTTTGAGGCTTAAGGGTCCAAACACATATATGTGCCTTATGATTATTATTGTTATTATTATTATTATTATTATTATTATTATTATTATATATATATATATATATGTATAAAATAAGGTTTTTATGTATAAAAATTTGGGGAAATTTTGCGATGTTACACAATAGATCTATCAATGTATACCGTTTGGCTGATGAATGTTTATGCTAGAATTGTGCTTACCCTAGTCATGTTCTGTAAGCGAAAGAATTTATCTAAAACAGGATAATATGATCATACAAGTTACAAAACTAGGTGCGGAAACCCTAGTTCTGAACAAACTGATAAAACTCTAATCAAAACACAATCAAGATCATTTTCAAAGCTTTTTCATAGATTAACTTTCTCAAATATTCAATTACAATCAATCACACGTTAATCTAGATCAATTACAGACTTTCACAAAATGACCTGGAACCTGACCTGAATACATACACAAATGACAACTCTATTACATACTCAAAAACACAAAACCTATTTATAGATACTGCACGTTCGCCCCTTTGCACTGGTCGAATGTGGATCTTTTCCACATTCGCCCACTTCCAATGGTCGAACGTATCTTCTGATCAGTTCCAGTCTACCTTCGCCCACTAACCATCTACCTTCGCCCCTTTTATCTACCTTCGCCCATTCTCTAACATATGTTAATCATGTTTATCCAATCATTAGTCGCAAAACGCATCAACAAACTCCCCCTCGACTATTGATTGGATAGTTTTCTCTGTTGGTCCATTGTTTTGTTCATCAACTTGATTCTGAGCTGTTTCTTCTGCTCAGTAGTCATTGGAGGCTCAAATGTTTTCTTCACTGGTTTAGACACATTCGCTATCTTCACCATCTTACCCAGCTTATTCTCCAAATTGCTTCCCGCATTGATGTCGTAAGCAAAACAAACTCCAACCACTTGAGTATACTTTCTTGCTTGAGCAAAGTCTTTTGGTTCATAGTAGATCGGATTGTAGAAAAGCATGATGATGTCTTCAAAAGTGCAATTAATCAACCACATAGGATCAAATACATGAACATGCTTGTATTTATCCTTTCCATCTCTCAACACAATCACCGCTTCAGCCTTTCTCCAATCATAATACCAGAAGATAAAATCAGCACTGAAATGCTGTGGCATAGGCATCAAAGGTATCTTTCTCATCACTTCAGGTGCTTTGTATATCAACGTAACCCGCTTCATATTGGTTTGAGGATCAATATCCCAATGAACTTTTCTTCGGGGATATTGAGGCTTGAACCTATTCCATCTTGTTCGACTTTCCCAAACCAACTTATCTGCGCACCAACCAACATGTGAACCATTCAATTCTGCACCTGACATTGGGAATCTACATAAATCTCTGACCGCCCACTACGGTAGAGTAAGCAAATCACAGAATCTTTTGAAGTACAAGATTCCTGTTTCCCATTTCGCAGCTATGCATTTTAACCTGCCTAAGTATGTCCACCCGAGAGCTCTACCTTTGAACTTAGCGTTGTGAAACTTATAAAAGTTACCTTGAGCTTCAGGCTTTGGTCGGTTCTCATCCATTTCCCTCAATTTTCTCAAATAACTCTTCAATTCATCAGATTGATTTGAAGGTCCTTGTTTATCAACACCAAATACCTTTTCCACAAACTCTGCACTCCTCTGCTGAGCTTTCTGCTTCGCTGAATTGTTTGGTACCTCAGTAAAGTCAGGAAATACTTCATCTTCATCTGTTTTCCTGAAATACTGAGGAAACTCTTCATGAGTTATATCTTCCATCTCCACTTCATTGTTCTCAGGAGTCTGCATATCATCTGAATGACTTCCAATATCCTTTTCAGGAATATCTGGAATCGATTCATCCATCATAAACTCCTCAAAAGTCTTTCCTACCCTCTGTGCAAGACCATCTAGAATTTCCTTTGCCACAGATGCAGGTAATTCCCCTTCCTCAAGATCAGGATCTTCATATTCCAATTCATATCGCATATCATCAGTTTGGAATATTTCAGTAAAGCATCCTGTGAACTCAATGGTCCATTCTCTCTTTTCCAACATATCTTTATACAACTGTTTAGCATCATCAGATAGAGATCTCACCTTCTCATTCCAGAAAATACTTTCATCTGAATCAACGTTCTCACCTTTCTTCTTAGAACTTGATTCTCCAGTATCTTTCTTCTTTGATGTTCTCTTCTCATAAGTAAATCTGGAAGTATCATCTCCTCTATCATTATCACTACCACTGCTAAACTCATCTCCTTTCTGTCTCCCAGCACCTTCTGCATCATCATCATCATCATTCTTGTCATCATCATCATCACTTTTCTCCGATTCATCATCATCCTCATCATCATCTTGTTCTTTCTTAGATTCAGAATCTTCATAATCAACTTTTTCTTCTTCATCTTCTTCATCTTCTTCACCCTCCTTCAACTTGGGTGCAGTGTTATACAACTCATCAATCAAATCACTAAGGCGTTTGTTCTCAGCTCTTAGTTCTTTGTTGTCTGCTTTTATCAACTTAATCCTGCTCTTGTTTCTTGCACACTTTCCTTCAAGCTTCTCATTCTTAGCTTCAAGCATCTTAACCTTCTCATTGATCTCATCTTGATTAGATTTAGATGCAACCACAATCTGAAGCATTTTCTCCTCATTCTGCTTGAATTTAGCAATCTCAGCTTGTTGAGCTACAATCATTTTCATCATGTCATCCATTTTCCTGTTCACCTGTTTCATCACATCATCATCTACAGTGACTTTCTTGGATTTGGATTTGGATGGCTCAACTTCTTTTTCTTTCTGAGGCTTTCTGAACATGTCAAGTACATTGTCCAGTGCAACGTTAAGTTGATCAGCTGATATTGGTTCTGCCTCTTTGGATTTCTTTTGTTTCTTGGCGACAGGTGAAGATAGCTTTGATGATGTACCAGCATCGGGCACTCTTTTTCCTTTCAACAGTTGAGCTAACTCTTTCTCTCTCAACTCTTTCGTACTAGACTTCTTCGCCATGGTCTTTTGCTTTTTCGTCTTAGGCAAATTAACCACCACAGTCTCTCCAACACTCAACTCTGCCAAGTCAACACCTAGACTCTCATCTTCAACATATTTCTTTCTTTTCTCAGCTTCTTCAATCGACTTGTTCAAAGATTCAGACTCACCAACCATAGTGGCCTTACGTTTGGTGGCCCTAACATTTTCAGCATCAGAATCCCACTGCCCGTCTATCTCAGTCTCCTCTGAATCAACTGACTCTTCATCCACCAAACCTGAACCTTTCTTTGCCGTTGATTTATGTCTAACCGCCTGTTGCTTTGAACTTCCCTGATCAATCTTTCCCTTGCCCTTCCCTTTGGCTCCAGGATTGACTACTTGTCTCTTCCTCTTAGTGCTTGAATCAGCGTACACTAAGGGATCATCATTATCCGAATCACTATTATCGTGCCTTGCTTTGTTCTTGCCAGGATCAGTGTAATCCTGACGAGCCAAAGCTCCAAAGAGTCTCCTATTAGGTGGCTTTTCACTATCTGGCACACCTTTGTATCCCTTCATCCTCGCTAGAGTACGAATGTTCATGTGATCTTGACCTAGGATCATAGTCGGATCCTTCTTCAACTCTGGATACTTGTGGTCAAAGATCATCATTAGAAATCTCGGATATAGCATGAACTTCTTGTACTTCATACCTTTCAGCATCTCCAGCATATGGTCTAGAATCATACCAGAAACGTTAAATGGTTTGTTGAGAGTCAACGCAACCATTAACGAACTCAAACTTCTTCTCATAACGTCATATCCACCGCTCACACATCCAAATACGTGGATAATAACGTGTGCAAAGTACTTGAACTGCACGCCCAACTTCCCTTTATACATAGATCCATCTGTAATCGGTCCTTTGTACTTCATTCGTAAGAAACAAGCTTTCTGCTCAGTCCAGGATAACTCTCTGGGATCTTCACTGACTTCAAACTTGATCTGCAGTGCTTCCCGTATATCAGACTCTGTCAAAAACATCTCCATATCTTGAATCTTGCTCTTGATAATCGTCTGATTATCCCAAAAGTCATACTTCGCATTATGGTAGAAATCTTCAATAATGTCTCTGTATATGATTGTCGGTGTGGCTAATGCATGTACAATTCTGCTCCTTCTCAAAAACTCTATAATCCCGGTGAACTCAGTATTCTTCTCTACGTCACCAAGATATGCACAGCAGTTGTGAGATCGCTCGAACGGCCAACTGCTTGGAACAGATGCTTCAGCCTGTTGTACCGGATCTGGAATAACATTCTCTGCTGGAGCTTCCACATTTTCTACTGGTGCTTCAACATTCTCGGATTGATCAGCCATCTGTACATCAAAAACAGAAAAAATACGTCAAAATGCAAAAACGACAAAAAGTTAAAAATTTTAAGGTTTTAAAGATCTACATTCGCCCCTTTTGTTTTGGACGGATGTGAAAAATTGTGGTCGAATGTGAATTCCACTGGTCGAATGTGTAAAGATTTCAAGTAACAATCACATTCGCTCGTTTTATACCCACATTCGCCCATCTATTTTCACTTTCGCCCATTTTTGGAACCGAAGGTGAAAATAGAAAATCCCCAAAATTTAAAAATTTGCCAAAGTTGTTTTTAACATCTCATTTTGATCCAAATGTGTCCTATAATGACCGAACAACACTCGTGTATCATCAATTTTACTGATTATTCAATTTTCATTAGTTTTAAAGTGGAATTAGGTTTTATAAGTTTCAATCAATCAATCAATCAACTAAACCTTGTTATTATCCTAATTCCTTATACTATCTCCCCCTAAAACTGATGAAGATTGAATGTAAATCAAAAACAAGCATTAACAAGCATCCTAAGACCCCTAAAATTGAAACCCTAAGTCCGAAGAGAAAAACAACGATTCTGCTCTGAATAAACCTCCAATACCTGTGAAATTAGAGTCAAAAGAATCAATATTTAACAAGGAACAGATCACACAATCACAGGAAATTCAAGCAACAAAGTCTGGTTATCGAAGAAATTTTGAAAAAATTTTGAATGAGAGGTTCGAACCTGAAAGGGCTTATATATAACAGCCACCTTCGCCCGTTTGATATGGACGAATGTGAGGTAATTCCACATTCGCCCCAATCTAATGACCCGAATGTGAAATATGTTACCTGAAGGTGGAACTTATACCCGAAGGTGAAAATGATACCCGAAGGTGAAGATGTCCCACATTCGTCCAAATTGAAACGGTCGAAAGTGAGGATTTTTCCACATTAGACCCAATTAAGGGGCGAATGTGAAATGGAAAAATCTGAAAATTTCGCCAAAACAGGAATTCGAATCCCGTTCAACATTTTTCAATCTGTTAAACTTCCAAAACTCAAATTTTCACATTTTGAATGATACAAAGCCCAGATGGTGTTATCAAATCTCAGAAATTGACCATCAAGCATCCCCGGCTATCAAAAATAAAGCAGAAATGCAAATCTTTTTGGGTTTTCTGAAATTTTAACAAAACACACCTAAAATCTTTTTGGATTTTGTATCTTTTTGACAATAAAAGTAAAATGCAACAAAGTAAAATGCATCAAAGTAAATGAAAGCAGTAAACATTTTGTGATATCCGGTAAGAGGATCATATCAGTTTTCTTTGAAATCTGAACACAGCGTTGATCTGTTTTAATATTATCATTAGAAACAGTATGTGACACGGCAATTGCTGATATTGTGGTCCACGTAAGCTCACATGCAGACAATTACGCAATGCTTTAAAATGATACGAATTAGATGTATTAGACTAACACATTGTGGTTCCCACACACACGACATACTCCCGTATCAAGAAATAAATGCACAAAGACTCATTGTAAAGCGTGATTATGCTTTCGTCGTCTGTAATTGTACAAGATATAATGCATAGAGGTATACAGGTCAGCAAATTAATGCAGCAAAGTAACATATGCACTATACCAGGTTGAGGACTGATATTAATCATGATTTGCATCAATGATCAATACGATGTAATAGATAATCTTTGATCATCATATAACATGGAAAGTTCCTCAATTCGGTAACTTTAGGATTTGGCATATAGCTCTTTTATAAAGACACCATGTCTGATCTAGGTCCGTAATGACTTACAGCAGAAGATCAGATAGTCTATCCCCAGACAACTAATAACATAACGACCCTAAACCTCCGAGTTTTGTACAAATACCCTATCAAACGAAATTACGGTACTAAGACCATATGCCCATGAGGTGTTCAGCCACAAACGCGTAGTTTTTTATGTTTGTATCACTAATGAACGCAATATTTAGTCTACGAAGCCTATCAGCATATCACACGTAATCAACATACATCTCATTATACTATACAATTCTTTAGCCTGTGTCAGATCCCCACTGATGTACTATCATTTCCTCTTTTTATCCAGGAAATCATTTTGGTTTTTCTAATTTTTAGGTATTTTGAAAATTTTTCAATGTTTTTGGTTTTTCTGATAAAATGACTCCCCCTAAAATAAAGAACATATTTTTGGGTTTTTTTAATTTTTCTGAAAAACAAAACAAAAATTTGAAAGAAACAATCCACTTGAAAGCATCAACTTCTTTGAGGATTAAACAACCCTCTCGAAAGCATCAACTTCTTTGAGGATTATGATAGTAAAGAGAAATTCCCAATTAGCAAAGAGAAACTCCCAATTAGCAAAAATTTTAAAAACAAAAACTAAACATAAAAAGCGATAAACCGAGGTGCCGATTAGTCCTGTTTTTCCTTTATATTGTTTACTTTTAAAAGATATTCAAAGCGGGATCTGTCAAAAGCTTTTGTAAACAAATCTGCACGTTGGTAGTCAGTATGGATTTTGACCATATCTATCAATTCCTTAGCGTAACAATCACGGATAAAATGATATTTAATCCGGATATGTTTCGCTTTAGAATGATTTTCAGTATTTTTAGTTAATGCAATTGCGGCTTCGTTGTCACAGTGTATAGGGGTTTTAAGAAACTGCAAACCGTAATCCACCATCTGTTGTTGGATCCAGAGCACTTGCGAACAGCAACTCGAGGCTGAAATGTACTCTGCTTCACAGGTAGACAATGCGACGGAAGTCTGTTTCTTACATTGCCAGGTAATTAACCTGCTCCCTAAAAACTGGCAACCAGCTGTTGTTGATTTGCTATCTTTGTCACAGCCGCCCCAATCTGCATCACTAAAAGCAATAAAATCAAAATCATCATCATTAGGGTACCAAAGTCCTTTTGATGGACAACCCTTCAGATATCGAAGGATACGCTTGACCGCCGTCAGATGACTTTGTTTCGGCTTCGATTGATAGCGAGCACAGAGACACGTTGCATACATAATATCTGGTCGAGACGCTGTCAAATACATCAGAGATCCGATGATTGCTCTGTATGTAAATGGGTCTGTCAGCTCCCCCTTAGCGTCCACTCCAATCCCGTGATTGGGTTGAATCGGGGTATCCATCGGCTTAGAGTCCTCCATCTGGAATCGGCTCAAGATGTCGGAGACATATTTCGTCTGGTGGATGAAAATCCCGTCGGGTCTTTGGTCCACCTGCAAGCCGAGGAAAAACTGCATCTCCCCCATAGCGCTCATTTCAAACTTTTCTGCATGACAGTTTCGAATTCCCTGCATAAAAGTTCGTTAGTTGAACCAAATATAATATCATCAACGTAAATCTGTACTAGAAGCAAATCATCTCCCGTCTTCTTCGTGAAGAGGGTGCAATCGACGAGGCCGCGCTTGAATCCTTTGGAGATGAGATATGTACTTAGCTCCTCGTACCACTGTCTTGGAGCCTGGTGCAAACCATATAGAGCTTTGTTCAGCACGTAAACCTTATCCCGGTGGATTGGGTCCTCAAAGCCTGGTGGCTGCCCGACATAAACCTCCTCCTTGACTTTCCCGTACAAAAATGCGCTCTTGACGTCCATTTGATAGACTTTGAATTTCTTGTATGAAGCAAACGCCAGGAACATCCGAATAGCTTCAATTCGTGCTACTGGTGCATAGATTTCGTTGTAATCAATCCCTTCGATTTGATGGAAACCCTGCACGACCAATCTGGCTTTGTTGCGAACAATAATCCCACGATCATCCTTTTTGCACTTAAACACCCATTTAGTGCCTATTTTCTTCCTTCCCGGCGGCAAATCTGTGAGCGTCCAGACTCCCAATTTCTGGAATTGCAATAACTCCTCCTGCATTGCCTCAACCCAGGCATCTTCATTCAAAGCGTCCTTGTATGTCCTTGGCTCTACCTGCGACACATAACATGCAAACGACCAATCATTTTGACTACCAGATTTTTGAATTTTGGCATATAATGCTAAAGCACCAAAACTCTCTGGCGAGTTAACGCTTTTCAGCTGCCCTCTGGTCATAACACCACTTCCAGGATCACCGATAACTTGCTCCAGCGGGTGAATACGATGAATCCGAGATTCCGGATTAACAGGTACAATAACTCCCGTCTGAGCAGTCAAGTTTTCTACAGCATCCTGATCATGACCCGTGTTTGATGATGAAGCAACATCTGGATTTGGAGTTGGGTTCACAGGTTGCACCTCTAATTCTTCTGCATGTTCAAGAACGGCTTCTTCAAATTGTTCATCTTCAGATTCTGAAGTGTCTAATGAAGTTGAAGCCTCTTGAAACATCTCTTCCTCTTGTATAGGAGCACTGGTATCATTAGAAGCTGGTAGGGGGTTCACGGTGATTGGACGCATCAACGGTGAAGTCGCCGCGTTTTCACACTCGTAAAGTAATCTGATAACAGCTTCTTCAACCAAGCTATCTAGGTTGAATGATTCAAAGAAATCTTTGTAATCAAACATCCAATCAGGACCCGTGCCTTGCAAATTTTGAGTGTATCGTTGAACTTCCACGTTAGCCCAATCCTCCACTTGACGAGTTCGCTTGTTGAATACCCGTTTGAGCGGGGTTGCATATCCAACAAAATATCCCTCCTCAGCTTTAGGACTAAACTTCTCACCTGGATTCAACATCGTGCATGGCGCCCCGAAAGGTTCTAGATACTCTAAGTTGGGCTTTCGTCGGTGTAACAGTTCATAAGATGTTTTTCCAAACTTCTTCACTGTTAGAACCCGATTTAATGTATAATTTGCTGCATAAATCGCCTCATTCCAGAACATTACCGGAAGATTTGAATCAGCGAGCATTGTTCTAGCCGCCTCAATTAGAGTCCTATTCTTTCGTTCAGCAACACCGTTCTGCTGTGGGGTATACGGAGCCGAATATTCATGATGTATCCCTTTGCTTTCACAAAGTTCATCCATCTTGGCATTTTTGAACTCCGTCCCGTTGTCACTCCTGATTCTTTTTATCTTCAAATTGTAGATATTCTCCAATCGAGTGAACAGAACTTGTAGATTAGTAAAGGTGTCGCTTTTGTTCTTCAAACACATCACCCATGAAAATCTTGAATAGTCATCAGTGACAACTAAACAATAAAGCTCTCCAAGATGACTTTTGCGCTTGACAGGTCCGAAAAGGTCCATGTGCAATCGCTCAAGCGGCATCTCAACAGAGTTAACTTTCTTCACTTTATGGGACTGTTTGTGTTGCTTCCCTTTCATACAACTTACACACTTGTCGTTCAGATGGAAATGTTTCACGTTTACTCCATCAACAAGCCCATTTCTCACCAATTGATTCATTTTCCTCAGATGAATGTGCCCCATTCTGCGGTGCCACATTATCGATTCTTTCTCGGTCGCCTTGGATAGAAAACATGTTATTTGCCCCTGTGATGTCATCGCCTTGGACATGTCAAGAATATAGAGATTGTTGACGCGAGGTGCCATCAACATTACCCACTCCTTTGGAATTTTGAAGCCCGGTTTGAGAATATAACAGGATTTGTCATCGAAATGCACAGAAAATTGTTTATCACATATTTGACTGACGCTCAGCAGATTATAATCTATCTGTTTCACATAAGATATCCGCTCGAAAGTCACAATCCCATTACTCACGCTTCCTTCCATTGTGATATATCCTCCTTTATTACCCGCGAAAGCGACATACCCTCCATTGATGTTTTTCACGTCGAACAGCAATGCGAGATCCCCCGTCATGTGGCCTGAAGCTCCACTATCAACAATCCATAGACTGCTAATAGGGCCAGCTGAAGCTCCCTGCACACAAAAAGTAAACATTTAGTTCTTTCGGGGGACCCAAGCCTGAGTCTTGGGCCTTTGAACATCAGCTTTCAAAGAAACATCCTCATTAACTTTTTCAACAACTTTTTGTTTTGGATCAATCTTTTTCTGATTGTTCAAAACATTTTCCTTTTTCTCACTTACCTTTGAAGTAGAAGCTCCTGGAGTACCATTTGGTGACCAAGATTGTTCAGATCTTTTAAGAATGCGAATTTGAGATTTTGGTTTCTCAATTGGTTTCTGAACATTGTTAACAAAAGTAACTTTCTTGGCTACCTTATCTGAGTTAACAGACTTAGGTCCAACATTTGATTTGACAATCGGTTTTTGTGGAACCTTTTGTCTATCAATTGTTGTGTTCACCACAGGCTTTCTCCATGATTGTTCCATAGCAATCCGATTTCTTTGATCATATTGATTGGACGATTGTTCCTCATTTGATGAAAATTGTTTTGATTATAAAATTGTTGTTGTTGAGGAACAACTCGTCTATGTGGTGGAACATAATGATCAATCGGTTTTCTCATGGAATTTCTAACTTCAACCTCATGTCTTTTATGCCTTACATATGGACACTGAGCAAGTAAATGCCCACGTTCCCCACATTTAAAGCATTTTCGATATTCTTCAAAAACATAATGAGCATTTGGTGAAGCAAATGATCTAACAGGATATTGATCATTATACTGTTGATTCCTCAAACTCTCAGGAAGTGGTCCTTTTGAGTAAGTGGGCTCATGAAAACCATTTGCTTTGTCATTTGGTCGAATGAACTCTGTGACATGGACCTTTGGTTCTTGAGGAACATCCGAAAACAATTTCTTTAAAATTTCTGGTGGAATTTCGTTTGTTCTCTCATGTTTTGGAAACCAAATAGTGCTTTCTTGCCAAATCTTTTCAATTTTAGCATAGTTAGCATTTTTGATTGGAAATTCCTCATCAGAGATGATTTTATCGGATCCTTCCATCCGATAAAACACCTTGACAGGTTTGTCACTTGGTTCATTCTCAAGATCCTTTCTAATCTCATTCTTTTCAGACTTTTTCTCACGATGAACAGTTGCCATCGGATGCACATGTTGAGATGGTGACACTGGTTCAGTAGTAATGATGTGATTTTCTTTTGGAATCTCACATGCATTAACAGTTTGGTCATTACCAGTATCATCATTCTCTGAGTCTGAATCCACACTTTCAGCATAAACACCCTCATCATTCAAGCCTAAAATCGGTCTCACATCGGAATAAGGATCACCAATACTCGAGGTATTAGATTCCATTTCCGATGATGAGTCTGATTTTACCGAACTCTCCGGTATAACTTGGTGATAGTTATGATTTTCAAAAAGAACCGGAGATGGTACAGACTTGTAATTGGTGGTGTTATCATCAATGATATGGTCTACCACATAAGCAATATGCTTATAACTTTCCAACTTTTTGTTTACTTTTTCAGCAAAGCATTTTATGGCTGCCATTTCCAACTTGGTGTTTTCAATTTCATTGATATAGTTGTTAATTGCCAATTGTTTCAATGATAAAGTATTTTTCAAGTCGGAAATGTCCTTTTTATAGCCATCTAATACTTTGTTGAAAGCATTCAACTCTTTGCGAGTAGATTGACTGTTTATGATAGCACTATCACGTGAAATTCGGAGTTGTTTATTCTCCTCAGTCAATCTATCACATGTTCCACAATATTTATTACTTCTAACATCAGTGCTAGATTCAGAACTTACAGGTTTTGGCGGTTCAGTCATGGCCATTAACGCGAAATGAGCTTCCTTTCCAGTGAAAAACTTGGAATAGTCAATCTTTGTAAAAGCATCATCAGCCATGCACGACTTCCTCGTCATCAAAAATCAGCTTCTGCTAGCAGCTGATCAATGTCATCATCTAAAGAATCAACACTTGCCTCTGTGTCTGATTCACTGTCTGAATCTGAATAAACTGATCTACATTCCTCAGGAACATCAGAAACTGTATCCATCACCATTCCAGAATGAGTTTCTTCAACCTTAACCTCAACAGGTTCATTCTCCACATTCATCTCAGTCTCAGAATCATCACTATCACACTCCTCAGTTTCTTTCTTTTCTTCCTCCATCACCGACTCTTCAATATCAACCTTGCAAGCAACGCAAGCCACATTTCCACCAGTAGTAATTTCTTCACTCCTATCTGCAATCCCGACCAATCAAACCTTTCATCTTGTTGAGTCATCAGTGCTTGATTCTGACTCGTGTTCTGTTGTGTCTCATTTGGTGTAGTGATCGGTATAACTGTTCGGTTAGTGTTGTTAGGAGATTGGTTTTGAATCTGGTTTGATGTGTTTGGTTGTCTGTTTTGGTTGTTGTTAGAGTTGTTTTGACGGTTTTGGTAGTTGTTGTTGTTTTGGTAAGAAACTCGGTTTTGGTTTTGTTGTTGACGATTCTGATAGGTTGCATTGAATGGGTTTCTATTACCTTGTTTTGGTGGCTGGGTGCATTCACGTTTAAAGTGACCTCTTTCTCCACAGTTAAAACAAGTAACTTTCTCCTTGTTGAACCCGTAGGTTGTGTTAGGAGAAGTTCCCAAATCTGTTCGACCTGTCTTTTCAATAAAGTCTGTTGCTCTTCTCATGATGCTTGCAAAAGCCCATTGGATATCAATTAGTTCCATCTCTTCCTTGTCGATCTGTGCATAGTCCTCATTGGTTAAGTTGTTATTCCCAATTTGACTAGCAACAAGTCCATTGTAGGATGAAACCATTGCTGAGACTAGTGCAATATGTTGTTGAGCAATTTCCACTGTCACATTGCCCAAGTTAGAAGTCTCCAAAACCACTTGTTGTTGATTAGGTTGAGTAACTTGGTTCATTGGTTGTTGAGATTGGCTAGCAGTATAGAAACCTGCTTGTTGCATTGGGGAGAATGGTGAAATGTAGGAATTGTTGTATTGTTGTTGTGGTGGTGGTTGTATGTATGATGGTTGTGAGTAAGATGAAGTTTGTGCCATGTAGTTGATGGTTGGTTTTGGTGGTTCCATAACATTGGAAATGCAAGCAACATGTGGTGCCACTACCCCTCCTGAACTTGAGTTACTCACAGGAACTGAAGTACCTCCAAAGTATAAACTAGGATTCTGAGGAACCTGTGCTCTCCTAGCTTTCCTCTTCTCTTCCATTTCCTTGTTTTCCAGCTTCTGTATGAACTCTTGAATAGTCCAGTACTGATATGCATCCTTCTCCCTGAGAACTTCCACATGCTGATCCCAGTAAGGTGGTAGAGCATCTGCAAACTTGTCCACCAAATTCTTCATGGGAATCTGTATACCATAACTAGACAATTCGGTTAGCAAATGACTATATCTAGGAGTTAATTCTTTTAATGTTTCATTCCAATATAAGAAAAATTCTCAAACTCCTTTCTCAGTTCATCCATCCTCAAACTTCTCGTTTTCTCGTTCCCATCATGCCTCCTCTTAAGTACATCCCACAATTGCTTAGAGGTTGTACAAGTCCCAAATTGATGTAGCAGATCATTTGTTATTGCCTGAGTCAATTGGGAAAAAGCTTTCTTTTCCACCACATATTTCTTCTTCTCATCCTCAGTTAAGCTTTCCAAGGAATCATTTCACCTGTATTCTCCAAAATCGGTGCTGTGTAACCTTTAGCAATCATGCTCCATGCCTCTGCTCCTTCCACTCCCATTCCTTCTAATGGATCTTGAACTTGTTCTGCCACTGATTGTATTCTGATATGTCCATGAGCTTCGGTGGCCTATTCCCGCTACCTGAAGACAAATCGTTAATCAAAGTAGAAATAGCATTAGTAGTTTGAGTATTTACCACCGCCGCTGCTACTCCCCAGTAGTCATGTTGTGGTGCTGGAGGTGCTACACTTTGAGGCATCGAGCTCGTCATCGCCATGTAGTTTATCGGTTGCGAAGACTGTGTGCTCGTCTTTTGTGCTGCCACTGTCCATGGGTCCATCACTTGCTGTTGTGGTTGTGTCGTTGCTGGTCTCGGTGTAGTCGGAAAATTCCACATGATCACAAACTTAGAAAACTTCAACACTTAGAAAATTTTCCAAAGTAAATCCTAGGTTCGCCCGATTTGACCTAGATTCGCCCAAAATGAACTAGGTTCGCCCAAAATATAACACTTTCGTCCCTTCTGATTCTAGGTTCGACCAAACAGTACCACCCGAACGTAGAAATCACCAGAATGTAAACACAGACTAACACACTTTCCACTTTCGCCCAAAATAAAACGGTCGAAGGTGGAAAATTTACCCGAAAGTGAAAAATTCAACAACAATTTTCAGGTTCGTCCAAAACTAATACTCAGATTCGCCCACTCACAAACACTTTCGACCACTCAGGTTCCAGGTTCGCCCATTTTGCTCAGAACACACTTTGAAAAACGGTTACACTTTGAAAAACGGTTATTTTGATCTCAGATTTTCAAAAGTTTATGGATTTGAATGATCTTAATCAGGTTATGCTTCGGAATTGATTTGGAGCAACTTTAATTCTTGGAAAACTTGATTTTAACCACTAATTCAACTCTAAATCAATCAAAAACACTCAAAACCATGTTTATGTAAAAACAGATGTATTTTGATCAAAAATATGTCCAAATCAGCTCTGAGTTTATCAAATTTGTTGTTGTATGATCCGTATGGCTCTGATACCACTTTGTAAGCGAAAGATTTTATCTAAAACAGGATAATATGATCATACAAGTCACAAAACCAGGTGCGGAAACCCTAGTTCTGAACAAAATGATAAAACTCTAATCAAAACACAATCAAGATCATTTTCAAAGCTTTTCATAGATTAACTTTCTCAAATATTCAATTACAATCAATCACACGTTAATCTAGATCAATTACAGACTTTCACAAAATGACCTGGAACCTGACCTGAACACATACACAAATGACAACTCTATTACATACTCAAAAACACAAAACCTATTTATAGATACTGCACGTTCGCCCCTTTGCACTGGTCGAATGTGGATCTTTTCCACATTCGCCCACTTCCAATGGTCGAATGTATCTTCTGATCAGTTCCAGTCTACCTTCGCCCACTAACCATCTACCTTCGCCCCTTTATCTACCTTCGCCCATTCTCTAACATATGTTAATCATTAGTCGCAAAACGCATCAACATGTTCAAA